>CABFOW010000369.1:49656-150416 GCA_902141385.1 Timema californicum | reverse complement strand
CCACAGTCACCACTTTTGAGAGAAAGTGTCAATTTTGACACGTGTAAGATTTAGCTACACTTATTCGGTGTTGGCCACCATGGATGTGAAATAAAATATTATCCTGGGTTTTCTAAATGTAAAACTGTTATAATAGTAGATTAGTATTTGAAAATAAACTAAATAAAGTACTTAAAAATATTTATATCTATTTTAATCTCAACATAAATCTAAATTCCATAAAATATATTATATTATGAAAAATTCCTTTAAAATACGTTCCAATTTCAAGTGAATATGAAGAAATGACTTGCTAATTCTTTGAAACACACAAATAGGTGCATACAACAATTGACCCATGATACTACTTTTAAAAACCTTATTAAAAAAATCTTGAAACATTTACAATATTAATAAAATAAAATTGTGTATTTTAGTGGTGACTAGTTGAAACCTAGTTTTTTTTATTGTATTACAGTACCATGGGTACCAGGATCGAGTCGATTTAACCAAGAACCGTATGAAATATGGCGTAGTCGCGTGGGCCACGTAATCGCGAGTCTCAGCTCTCCTACATGGGAGAGGAAAAGGGGGGAGGGGTATATTATGATTATTATTACTGGCTGAGACTGTCGAGAACTGGCTGGAAGGATTTCGATAGTCGGCGACCCCAGCCTATTAAAGGTAATAGGGTTTCTCTCAGTCCCAATGGGTGTCTTGCGTGTTGCGTCAAAATACCATACAAATAAGGGCTTTTTACTATATCTTTTTATTTTAAGATTAGCACTCAAAATATGACAGCAATATATAAGTTATTATATTACTTCTATCTGGAGAGTTTGGGGGAGAAAATCCCAGTAAGTCACATCTAAAATTAAGGGCACAAAGTATACTGCACAAATTTTATAATATGTTTTGTGTTTGTTGCTTTAGAGTTTAAATAAAAGGACTCACAATATTTAAGTTTCATACGTTAATTTTTCTATATATATTTTTTAGCACTGCATCTCACTACCCGTTCGGATTATAAACTTCTGTATTAATTACGCTAGAGGATTTATGGATGAGTAAGGCTATATTTGGATGAAGTGTACCCGAATTTGCCTGGATGGAGAGTGGAAAACCATTTGGGGGCGGGGGGGACCTCATTACACCCAATCTTGATTCAAACCTCAATCTCCCCATCATTGGCAGTCTAGTTTATTTCGAGAATGACGCCTTAGACCATGCGTCCACCAAAGAGGATTTAATTTTTTTTCGTATATTTTTCCACCCCGTGTTCTACTGCCTATCCGGGCTATCCTTATAGTTACTCTAATTGTACAAGGGAAGGAAGGTATGATTTAGATTAAAGGTTCATTCATTTATATGTAATTATAGAAAGGAACCAGGTATGAAAAACAGCTCATTCATTTGCAAGTAGTTATAGAAAGGAACCAGGTATGAAAACCAGCTAATTCATTTGCAAGTAGTTATAGAAAGGAACCAGGTATGAAAACCAGCTAATTCATTTGCAAGTAATCATAGACAGGAACCAGGTATGAAAAAGCAGCTCATTACACCCATCTTTAATTCGAGCATCTCGTCTTATCACCCATCTGGGATATCTGCATTTTAATTACACCACATGACTTAGATTAGAGAGTTCTAGATGTTAAAGGAAATAACCCCGCATTTGCATGGAGGGAGATTGGGAAGTAATTTAGGACAAATCAGCCTTAATACACACAGCCGAGACTCAAATCACGACCTCCTCTTCTCCAACAAGCCAGACTATACGAGCTTTATATTTGGCCCGCACGCCCACCGATGTGGGTAGTCTGCTAAAACACTAAACATTTCCAACCAAAAGAAGATATTAAATTAAAGTTGTAGTCGTTTTGTGTAAATGTGATTTAGAAAGTTTTTTGTCCCTACCTTTTATTTCTTTTCTTTGGGATCTACAAAAAAAATTGAATTACGTTTGTTAAATTGTTTTATTGGTTTTTTTTTTCTTTTGGGGAGGGTGGATATGTCTCTTGCTTGTCTTAAATCCACAATGATTACCGCGTGCAATAGACCACACATCTACATCTACAGACAAATATAAATCTCATTTCTAGAATGAGAAAAGACGACACATCGGTTGAACACCATTCTATAGACTTATTTTATAATTAAAATGTAATGATTGAAATTCTATAATCTCAAAACTTTCACGTTAATAATTATTTAGTCGAAACGATAAAACATTTAACAATGGTTGATTGGAATTTACTAAAACAATTTTATACAAACAATTTTTTCTGTGTACTGCCAGTCTGACCTATCATATGAGAAGGGTGTAATGGAGAGGAAGTGTAGCCGTATTTTGCGGAGATTAGTAAAACATTTGAGGAAAACAAATCTCAATACTTCCGGCCGGGTATCAAACCCCATCCTCCTCTTCACCGTAAAACTAGACAATTTGAAAGACTGACTCCTTTGTCCTCGTTCTCCCCGGTGTGGTTATAAAATATCTCGCTAATCGCCTGTTACATACCACATTAATTTTTTAATCAGTCACCGTGCAAAGGCTCTTAAAACGGTTACTCACCCCTTTGAGCTCATTTTTGTTAAGGTTTTATGCAAGCAATACAAACGGTGTCAAGTAAAACTTTCAATAAAATAAAACACAAAACTACAGTATGAAGAATTAGTTTGCATTCTCATAATTTATTTATTCGATCTAACATATTGTTGTGGATAGAACATATATTTAATAGTTTTGGGGGTCAATTCCTTTTGCAAAATTTTTAACAAGGCGTTAAAGTAAATTACGAAAAAAGTTGCATGTAACTAACAAGACGTTAAATTTACAGCTCGAGAATACTCTAGTTCGGGTACTATACCATTATTTTATATTCTTCGAAGAGCAGTAAAAGGGCCTAAAGTCAGATTCAAACATGTTCTTACTATAACACATTGGCTATCGTTTCTGAATCGGGTATTTATGGGGTAGGTGGCTTTTGCTTATAAAGCATGCATTTGTGGGAGTAAACCAATGTTCATTCTTAGTAGAATGTAAGTTCATTTGCTAAATATATTTAGTTGCATTAATATATCTTTTAATTTCCACTCTTAAAGTAATTTAGTGTTTGATTTATTCTTGTGTATTCATTGCGAGTTTTCGTTTAAAGCTGAGGGTCATTAGAGTGTTTAATCGATATTTCATCCTTAATTTAGATTTACTCTCTTTCGATAAGTGGTAAATTAATATTATATGTTCTGGCTAATGTGCTTTACCCAATCTAACCTCGCGATATATCAAACAGACTTTTTGGTGGGGTTCTGCAAGCGTCATTGTCTGTCCAAAGATTATTCGCGTGATTTAGTGAAGTGTTTACATGCAAAATGACGCCTAAAGAGTTTTTAAATTGTTTTATTGAGCTATATAGAAATAAACAGTGTTTGTGGAAAACGACATGCTTAGGATGTATCACTAGAAATATTAAAAATAATAGCTATGCAGGTTTGACCAATTATTGCAAAAAATATTTCAAAGAAGCAGATAGGTCGTTTTTTCAGCAAAAAATACAGAACCTTCGATTCGAAGGTCCGCTTTTTTTATAATTATGTAACCCATCAATGAAGTCTCAATAACGCATTCACTTTCATATTTTTCTAGACATCGAACATGGAATAACTTTCAAACTCATAATTGGTCATATCTTTCAGAATTCCGAAAGCTCATCGTTGAGAGGTAAAGTTAAAGATTTAAAGAAAGATTGTTTGAAACAACACACATGTACAGTTAAATTGGTTGGATAAATATTCTTTAACAATATATCGATACGTTAGTAGGTAACGTTCGATCTATCTTAATACTTTTCTTAGCCAATATATCCGGCGATTATTTGATACAATTTATCTCTGCCGATAAATCTTCACGTGTATATCCAGATATATAAGTTAAAACAACAATGAATCCAACTAAAAGTCAAAACTAAGACGTTCCCTACGTGGTCTGACAAAATAGAAAATAATAACTTTGTTCTTGTCCAGAGCGTAATTTTGTCTGTTGTTTTACTTGGTGACCATCCCCTACACTTCTCTTCTGCCCTCACCCCTTTCATCACTTTATTCCCCCGGCACTCCCGTAATCTCGTGTGTTAATAAGAAGAGATAATGTGGTGGTCTCAACCATACTGAACTCATGTGTTATTAACAGCCGCTGGACTTTGATATAATGCTCGTAATATCTACTGACCTTATCCAAGGCTGAGTGCGCTTAGGCGTCGGCCTTCGTTGAACCCTTTCCTAGAGAAACTCAGGCTTCGAATCCCGGTGGAGGGGAAATTTAGTTGTAGATTGGTTGGGTTCTAAAACAGTGAAGTTATAAAGTCACTCATGGAAAGGTCGTTTATTTATTAAAACAGGTTTACACAGAAATAGTTGGCACGGTTTCAGCGTGGTCTAATCCCGTGTTCATTTTTAGCCCAGAAATATGGTATTCGATTCTAATCCCGGCCGGATCCACTTGGAGTGTTTTTCTAACCTTGAGTTTAAACGATGTTGTCCTATACACTTTTTAGGTGATTGCTGGTGTTTTCTCTAAAAAATAATTTTACTACTCAGTGTGGGATGTAAAATGTTCTAAAAGCCGATCAGAGAATGGCACTAATAAAAAAATGCCATTACGTCAGCCCACAATCGAGCTACACCGACCGTGTGACCGCCGCATGTTGGCGAACATGGTGCCAACTTATGCGGATAGTGTGTGTCATGTGGTCATCCCGACGATCTTTCCAGCCGTTAATCTCAGTTTTCTAGACATAAGCTGATACTTTTCCATTCAAGTAGCTCCTAATTTGTCCTCACGAGGCTGAGTTTGAACTCCGTTTCAGACTCACTGCTTCACAAAAAACTTTGGAAGCGCTGGGGATCAAATTTCAAAATCTATGGATCTTTAGCGATGAGGTCTGACCACTAAAACACATAAGTGGTCAGCACTAATTAAAGCTGATAATAAATACCATCTTTATCCTAAGCTATTGAATGTTTTTGGATGCATTTATTTTGGTGTATTGGCTTTAGTCAACCACCTTACATGAAAGTTCTTCAAGTTAATAGCGTTAATTTCATGAAATCATACGTAAAGATACTCAACTATAATTTTTAACATGTGAAATCAGTTATCTTGACAACTATAGTCTAAATTATAAATGTGCATACAGGTTGTTTAGGTCTGACCAGGCACTCTAAAAAGTGTGTTTGCATTATAAAATAATCACATGACATGCTATTTGAGTTTTTAAATACAGATTTTAAACTTAGCCCATTAAAAGCCCAATTGAGTAATATCGAATGTTCAGAATATTAGAACTAATCTACACAAATCTAGCGCTATTTTGGAGCATGATAAAAACAAACTAAGAAATATAATTACATAACAGCGCCACTCACTCATGATTTTATATATTGAACAATAATTGTCTTTGTCAATTAATTACGATGATGTGATTGGAGAATTTAAGTCACCAACACCTGCTGATTGTGATCATTCTCTAGGACACGAATATGATGAAATCTTACATGTTTTGGTCAAGTTTGGTTAGCTAATTGAAGGGTGGATATGTCAAACGTTTTAAGTGTCATTTATTTGAAAATGGGTTTTTTGATGGAGTCATGTTCTATAGGCCATGCATCATAGTTTACGTTTGTTACAATTGCCGATATGCTTTAGGAGTAGTTAATATGAATGAAAATAGAAAGCGCTAGTTGTATATGCTACTTCCCTTGTTTGCCAGCTGTCTCAAGTGACTTGTCATCATAGTGCCCTTTGACCATTTATGGTAGGTAGACCATAAGGCCCTCAGAACTTAGCGTAAGTATATGTGACACTTAGAGCGTTCTTACCATTTGTATTTTATTATTGAACTGTAGTGCGTTATTTAATCATTTTGGGTTAAGCGTAAGTTGTATGATTTATTGTAGTAAATAATAGTTTTTTCCAGAAAAAGATCCAAAACTTTCAATCCAGGAACAGTTTTTTTTTCACTTAGTACTTTTGAAATTTCCAACCTTCAATTATGTATCTTATTTGTTATGTTTGTATTTTCTATTTAAACTCTATTTGATTAAAAGAAACACATAGATTTAGTTAAGATTTATTTTGTTTAATGAATACAAATATTGTTCTTTATACTTGAAATTGCTACTCCTTATTTCCTCTACCCTGCCAGCCCACGTATTATACTAAGCTACCTCTACTGCCTTGGGCCCCCTCGCTCAGGGTACATTACGTAATATGAATGCCCTCACGAACCTAGCTTGGTACATCTATATTCGAGATTAATATTGTGATCTTCTTTAAAAATTGGTTAGCCCACATTTTTAAAATATCTTCAAACAGGTTATTTTATGGCGATCAAGCAACAGGCACCAGAACTGAATAAGGGTTATCGCTATCCTCAGCTTACAATGTTTAACCTATGGATACAATCTGCGGGAAGTGAATTAAAAATATACCAATGTATGAGATGAGAGGACAGAAAACCGATAATGGAATAAAAACAAATCCAATTAAACAAGGCGGGATTCGAGCCTCATTTTCCCAAGTCATGTCTAACATTGTTGGTTGGTGGTTTAGGTTGGCTTACTGCTAAAATTAAAAGAAAGAACACTTTATAAACAACCATTAAGAATATTGTAATCTATGCAGTGTGTCTTTGCGTTGAAGTATAACCATATGTATGTGGTCCCTCAAACAATTCTGATTGCTTACAGTTGAAGAGAGAATATTTGTTTAGGTTTATGTGAACTAAACTCCAAGTTCGTCTAGTCTGGTTTGCCAGTGATGGGTATAGACACCAAAACAGGGGCGGATATGGGTACATCGCCCCCCTGTTTTCTTACAGGGAAACCAGGGGGCACAATAATTTGTTTAGCAATTTACTTATGATTATTGTGACAAGAAACATTGAAAAAAATATTGATTAAACTCAACCTTATTCAAAATTCGTATTTCTGATTTTTTATGAAGCATAGACCCTACCACAATGTAAAAAATATATTAAAAGTCTAGTTGAGGTTAAATAAAAGTTAAAATAAAGCAATTAAAAACAAAATGAAAAAAAACACATGATTGATCCCAGCCTAAGGCTTTGTGAACGAACTATTTGGCGAGCAATTTACACCAATAAGTTTAAATCAATGAAATTTGTTCTCCACATGACCGATATATGCGCCACCTATAGGCCTAGTTCATGCATGATACTCGTGTTAGACAATAATACTGTTTTCATAATCTGTGTATTGTGCAGCTTGTGTTATTAGGCCACGTAATATGTTCATAGCTAGGCTTATATACTACCCCTCCATCCAGTGATTTGTCCAAATCACGGTTGAGTGAATTGTTATCCCCTTTCCCTCTGCACAGATGTGGATACCTTCCTCATTCTTGACACATTAGCGTATGTAATACATATGAGTACAACCCTAATGTGTAGTAAGATATGGTGATAAAAAAAAACAATAATTCAAAATTGAATATTCATGTAGTTGCAAAGTAGATGGATTATACGAGTGATCCTGAGTTACCTAAAAACTGAGTTCTCAAGCGCTAATTACCTTACTTATTGATTAAGTAGCGCTTGATACACGAATAAAAAACATTGCAAGGATATTGACCAATTTTTTTGAGCTTTCCTCAGGTTTTACCTCTTGTAGACTTGATAGCGTCCAAATACACCTCTAATCCCCACTCCCAACATCTTGTGTCATAATCAGCAGCCTCTAGTAATCCCCTCCCCTCAGGTGGGGTCGCCTGTTCCATCATCTGTTGGCGTGAGGGAGGTTAAGGATCCATGATTATTATATCGCCCATCTTTCAATGGCTTCATCTAAACCCATTTACCGAGCAAGATGAGGTACCTCCCTTTATATACCCCAGCCAACAAATGGTGGGGGTGGTGACGTCCACATCCTGGGTGTCACGAGGCGACAAGCACCCCAAGCTGTTAGATCACCATAGGAAGAGGCTTATCTGCGTTTTATAAGCACTACATTATCTACCATTAAGTTTTCATTCGTCTGGAAATAATTTCGGGACCCTTAGCAGGTGTTCTTGCTCAACACGTTAGGGTATCTGATGCTGATTACATTTAAAAAAAATTCCTGTGAATGTATCTTCTCTTTTTATGTTTCAAATTCATGTTTTTTATTCATACACTAATAACTAACAACTGTAGCTGGCGTTTGGAATATAAGACTTTTAACGCAATAAAAAGAAAATTAGTAAATTGGTCGGGGCTTTTGTTAGATTCAGACAAAGCCTCTCACTTTTTAGACCTTACTTTGAGTTACCATAATACTTTTTGTTTCTGTACATAACGTCTAATTACACATTTACATTAATGGAGTGGAGATAAGAAAATAAAGGAATTTAAAGTGTAATGTATTTGCGTGTCTCCCTACATCAGACTGAGCTTCGATCTACGGCTTTCCCGTCACCGGCAAATTAGACAAGATTAGATGGACACCTTATTCCGTAAGCCCACCAGTGTGGGTGTCATTGATTGAAGTTCACCCCAATTTTTATGTTAGTTAACATTAAAAACGGGCCCGATACCCCAGTTTACAGTTTAGTTGGGCGTATTTGTCTACTCAATTAAAGATTCCAAGTTCGATTACCGGAATGTTCTAAAAAATTGTCACTACGGAATTCAAGACTTTCTCTTTCACAGTAAAGAACTAACGGTCGAAAGACTTGTTTTTCTGTTTATTCTATATTTAAGCTAACTTGTAAGTCTAGTGCTGATATAATCATTCAGTTCAAAAACTGCACGTTAAACGTCCCAAATTTAAAAAAATATTGAAAAGTGATTAGCAAGTTATGTTATTTACACTTAAAATGATTATTATTTAGAAATGACTTTTAATCGTTTGGACTTAGAGTGTAGTTGATTTAATACGCCTTAAAAACTAGAAATAAAAATAATCGTGAAATACAAAAATAACAAAAACCGGTGAACATCATAAAAATAGTTTGGTGGTTTTTATCGCCTACATGAGCCAAAGTAACAATTTATATCATCTAATGAATAACGTTTCAAAGTCACTTTTGATTTTTATTACCTTATTGAAAAAAAAAAGACTAAACTTGTAATAACATATTTTAAAGGTCAAACCCCTTCTGTATTTTATTGGCCTCCATAACGAATAGGTAATTACACGAGTGAAAAAGAATTTCATGTATTTTAAAAGAAATAAAATGGACACTAAACATAAATTACACAGAACATCTTTAATATTTAGTTTGATTTTTAAAATAATATATTTGTATGATTAAGTACTCTTCAAGAGAAATATCCTCACACTACTGTATTTATTGTGGAGATGGCAGTTCCGGAGCTTCAAAACTACTAAGACCAACCTACATTATTTTAGAAATGTCTACTATTATCATCCTTTAGCAAATTACTTTTTTTTGTCTGAACTAGGATAGTTTTTTTTCTTCTGAAGATTTATTTTGATCTCAGGACTGTGATATTTCGCATGAAACGTCTTTGAAAATGAGTTAATTTCTCCTTTTAAGGGTTTATTCTAAAATTATAAAGCTAAAAGTCTTAAGATTTTAATTCTTATAAGGACATATTGATAGCTTTCACCTACATTTTGGTGGGATCCATTTTTTGAAATAACAAACAACTTTTTAAATAATGTGGAATTTGTGGACATCTCGAACGCTGCTCAACAATACGATGGATGGCACCCTTAATTGGAGTACTAATAAAGCCTTGTATAGGGGTTTATTTACTATAAACCAACTACTCAAACTATCTAACATAATAAACTGATAGGGTTGAACAGGGCATTCATTATTTGCAATCATAAACTTAAAATCAGCTAATCTAAGGTAAAATAACGATATCTGTGAGAGATAGGCTGTTAGAAACTTAAAAAAGATAATCCTGCGGAAGAGCTTAAGATGAGATTAAAATGAAAATAAAACTAGCTAGCAATAATCTGGGAAAAGGTTTGAAAATCCCATCACATAAACAAAATACCCAATGCACAGTGAACCAAACTTAGTTCTATATCTATCGGATTAAAGTCTGGCGTGCTAATAAACGCCCTAAAAATTGTAACCATAATTCCTAATATAGCCAGTCTACACCGAACCTTGTACTTCTTAGTCAGCAAGGCGTTCTAACAGCTCACCTAGCCCAACTGGTTTTCTCAAGCCAATTTTTTATTTGTGTCTAACAAAATATCAGTGGTTGGCAAACATTTAAGTCCATGTTTTAAGATAAACCAATAAAAACGAACACGTAAACATTTTAATGAAACAAAATTATATAGGTGTGTTTTGGACACGTATATCCCTAACTAACACTTAGCTCGTCAAAGTAAATTTACGGCAATGATTGTTTTATTTTAAACATCGTTAAAACTTCAAGAGAGGCATCGAAGAGGAAGTTACTGATATTCTCCAAGAACACAATCAAATATAAGTTGTTGATCACCGCGCTATATTATTATGTGCCATTTCATCTGCGTACTTGTTTATGTTATATTCTTTTTCTTTTAAACTTGAAGGGAAGGTAATCACAAGTTGCAATACCCTATAAGTTTTATTTATCAAACAAACAGGCGTACATACATATCTGATTCCATAGGTATTTAATTTCACTTATTTTTAAATATGTATATTTTATTTCAGGGGCTGACCTCATGGTATAAGACGTTATAATTGAATTTCCTTTGGCTGCCGATGACAGGGAGTCGAAGGTATTGAATTCCGACAGGGTGTTCTCGGAGTTGCTTAACACATGTTATTTCTCAATGTTGTTTCCCCAAGTAGCTCTTCATTCTGATGCGGATGTATTCCTCAGAGCGGCCCTACTCATCTATACCCTTAAGACTCAACAGGTCAGGACACTTTTGTTAAACGTACTAATTAAAAAATAAAACGTTAGCATAAAATAATGCTCAAAAGCTACTAAACATTATTTATATTCTTCCTATATACAAACATACTATATATATATATATATATGTGTGTATATACAAACATACTATATATATATATATATATATGTGTGTGTGTGTGTGTGTGTGTGTGTGTGTGTGTAATATACCACCCTACCAATTCTAATTTTTAGCCACAATATTAAGTTTTATAGAATGCAAAATTTAAAACTTTTCTACAGTCTTCAAGGGCATTTGAGAGATAATATTTACAAAACCTTGACCGTGAGCATTATCGTAAGAGTTACACTAGATTGTCTCTCCAACTCGTATAAGATTGGGTATGACTCTTGTTACGGTCGATAATAGTAACAATATGATACATTTAGAGATTTTATAAGTGTTCTTAAAATCTTTAATCCTTTTCTTAATTTCAATAATGGTTTAAATTCACACTGGTGGACAAAGCATTAGGCTCATCTAGTGTGGCTTACCAAGTAAAGAAGTTTGGGGTTTGAGTCCCGTTTGTTTGTATTTAGGTCAGTTCTTACTAAGTGAATCTCCTCTCTTACGCAAATACGGTTACATTTACCTTAAATTCCATTGTGCCCCCTCCCTACCTTATTAGTATGGTTAAAATCCGCCTAAGAATTTTTTTTAAACATTTCAAAAGTTGTTTTTTAAAAATTTTTATTTGAAGATCAACTCGAAGAGGAAGCTTTAAGCCCACCCATCTCACCTAAAGATACATCCAAGATATTGCCCGCCGGTAACAAACCCTAGGGCTGAATGAAGGGTGGAAGTGCCTTCTTCTCCCTCGGGCATAATTCCCAGACCGACGCGACGCCCCGGCGTCTTTTAGCCTAATCCCCGCCTCATTATCTCGTTACACATTCCACCTGCACCTGAACAACTTCCTTGAGGGTTCACTTCCACTGAGATCCTGAAGATCTGGAGGAGTGTGAGTGACGTCTATTACCTCCACCCTTTCAAGCTCTTCTCCCGCTACTCTGTTAGATATCTTGCTGGTTAGAGTGCTTCTCTTATCCTCTGGGCGGGCTATGTTCAATACTATCCAGCTGCCCTCACTTTCCTTCAGTTCTTGTTTTGGAGGAGTGGAATTAGAATTAGATGATAATCCTACAACTCTTTCTCCTAGAACATACATATGGCCTCTGCTATACAACTTAGGGCCGTTAGTGTGTATGGTGATTTTTTCCTTAGACCCTGGGATGTAGAAGTGAATACATTTAATTTCTCCACACCTTACTACCTATCTGAGCTATACGTATTTAATTACACTGACGAGATTGGGATGAGTGAAATAGAATTCCGATTAAATGTACCTATATTTGTGTGAAGGGGGAGGGGAAAAAGGAGGGAAACTCTCAGTCCAACTGACTGGAACTCGAAACACTGATATTCTCGTCATTATAAAACAGTGCTAGATGAGCTTAACGCTTAGACCCCGTTCCCACCAATGCGGTTGAAGGGAAAACTTTATCAAGAGTAGTGAATGTATGTTTTACTAACATAAGTGTTTCTCACTCTGCTTTAAGATGGAATGGTAGAGATTGTGAGCTAAGGGCAATATTTTTGCAGTTTTTTTAGCCAACTTTTTTTTTTATTTGGCAAATTGAATCAAATATTTTTCTTCTAAGAATATTTAGTTTAATTTTCTATATATATTAATCTCAACAGTTCTTGAATATCTGTCAGAGGTTTCCTAGAATTTGATGACTTTTTCTCTTCATTTAAAAATGTTCTCATCAAATGATAATATGCTCTTGAAAGATATTCAAGAGCTGTTGAGTTCACTATTTGAAGAAATTTAAACTAAGTTTCTACTAAAGCAATATTGGATTTATTTTAGCTAAAAAAAAATTGTTATCTATGAAAACTGCAAAAACACCTTTTCTAGCGTTCCCTTCCATCACGATGTGCTACTAGTTAAGTTACTCTAATTTGTTTGGTTACGTTTTACAGCCATTCCCTGTGATGAATGGTGTAAAGGTGTCGCTTGCAGGGTATGTTGGTTTATGCATGTCGTGGGCTTGGCAGACTGATGTGTTGTAGTACCTTCTGGTTAATTGAGGAAAACAACGGTAAAATACCTCACTCCTTATTTCCCTAGTACGCCTCTTTGATGCTGCCTCGGCTTTACAGATGAAGGTGAAACTATTGAGGATCCAACCAAATTTATAGTTGAGTACTAGACGTACATAATTATACGTTTTAGTGACTTATCCAAACACTATATATGAAGAACACCGCAACCTGACACTTGCACCCGTTGACGGTATGATTGGGGTTGTAATTTTTCAAGATGCATTGTGGTTTCCCTATCCTCTTCACATGTTAATGTTGGTCCATTTTCTCTAAGCTAACCTCTCTCTCTTACCCTAAGATTAAATCGTTAATAACTGTAGGTATGTAAAATAAGTGATGTGGAGCATGCTACTATAAAAAAAACTATAAACAAGGCACCAAACTAGGATTATGTTGGAATGACGGCCACCACTTGATCTAACTAGTAGCGCGTCTGTCTACTGAACTTGGCCCCCCATACACGTAAAGTTTCGCTTTCCGATCAGTCTGAACAGTTGAAGTCCGAAAGGCCTAACTGACCTGTGGTATAGCCAGTCGGCCAATCGTTTGAACTGTTGGACTGTGGAAATTCCGACCTACCTGCAGGCCGCGGTGCCTGTCAGATGGAACTGACGTGTATGAAAGTCGAGTCATATTTCAGTTCAGTCTCCACTTCCCACCTGCTCAGTGACATATATAATGTTTCATCTGCTATCCAGCCATGGCCACGTGGTTAAAATGTGTTTTTTTTATCAGAATTTATTGAGGAGCTCAGAAATCTCCTTCCGTTTTGCAGCAAATTTATTTGGGTGTTATTTTCCCGGTTTAACCACTTTTTCGATCTCACTCCCCGGGGTTTCTTCTTCTTTAATACGCATGCAATTGTTGCATATGCAAGCAAATCAACTGATGGCATTTTCCCCGCAAAAAACTGGTTTACAACCTACAGTCATCCGGATTGCAAGGCGAACTGAAGATAGACCTGACATACTGATCTGTTCTTGTTCGGTGATTAGCTAGGACAGGTAGAACTATATCAGTTTGGCCTATCATTTCAACCAGAAGACGAAACTGTACGTGTATGGGGGCCCTAAGAGTTCTTGGTTCCATTTCTGGCACATCCGATACATTTATTATTAATAATATTGGAGCTTATCCGTTCACAGTGATGAATTATTAACTGGAGGACCTGCATTAGGGGTCTTATGGCGTCACACTCGTTATTTTGGAGTGCTGATGATTGGGGAATTGGGATTTGAATTCTGGTAGTGGGTACTTAGATTGGTTTTCCACTCTTCCTCCACGTAAATGCTGGTACACTTCCTTTAAATTCAAACTTACTCATTCGTGGCACATTAGCATAGTTAGAACATATGCGTCTATCCCGAACGAGTAGTAAGACATGGTGCTAAGAAAAAGGGTACGTAAAATACGACAGTCGTGCTCTGTCTGGTTCTCTGGGCGACAAAGAGCTGAGATGAGAATCTGGGTTGGATTTACTGAGGTATATTTTCCCAAATTACTCTCTTCTCTCTCTCTCTCTCTCCACGCAAATGTGGATACATTTAATCTAAACAGTATCTTCTTCGTCAATATATCCATTAATGTAAATATTCTGATAGCCCGGGCTGGTAGTTAGACGTGGAACACGGAGAAATAAACACGATAAAGATCCAACCTGTGGTATCCTAATGAGTCCCTTAGATCAAGCCGCTAATAACACTTTGGTACTCACGTCTCAGCATAAAGACCAACCACTCTTGTCATTAATTAAAATAAATATTATAAGTTTTACTACTCGAGCAGTATTTTTTAGGCAGTGAATGTTGTAAAAGGGCCTGATGTAACCTCGAGTGTTGTAAAAACTCGGCAAGACATCCATTCAACGGTTTTAATATTATTTTATAAGTAGTCTTTTTAACTACCCTGTGCGTCGCGAGCATTACACACTTTACGACGTCGCAATAATTACTTACTATCTGACCCTCGTGAGGAAAAGAATTATAACATTTACATAGATGTCTTGTTTCACCAAAACTCATCTTTGTATATTTATTAGGCCTTAAATTTTCATATAAAATGTAGCGCAGGATATAAAAAAAATCTTTAACTTGCTTTGACGAGTTTTTTTTGTATTCACATTTTCTTTGAGATATTTAAAACACCTGAGTAATTAATAGGCTATAAGCCTGGGAGGGTGATAATATGGTGAAAGGGAATAATTTCTCTCTATATTAAATAATTATTGTTAGTGGGGAGGTCACGGCTATAATTTCTGCCGGGTATGATGGGGACTTCCTCAAGTGAATTATTAGTGTGGATTTACTAAATCCTCTCCCCCCAATAATGTGGATGCACTTACTTTAAATTAGCCTCCTCATTACTGCTTCATTTATCAAGATAAATAGCTCTTGTGCTATATCGTATAGACCATTAAAACTTCTTAGCACCTGGGACTTCCTAATTCTGGTATGATCCTTCTAGGCAAAGCTCTTCAAATAATTTAAAAAAAAATCCTACTAGGCGGTTTTGGTTAGTTTTTGACTTTAAGAAAAGCTAATGTTTCTTGGAACCTACACTGATGGGAACATGAAAAATAGTGGTGATTGGTATGTTGTCTGATTAACTGGCTACGGGGAGGTCGGGGTTTGAATCTCGACAAGTTGTACTATTATTATTAGCACCGCGTCTTACTACCCGTTCGGGTTATACGCAATTACGCTGATGTGTAATGGTAGGGTGATAGTGAGATGAAAATGGAGGACCTACAGTTTAACGTAGAATCCGAACCACGGTGGAGGCCTGGCTTTCCCCACATTCCCAAGATGTCTTGTCAGAGGTGAAGGGAGAGTTTGGTAATCAGTTAAATCTGTGCCGAGACCGAGGATTGAACTCCAGACCCCAGCACAGAAGTCCGACACCTTACCCATAGACCACCAGGTCACCAACAAGTTGTACCCAAGGTAGGCCTATCTTTTCTCTAAATGTTTTTGCACTCTACCTAACGAAGTACGGTACACCACCTAAAAAGATCTACCTTAATTATCCCTATTTCCATGAGTGTAGATATGCGGATTGGCGCAAAACAGTTGGGCCACGGTAACCCTTGTCCAAAAAGTTAATAGCTTAGCTAAGCTATGATAATTGGCCGGGAGGATGACAACAGTTAATAGACCTACGGGTAGATAGGAATTCGGCCACACCAATATTTTTGCCTTATATAAGTTAGGCTTGGTTAGGTTAGGTTATACTAGGTTTGGCTAGGTTAAGCTAGGCTAGGCTAGGCTAGGTTAGATTAGCTTAGCATTTTGTTGTGTCTAACTAGACATAATTTTCTGTTTTTTGCTCAGCTTTAGGGAACATTTACAACCATCCTAAATAGCACAACAGGTGGAGCCAAGCTAGTACACCAGTTCACCTTGTTTACAATTCCCAAGAAGGAGCTCGTGGCCTATCTGTATGTGGGATTAATGATACCCTTTTTAACGCAGGTAAACTTGTAGCCCAACTGTAATGTGGGATTGACGACACCCTTTTAAACACAGGCCTTAACAGATATACTTGTCCTAACTGTAATACGCCCATGGGTATAGCCGAGACTGGTGGTAAAACGCGGTGCAAAATTTTGTCGTAGATTAGCTGTCAAAGCTATTCCAACATTTTGTTCCAAGTTCTCTTTTGCACATATCCATAAATACAAATATTGAGACTTTATATTATATTTGTTGGGCTGATCAACACTTTCTTTCTAAATTGTAATAAAAAACTAAATAAAAACTACAGTAGCCCCATGACTTCTTTGGTGCTGACTGACAGCTCAAAGTTGACGGCTTTGAAAAGTTACCAGACCAAATTATGTATCCCTACGCCGAACCATATGATCTGTATAAAGATGTGTTTAGCAGCTGTCACTCCTGACAGTCAAAAATTTAGGTATTTACCTAAATGTTGACTGTCAGAAGTCAGCTGTGAGCTGTCAGTCAGCACCAAAGAAGCCATGGGGCTACTGTAACTTAACTTCTTTATTCTCAAAATTTACACCCATACCTAGCTCCTGAATATTTAACATCCAGGGCTTACAAATTAGCCGATTAATACTAGACACTCAGATTGAGGAAAGCCTCTCGTAAATACACGCTGCTACGACTCAAACCCCAACTTTTCTGTCATCCACAAACAAAAAACACTCGAGACTAACACCCTTTGCCGCATGATCACCGTGGGGGCCTGTCCCACAGCCACTTTGTTAATAATATGAAGAACATATACCCTGCTATACATAGATATATTCAATCAGGTAAGTGAAAAATAACCAGGCCACTGGAATATAAACCAAGACCTTAGACTTGGTCAACCAATAGTCTACCATTGAACCATCCTAGTCCCAAACTCGATACTCGTGTCCAAGCTTTCATTTTTCACTTAATATAATAATAATAATAATAATATTTAGCACCGCGTCTTACTACCCATTCGGGTTATACGCTTTAAGTGCTAATTACTCTAATATATTAGGAAATGGGAAGGTTGTATCAGAGTAAGTGAACCCGCATTTACGTGGAGGGAGAGTGGAAAACGATTTAGGAAAAAACACCCCCAGTTCACCCGAGCGAGATTCGAACCTCAATCTCTCCGTCCTCAGCAGTCGAGCTCAACACGACAAGCGCGTTAGCCAACTACGCCACCGAGGAGGGTCACTTAATATAAATGATTTGATTTTAGTATCAGGATTTTTTCCTGGGGGATAGTCTTCCCTTATCGGTTTATGATGACACATAGGTATCTGAGTAGTAGCAAATCTTACTGTCATCTAATTAATTCTAGCTCACGTAAGCTGTAGAGAAGTAGTCGACACTCAATAGAGCATTTATTATTAATGGGACACGTTCATGAATCAATACACGTCGGAGGAACAAAGCGGGGAGGGAAGGAGAGGGATAGAGGCTGTCTCCTGCGAATCAATTATTGACGCACTACAAAAGACGCTTACCACTGAAATGTTCTCCTGAATAATTGATTGAGCCTGTCTTTGCGCCAACGTTTACAAGTGGGAGATACTGAAATGTTGGCTCCATGTATGCAACCAACACAGGTTACATCCTTTCAATAGGTAGACTATTTTATTACTTAAGGTCATTCCACAATGATAATTATTAAGATTTTTTGAGTCTATAACATTTTGACAGGGAATTTTATCATAGGAATTTTGGAAAATATAGAAAGTAGTAATAACCATTCCAGTAACACCAACCCGATAATGAAACCGGCTTCCGTTTTTCCTGGGTGTGTAATTATTTGGGATTATTTGACCATATATCTAAGCTGGGCTTATGTTCTGCTAATCAGTGTTGTCTCTACCATCAACACAATCAAAACAAGAAATTTAATTAAATATGCATGGCAAATTTATATTTGAATTGATACATTCAGACACATCAGTAAAATCAACTAGCAGATATAAGTTAAAAAAACAAATTAATTTTAAATGGTTAAAATTAGATAAAATCAAATTATTTGGGTATAGAAAGAATAGTATTTATATAAAAATGATGTAATGTTACCACTTTTAAACTGATCATAGTCTTTAAAAAAATTGGTCTTTAACATATAATAAATATTTCATTGTGAACATCTCATATGAATGATGGATTAAATAGTCAAGCTATTATATTTTTTATTTACGGTTATAGCCGCATCTAAATATCATGTTCTTTAAATTGATAAATGAAACCTGGACACGAGAATCGAACCCGGGACTTTTGGCTCAGTGCACTAATGCTCTAATCACTTTATTATCCAGGAAACGTCGCGTCTCTAGGGTCACTCATATTTAGTCAAAGTCTGTGATGGACGTGAAGAAATCAATCATCAGCTACATATGTGTGGCCAATTAAGATCACGAGCTATCAGATAACGCGGCCACCATCACAGATTCGGCCTTAAAGTATGAGTAAAGAATTACCCTGGGAACGGGATGGCTTCTGGATAGCGCATTGGTTAAAGATTTGTCGTACTAAACCAAAAGTTCCCGGTTCAATTTCCGTGTCCAGGTGTTTTTTAATTTGAAGAATATATAGCTCATATGAATGTCTAGCTATATTAAATTTCAGCACCATACATTAACTACTTTACCTTTAAAATGGTGCATGAAAAGCGTAAAATAGCAAGTTTGACCTTTTATAGCTCGTGAACTGAAATCATTTAATCATTATTTATAATTAATAGTTATAGTATAGTTAATATATGACGTTAAAAAAAAGAATGTTCAGAACTTGAGGATATTGTGGTTCCCATTAAAATGAGGAAAAATGTCTTCTTAGTTCTGTAAATCGTCCCAGGTTCGCAAACCCACTAGCACAGAGATACGAGCAATTTTGTCTTTCAATAATAACAACTAGGATACCAAATGAAATGTTATTTGGGTTTATATGGCAAACATTTACTATCTTATCTATGAAAATGGGTGTTTTACATGTTGTCCTTGCATTTCCACACACATTTCTCATCTTAGACTCGGACCGTTTGGTGTGCTTTTAAAAATTTATGGTTTCATTCGAATCGTTCGACAACAGTTTTCAACTTAGTGTTGTAAGTCTGATACATAATTTATTGAATACGAATACACTAGACTCTTTGAGTATCCTCATACAAAAGAAGGTCCAATGGATTAACTTCATGGGACTAGGAGGGTATGCGACTGGACCTATCATTGCCTATATCTCTTGTATGAGATGGTTAGCGAACCTAGGTTCAGGACGTGGCCTACCTATGACGTCGCGGCCGGTCAAGATAGGATTGCCCATGTTAATGAATTTACGTTTTACTCATAGAGTTCTAAAAATATAATGATGAAACAAAAACCATGATTTCTTAAATAATTTTAAAAATAGTCCTACAGTGTCACACATTTATTATTTTTATATATAAGTAGTTTTTTTTTGTAAATTTTCTTTTTAAATCCTCTACAACTTAGGCTATTTGGCTTAGTCACAAAAATGGCCTGTAGGAGTCCTCCCAGGATTTAGATTAAAAAAGTATGTGGTAGGATATATCTATCCAGAATAGGAAACAATAAAAAGGTAAGTTTAAAAAGAGAGTTAATGTTTTGAAGGCACGAATATTAAAGTGTCTGTGTAGATTCGTCAGAGGAAAAGAGAAAGGGTTATCAGCACAAGACAAAAGCCCTCTCAGGATGAACTTCTCATTTTCTTTCCTCTCTTTCTATTTTGTACATAGGAGTCTAAGTGTGATAGTGCTTAGACTGCTTATCTGCGTCAAGTTAAGAAGCAACCCGCTTCACCAAATAGCTTTGAAAACTCCAAATAGGCGACGTCGATAACTAAGAAATTTCTCCTCATTTTAATGAGTACCACAAGATCCTAAAGCTTTGAACCCATTTTTTAAACAACCTATATGTTTAAAATGTCTTGCTCGATATTATGCTTAAAGATGAAGAAAGCCGGCTTGTCCCGCGGAACACTCGTACTAAGACGTTTGCCTCTTCTGGTCTAGTTTGCTTCTGCCGGGTGTAACGCCGGGTTGCCAAGCACCTAGGCACTCTAGAAAACCAAATTTTTGTTTATAATCTGGTTTAAACCGGTAAATCACAGGGAGTTTTACCAAATAAAACTGAAATAGTTGTGAATTTTGGATATTTAATTAAAAGTTGTCAATAGTCGGTCTTTTCGCGGAAGAAAAAAGTGAACTGAAGAAAAGCACGAATTCAAGTAGTCATCTTATCGCCCCTCCTTCTCAATTTCCCTCATTTTCTTCTTGGAACATTAGGTTGAATAAAAATTACATTTATTTACTTACGAAAGTCAAATCATCTTGTTCTTAACACAAATGGCATTACTTCACAGCAATCGCTTTTATAAAAAAAATAACATTTCTTTCTTCTATAGTATTTTGTAAAAGTTTCTGGAAAACCTTTAAAAATAGTAGTGAATTTTATATCATGAAAATAATAGTAACCCTGAGGGGTTAGTTTTACATTGAGGGTTTCCGCTCTCCCTCCACGCAAATTCTGATACACTACTTATAAATTCTGCCTTTCTTTTCATAGCCCTGCTATTGTACATATGGATAGCCTGAATGTGTAGCAAGACGTGGAGCACACAAAATACCTCTTGTGCGCTAGATAGTTTATTTATATAATTTTTTTTTAAATTTACTTTTGAATTTTATAAAAATCGATATTTTAAAAATAATGAGTAATTGTTTCTAATTTGGGCCTTATGTACACTCCATCAATCCTGTAAGGTAACAATCTCACCTCTACACTATGGCCATATCTTATAAGCTACACCATAGTGTAATCAGTCGAGGTAAGAGTACTACTTTTAATGATACATGGAATGTACCTTAGCCTCAAACATATAAGAAGAAAAATAAGTTTTCCATACTCTGAATACCAGGACTCTCCGCCATGTTCAAAACTGGAAAGTTTCTTGCTTTGTATATTTTAAACTTACTTTTGTAACAACATTTTTTAGAAAAAAAGTTAAGGTAAAATATTATTCAATCAAAAAGCTTACCTTGATGGGTATAATAGAATTAAACTCGCTAAGCTACGCGATAAAAAAATGTAAGAAAAACTTTGAAGCTTTAGAGAGAAAGTGTTTAGTAAATTGTAAACTTTCAAACTTATACTCCGAACTACAGTACTTCATGTGATATTTCAAGTTGGAAAGAGCGACTTACAGCTACGAAAGGAAACTGAGAGATTTCGTTTGCTTGACTCATTAATACACCAAGAGACATGATCATTTAGCTTGATGGCTTGCCATCAATCGAGAGCGATTAAGACAAAGAATTTTAGTAACCGATCAGCCAACTATATAGGAGTCTTATCCAAACCCGGCTTGGAATATATATATTTAAATATAACTGATACGTTTAATTCTTTTGGTCTATTTATTATATTTTAATACAAGAGTTAATCTATAGGGAAGCTAGAGAAAATTCACCCCAGATTAGCGTGGAGGTAGGATAAGAAAACTAGTTTTATAAAAATAACATGTGAACAAAATTACACCTAGAGCACACAGTTGTGATTCGAACCTCAACCTCCCTGCCACTGACATTCCAATATAGTATCGACACCTTAGAACGCTTTCCCACCAATCTTATTTAAATGAGCTACTTTCAAATTAATCTAATGAGGTGGGGATGACAAGAATGATTGCAAATATAGTCACCGCTATTAGCTTTGAGAGAAGTTGAATAAAAATACTTTGTCAAATAAACTACTTCTATTACACCCAGCTTGGATTTGATCTCCATTCCTAGCTTCTCATATATGAGTTGGTCACGTTATTCGAACATGTTGTTTCTAGCCTTTGGTTCCTTCCTAAGGGCGTCAATATTTGAACATAAAATTATATTCTAACACTGAGATATTTAATATGAAAATGACAGTTATGATGCTTCAAACCTACTAGAACAAATCTTGATTATCTTAAAATTTCCTGTTAATACTTTTTTTTAGCTTTGTTTTATGAAGGTTAAATTTGTGTCTTAAACCATTTACTTTTATCTCGGGACCAAGACATATCTTGTTAAACGTCCTTGAAAATAGGCTAATTTTACATTTTAAGGTTGTTTTTTTAAATTATAAAACTAAAAAAAAAATTTGAATCTTCCACAGATGCTTAGTTTAATTTTGGCGTGAACTTTATTTTGAAATAACAACACACTTCTTAATGACTCTCGCACATATGAGCGCCTCGGTTGGCGGCCCACTTAAAAAAGTTTTGCTCGATCTCCTGTGACGTTTATACAAATTGTATTATATGACAAGTCACGCGTAATAATACCATGTTCGTGACTGCCTGCTAAGAGTTCTTTTTACGGAATCAAAGTTGAGGTTTGAAGTTGCAAGTTTCAATAATATCGTGTTACAAGTCAAATTCGGATGAGCATTTGATTCAACATATACTTGACACCCTTCCCTTCTTTCCTCAGAAACCCGCGGGGTTGGGACAATAGCGGGGTAACGAACTTAGCCGTCGTGAAAACAGACCATGAAATAATACCAGTATCAGAAGAGAACATTTTTGACAATCTTAACCTCATAGTTAACATTTGAACACGAACCAAAACATTCTTGATAAAGAAAGATAAGGAAAATGGAAAGCTCGCTCCGAAATTCCGGAACTATGTATGATATTGAGAGAGAAGATATTTTTTTCCTCTGCTGCGATATTGATAGACTATCAATATTTAGTGTTTTGCCAAAAACAGAGATTATAAAACCCTAAATAAATCTCTTCTTTATCGAATATTTTGTTCCTGTTTTAAAGTGTTTAAAATAAATTAGTTTGCCGGTGATCAGAAGATTTGGGCTCGAATCACAGTTGGGTGTATTAAAGATAGTTTTTTTCTTAAATGGTTTCCCTCTTTTCTTCCATACTAATTCGGGTACATGTTCTCTCAATTATACCTTCCTCATCCCTACTCCACAAGTACACAAGAAACGTTCGAACCAACATACCAAACACTTATTTTGGTGGACACGTGGACTAAATGTCAGGCTCATCTAGTCTGTGACAGGGAGGTTGGAGTTCGAATCCCACTCTAGTAAATCTATGATGTGTTTTTGTTATATAGTTTTTTCGTTCCCTTCACGCAAATGTGAGTATGCTTCCTCTTAAATTCTACCTTATTCCACCAATGCAGGTTTATTTGGCCTCAACTGGGGGCGTTATTGTTGAAGTGGTGTTGATCTCCCATCTCATGGACCTTTATTCGTATCCTGGTAGGCTCAAAAGCTTTAGTTTCACTTGTTATGAAATTAGGAATATTCAACAATTTCAGAGTTTTCTAAATGATGTGAAAGATTTAAAAATAACTAATAATTTAGAAATGTTTTTTTCGAGTGTCTTATATTAATGACACGGCCACGATAGTGTGTGTCAAGGTCTGGACAGTGGTGATAACTGTGCTGGGAACAAGAGTCGCGTCTAACAGATGTCACCACAGTCTAGGGGGCGGCGCTAACATAGCCGGGTAGTACAGTACAGCCCGTGGCGTGCTAGATACAGTGTAATTATTGTCCCTCTACACTCTCTCAGACCACTCTCCATTATTGAGAAGGCTCGTCTTGGCTGCCTGGTTGTTACGACACAAAATGTACAGTCTCTAGCAAGAGTTGGGTGGATTTTGCTGAAAGACAAAGGATGGGTGAGAGTGTATGTATGAAGAAATAATATGTTTAAAACAAAATATTTTTTTCTGAACCACATCTCACTACCCATTTGGTCTATCCATATTTAACAACATTAAAAGGGTAGGGATGAGTAAGGTAGAATTTAGAGAAAATACACCTGAGTTTGTGTGGGGGGCTAGTGGAGAACCCTTTAGGAAAAACCACCCTAAGTCCACTTATCCATGACTCAAACCCCGACCTACTCATCACAGTCAAACTAAACCAGATGAGGATGACGCCTTAGTCTACGTGCCTACCGATGCGAGTTGTAATGAGTTGAATATTTGAATAATTGAACATTATATTCAGTTACTGACATTAATGGAAATTTGTTCCTTTTCATTATATTTGTATTGATTTAGTTTACTTTGTATCTGTGAATAAAAATTGAACCAGGCCCCTACTATTAATGAACTGTATTTGTATTGTAAAAAAAGTTGTGAATTTCTGGTCTATTATTCTTGACAACAGTAAAAACTTGAAAGTAACGGTCCAATTGGGAGTGTTTGGTGGTCCAACTTCTCCCCCTCCTCTTTGAAAGTATTTTAGTACTCCGCCTTAATACCTAGGCTAATAGCTTTTTAGAGATCCATATAATTAGATTAAACACCTACATTTGCAATTTTATATATATTAAAATCTTTGCTTAAGGAAAGATTTATTGATTTAATAAAAACTTGAAATGTCCTATTTTAGGACTTCATCACAAACCATCACAATTATGATTCCCTATCGTCCTACAAAAAAGTAAATTTCTATGCATGGCCCTAAAAGTTAATAAGTTGTCAACTATTTATTGGGGCTGCAGTTTGGTTGAAATTAATATGAAATTGACCACTTTTTCTAGTTACACCAATTTTAGAATTGAATAACTTAAAACATAAGTACATACACGTTTGTAATCTATGTATGGCATTATGTAAATTATATTGTGATCATTCACGCTAGATTTTAAATATTTCTAAGAACAAAATACTAGAAGCTTTTTTTTTGCTTTAAATTTATAATATACACTAATTATTGTAGTACGTGAAAGTGCTTTTGGGTGCGACGAGTCATACTGCCAATTCGGGCTATCCGCAAATTACACAATGTTAAAGATACATGATGAGGGAAACACAAGAGTGTTTTGGTGACGAGGTTGGGATATGAATCCCGACCCGGTGTTGTGAGGGCAAGGGGTGCACACATAAATTCTTTTGGGGGGATCCTAAGTAAAGAAGTTACAAGTCAATAGTCAATACAATCCATTACTCTTTTAATACTCAAACTTTGGACAAACTACAAATTACTTTATGAGGCTGTATAATATACAAACTAGACAGTATAACCTAACGCGTTACTTATTGTAATGATAAATAATATATTTTTTCTATCCTTTATGTTCACCAGGAGATGGGGAGGGGCGAACTCACTGGACCCGCCACCCTCTCCCCCTGTGTGTGCATGCACCCCTGATGAGGGCTGCCGCACTTTCCCTCCAAACAAAAGCGGGTGGACTTCTTTTAACATTTTGTTTTTTTATATCTTACCCATTATTGTAGACATGTATATTACATATGGGTAGAAACGGGATGCACAAAAAATAAAATTTAAACTTATTTTTTAAACGTTTAGCACAAGTGTTATCACTATTAATATATTTATTAACAATAATAATAAAATAACAATATTATATATTTAAAAGAATATATTATCATCAATAATAAATAAATAACTTTTATTATCTAGAATTTAAAACAACGAATGTCTAAACAACTATCAATACATTACTATTTTTGTACCTAGATTATAAATTTACGTGGACATCTCCAGGGTCTCTGGGTGAAAATATAGCCTATGAATATGTTATAAACCATAATGCTTTGCGCAAGTGGGTGTAGCCCTTGTGAACGTTCTCAGAACCACCGGTGGCAAGTGGGTACTTTCGTCGAAGAAATATAGCTTCTCTTATTACAGGTTTTCTCCCCAGGAGGTGGAGGGGGGATGGCTTTCTTCGAAGATATAATTACGTAATTATCGACCTATTTCAACATCCACGTCTTCATTTCAATTAAACGAACAAGGGAAAAAAGAAGATAGTTCACTGTAGTTCAATAAAGTGGGTTCATTTTTTATTATTATTTTTTTCAAAATGAAAACTCAGATCTGTGTACTCCAAGGCAACTTTAATTTTCTAAATTATTGGATTGATAGGCAGCAGATTTTTTTCCTTAAGAAATCTACATAGGTCCTTTTAATCAAATTAGAAAGCTAATATATTTATTTATTTTAACTGACATGTAAGTATAAATTCAGGTAATTAATGTATTACCAACGAGTTAAATATATTATTCAGGTTTAAATTGTGGTATAGGACCATTTAGAATGGATATTACTATGACGTGGTCTTCTCTCAGGTGCAACCAAATAATGATTTCTTTTATTTGTGACGTGTGTGTGTGTGTGTGTGCTTGTCCGGGCTTTCCGCAACTCTCACCATTTTATGGACACAGAAAGTGTAGGGTGTAAAACATCCACGAATATATGAATTTAATCGAAAATAAAATATGTACTACCACATACTGAAAGTTTGTCTGAAAGTCTGAGATACAATAAACAATTCACGACAGTAATTGGTGTTAGAAGCTGGTTGTCAATGCTGCTCAGCCAATAATTTCAAGATACCGTGTCATCACATTTGTCAGTCAAGAGCTGAATGGCTGTTGGTCAAATTAATAAACTTCTTTGCCCATGGCTTTGAAATAAATTTACGAATTTCTTCCTTAGTAAAAAATATTTTAATTCAAAGCCAGGGTTCTGCTTCATGTTCATGAATATCATAGAAGGGGTGAGATAAAACTTGGCGTGGAAAAAAATTATAAGGGATGAGAAGATACATATTATTTTCATCCATAACCCATAGCCAGGACGAGTAGTAAACCATGGCACAAAAATAGGTACACTTTGTTCTAGTAAAACCTATTCTCCTCAAACCTCGAAAACAGTTCTCGCCAAGATGTTAGAAATAGAGCATTGAATCCAGAGATAGGTTAATTTACCTCACAAAACATAATGTCTTAATAAAATTGGTAAAAAATGTCGTAGGCAAGAGCTTTAAGGATGCTGCCTACTTAAAGGGAAATAGTCTCACTATGCAGTATTTCTCATTAGAATATAACTTCTGATGATTTAAAATCGCTAAAACAATCTTAAAATTTATTGTTGTTATTATGTTAAAAAAAATGATTATTTATTTGAGGAAGAGTACATTCTTTTTCATTTGATGTGTTTAATGTGCACTTTATGAACCGACTGATTATATCAGCACACGGCACACCACTCATAAATAAATTAACTTAAATTTATAAAAAAGACACACCGTCCAGCTCCAAGCCATTTGTTTATCACTGTCAAAGGGGAAACCCTCATTTCACCAAAAATAAATTTTTCGTCCATGTCAGGAATAAAACCCGGTAGTTTTTTGTCAGAAGCAAGACACGCTACTGACAGCATTATTGACGCTTCCATTACTTATTATTTCAAAACCACGAATTTTCACGTTAAATTAGCTAATTTCACCATTTTATGATAAAAAAACTTAAAAATCTAAGCGTTTTAATACTAATCATTTTGAAATAACAAATCTCTTTTTAAATAACGCGAGATTACTGGACAACCGTAACGAGTTTTTGACCTTTTCGCAAGAAAATATGTCACTTGATCCTCAATGTGAAACGAGAGCTTTTGGAATGATTTAAGGAGTTCACTACAAGAGCGGTCACAAGGCGCTTATGTTGATAGCCTGAAACAATGTATCGCTATCAAGATTGATTTGTAGAGTATGGAGGTGCCTGGATATTATTTGCGTCATGCACATATTATGTCCGTAGAGGACGTGCACATATTGGCCTCGCATCAATGTATGTCTCCAGCCAATGTCCACCTGAGCTCAGCCAGCAGCTCTTGTTTGTTCCTTCTCGATCTTTGTGGTGGGTCATGGGATGGGAACGGCTTCAACCTTATCTGGATTAAGTTGAGTTGGCTAGAATTATGTTTTGACTCTGTTGAGGCGAACATCAAGTGCGTTTTGACTTATTTTGAAAAGGGGGCCCCAAGTCATTATTGACTAGGTTGAGTGGAGCTTTAAATCCTTCTTGGCTAAGTTGTTGAAAAACTCAAATCCATATTGATTAGCTTGTGGGATCCTCAAGTCCGTCTCGATTTAGCTGAGAGGGGGCCTCAAGAAATATTTTATTAAATTCTGGAAGACCCTCCTTGCTTCGCAAGTGTCTGAACAGTTCTTCTATCATTCTGTATCCTTTTAGGGTTTTCCTTACTTCATATATGTCTTTTCAGTATCTCTTCCAGTTTTTTTCCTCCTTGATAATGACGCGCGAGCTAAAAACATTGTATGTACACCTAATAACGAGTGGGCCAGCTTGTATAACACACCCCAGCTCCTGCCCGTGTAATTACGTGGGGGCCCTGGCCCGAGCATAATAACACTGTATCACATGTGCTTGTTGTTATTAGGAAAGTGCGCCACCCATATTGGGACCACTTATCCCTCTTGTTTAGGGAGCCTGATCAGAAAGTTGGAAGTACAGGTATACATGAGCTTCTTGCAGTGACAAAACAGTCAAAATTGCTAGCGTTTCCAAATATTATTGACTCAGGAGGAGATTACGTAATTATTGTTATGTTATTCAGAGGTGGATCCTCCCTTTTTTTTATCTTGTGTACACTTTGATCTGATAAAATATAGAGCCCGTCCTTGAGTGTTTAGAGAAAATTATTACAAGTTTACTTTCTCCCACGCGACCCGGATAAGTGGGTACGCGGTCTAAGCGTCAAGCTCGTATAGTATGACCATGGTTTGGCTTACCAGTAACGGGGAATTTGGATCTCGCATCCCTGACGGCTGTAATTAGCTTTATCAGAATGGTTTCTCACTCTTCCTCCTAGAAAATGTTGGTAGGCCCTCATTTCCTCTAAATTCTATCGTCCTCATTCTCAACTCATTAGTTTAAATATGCGGATTGCCCGGATGGGTAGCAGGATGTAGGGTACTTGGATGGGGTGGGGGGAGATAATAACCGTGGCACCCACAGTGATTGCCGGGCGCTCCAAGGCGTTTCATTTGTCCTTTGTCGCCTGTGGTTGGAAGGTTGGGGTTTGAGTCCTAGTTGTATGCATTGGGGTGGGTGAATTCCCACATGTGATATTTCCCATCCTCTTGGCCCGCTAATGCGAGTGCATTTTGCCAAACTCTTCGAGAAAGCTATGGGTAACAATTTTGTTGGACACATGAATAAACAAACTCATTCGGGTATATATTATTTTGGAATGACTATACACCTTGTTCCCCTCACCTCCCACCCTACATTCATGTCAAAGAACCATAAAATTTAATGTGCCCTCCTCAACCCACGGAGGTGTTTATACGCGTGAAGGCGTTTAATTAATTATTGCTTTTTTTAATTATTTTTTGGAGGAGGAGGAACGTTATCCAGTCTCAAACTGTTTTGTAAATGTTGAAGTGTAAATTATATATATATATATATATTTTTTTTTTGCGTGTGCTGGTGAAACCTTCATGACTTATACTGCGAGAAATGTGCTATTGGCAAACATTATCGGATAAATGAAGTCTATTATTGGGGGTATTTGGTCTTTGATTTTGGTTCGAGGACTATTTGTAGTTTTTTATTTGTCAGGGATAGTTGAAACTTTATCGATGCTAATCCAAAACAACAACAACGAATCCCCGCCCATGAAAACCGCGTCTCAGTCTAACTGATCGTGTAGGGGCAGTACAGACGGACTGATGGACGGATTTACGAAAATACTGATGTGATCCAAATTTTCTGATCACATCAGTATAGGTCCATCAGTTTTGCAAGTGCTAGGAGAGACTGACATCTAAGACTTACCGTATGCACGTATTTCTTTCAGTCTCAGTAGCAAACATAGACTGCACACGCCTCTTTCTTATCATCCATGTTGTCGCACTTTGCATGCAGGAGCTGAGACTGATAAAAATAATGATACAAAGACTAACCGTGTATTGTCTCGTTGTAAATACTGATACAAACTGACAGTCTCAGGACTGACAGGGCTGATCATGTGGGGGTCCTATAATAATCATAATAATACTCGGCAAAACGTCTTACTACCCGTTCGGGCTATATGCTTAAGTACTAATTACTCTAACGGGCTAGGAATAGGGAAGGTTTATTACAAAGGAAGTGAACCTACATTTGCGGGGAGGGAGAGTGGAAAACCATTTAGGAAACATCCCACCCCCTCCCCAGTTCGCCCGAGCGAGATTCGAGCCTTGATCTCCCCGTTATCGCCATCCTAGTGCAACACGAAATTAGTGCGTTAACCAACTACGCCACCGAGGCGTGTAGGCGTCCTATAAAAGGCCTGTAAGAGCCTAGCTACTTGATACAAGTAAAGGGGCTTAAGAGATAAATTTAGCCAGCATTAGCAGAGAAAGGGGATGTAAAACCACAGTGATAAATCACATAGTTAAAGGTATGCCTGAACGCGCCCGGTTGAGGTTCGAACCTTAACCTCCCTTTCACTAGTTATCCAATGTATTGGGAGCATGATGTCTCACTTTAGAATCTCATGTTCTAGAAAATTAAGACTAGAAACGTGGTCACGTGTCACTAGCTCCAAACCAATAATAATCTTTCAGCGCGATGAGAACCTACGCTCTGGTGACTCGGCCTGAGCTCACTCTGTACAACAGCGATCTACTTGAGTGGGCCAATCAACGCTCGCGACCAACCGACTTTTTTGTATTGCGAGTGCTTCGTGTGGTGAGACACTATATTCAGCTAAATATACATAACTAGAACCTTCCCGATTCAACCCCCCTCCCCCGCATTATTTTCAAAATAAAATATAGCCTATGTTACTCGCTGATAATGTAGCTTTATAGTTGTGAAAGAATTTTTAAAATCGGTCCAGTAGTTTATGAGTTTATCCATTACAAACAAAAAAACAAATCTTTCCTCTTTATAATATTATATACATAATGAGTCTGCGTGATATTACTAGAGGTGGGGCAACTTCTGCATCAAATATGAAACGATTCCAAAAAACTTATTAAATGGAATGAGTGCAAGTTTTTGATAAGAAGCTGTGTTGCAGTGGAATAAACTCTCAATCTAAAACACCCATGGTTACTATAAGGTATACCTAACCACTTTACACAAAACCAGCTGATAGTTAGTCATAGGTTTCTGAAATTATAGGTCGACACCCACTACTCGCGGGAACTCTCAACTTGACGACTACGTGGTATGTTTTTGTCTCTTCCTAGTGTGAAATGTGTCGTGTGGCACGCCACAGTGTAATTGCAGTCTCAACCTTGACACACGCATCGTTGTAAACTATCGATTTATATCGATTGTGACCGCAATGATGGAAAATTACTCAAGACACGCGTTTTTCATGGGCGGAGATTCTCTGTTTTGTTTTATCTTCTTTTTTTTCCCTGTGGTGGTGTTTTCACGAATCTTGATAAATATTAGAAACAGTTGATTATATCGCTCTCATGTATATTTTGTTTCTTGTTCTAAGGGAGGAACATTTTGTTGGATTAAATAATTCATTGTATTTTACATCGAATTTAGTATGTCTGATAACCTGATTTTTTTTAAATTCATTTTGAGTGTTATGTACATTTGGGGCTGAGGATTTAGATGAAGGAAATCACCCCTCCATCTTATATACCTCCCCACCCCATTTTTACCCGTCCCCCTCTTTCCTTTTCTTTACATTTTATCGGTCATTATGCTGGCCAGGTTGTTGTAGCAACGGTCATAGTATTTATACACATTCATGAGTTCTCATATTGCTGCGTCAAATTAGAGTGGGATATTTGTTGGGGGTGGTGGGTGGGTTTCACCATGAATTACTACCCACCCGGGCTATCCACATATTTACGCTAATGGCATGGTGATGATAACGGCCGGATACAATGGAAATATAACAACATTTGCATTGAGGGAGAGTGGGAGACCATTTCAGAAAAATAATAACCCTCAATAAATCCGGTTGTCATTTAAATCCCGACCTCCCCGTTACCGAAGAATAATACAAGATGAAACTAAAGACTTTGTCCGCCTGTCTACCAGTGTGAGTTCCTGATCTAGTATTAGGTGTTAAGTATTGTTCAAGGTTAAGCTAAGATGTACTTTCCGTCGTCAAACAGAAGTTGGTTTATTTTATTTTGAAAAAAAAAAAAAGTTCAGTGAAGCAATATTTTTCCAGCCAATCTTTTACTTTTGTCTTCACGTTCGTAAAAAGAATGTTTGCTTTACTGTAAAACTGCCACTGTTACTTTCACCCTCAAGAAACGTATTTTATCCTTAAAGGCGATGAAAACCACCCGCTTTACCCTATATTTCAACAACAATCCTTTAAGGAAACGCGAGGAGAGCCCAAGGAAACGAGTTAATTTACTTGAGCCCGGTGCTAGGTTGTGGTAACCGCACGCAATCCTTTTAGAGCAGAAGAGTTTGCTACGTGCTTTATATGCGATGCCGGTTGCCTAACCTTAGTTTTCACGGGACCTTCTACTTCTCTCGTCANCCCCCCCTAAATTCCGCTCAAAAACTTTATTTTTATACTTATGCTGATGGTTTCTTCTTTACGTCTATTTTTATTAGAGTATTATTCTTTCTTGTCGCTAAAATAATTTTATACCATCCACTTTTCTCGTTCAAGACATTACCTTGAGTATGTAGATTCTGCGGTTTTGCGTGCAAACCTTTTAGCTGAGGCTATATAATCCGATCAAACAAAAGGGGTCTATATTACAAGGTATCACTGCTACCTTTTAAGAGCCCGTCCCACCCCTGGATAACGCACAACATAGAAAATACAGTTCCACACCAAGCGCCGCATCTTCGTGCGACTTTCGGTTGACGTCGTGGGAAAATAGTGGAAATTAGATCAGTGAAATCATTAAGAGACCTCGATTTAAATATTGATCATTTTTATTACTTAAATTTTGATCAAAATATAAAATGTTGTTTTCATAGCAACATTTAGTTTAATTTTATACGTATGGTAACATAAACAAGTTTTGAATATCTGTCATAAACATTGTGTCCTTCGAGCGAAGTATTTTTAAACAAAAATAAATATAAAAGTTTTAAATTTTTTATATACTTGAATTACAGAACGGTTAAGATTACCACGTGTCTAAAATTTTATTAATAGAAAATATTGTGTGAAAATATGACATTAGCTCATTCTCAACAACTTTTTTTAAGCATATTTGTGTAGCTAAGAGACTAGACTTGATGAAAATAATCTATAGAGTTATCCTTCCTCTAACAAATACAGTTTTTTCTTATAGGATCATAAAATAAAGTTTTAAAATATCTTAGAACTATCAGCGATATTTTACTATTTACCTTGAGATAGGTTTCATAGTTTTCTTTCTTCTTTTTTTATCGACTTCCCAAAGAGCGGTTGTAAGTGAAGGGTGAAGGGAGTATAAGTCTACACAGATGAGAGAAGTAGTTCCAGAAAACGACCCAAGCCATTATGTTTTAAGCCATGTAGCCTCTGACATTGGTTGATACTTTCTCACTGATCAAGGCGGCTGCCTTAAGAACATTTTATTATATATGTTGAGCGGTTGGCTTGGTCAAAAATTACAAAGTTACAACTGCAGTTGTCGAAATTGACACCATTTTATGAAATTCATGTTTGCAGAAAACATGACTAAGCGTATGGATATATGAACGCATATTTAGTAACGTTTTGAATTCTTAGATAAGGTTATTTTCATAACGATCTGACTAAGTTGTAGGAAATATAAAAACAAATAACATTTGAATAAAGCTATTTTATTAAATAATATTGGGCTTATTATTATGATTTAAAATACATTTTAATTAATGATTTTATTATTGTAGTTTATAATATTATTTAAATAATTATTGAAACATAATATTTTATTATATTCTTGTGTCGCTCTTGGCTATACATATATTCAAACAAATATTATATAAAAAATACAGTAAGTTACTTGCACTGTTGGGCACGTGGGTAAAACCATTAACCCCTTCTATTCAGGTTTTTGATGGCCACAAAGAGGTTGGGATTAGAATCGCAGCAAAGTGTACCGAGCTGATTTATACCTATATGGTTTCCCAACTTCTTTCTTCTATGTTCTATATTCACCCCCTCAGTGTAATTTTGAACGTAACCTAGACGTGTATTTAGTTGCGGTGTAAGCATACTATAGTCCTACGCCTGGTAATGCACATTACTAGGCCTATATTAATATTTTGAATAAGATACTTAAATTAGTATGGTTAATAAACAAACTATGTAGGCTGTAGCAAACTTCCCACTATACATGCGTGGGTTATTCGGTTTATCCGTGTGTTTGTTTCCTTATTTTAATTTTTCGGCTACGTGTGAACAAGACTTCTGAGCAAATTAAGGAGGTCTGAAGATTCACTGTTGTCCTTGTAGTCTGGCAAAAATCACGGACTATTTTGCTAATTAAACCTCTTTGATAATTTGGGATGTGGTGGTAGATTAAATTTACGATTTGATTGGATTATCCGTATTTAAGAAAATATATGTTCAACAAATCGCTTTCGCCGCCTGGATATTATATGTATTCTGCTGTGTATTCTAATAGGACCCACAACGGCGGGCACGTGGATTAAATGTCAAGCTCCTTTAGTACTAGTTTGTTGGTGACAAGGAGGTCTTAAGGTCTAATCGCGGCCAGGTATATTGAGTTTACTGAGCAAATGAGGATACACTTAATATAAATTCTACCTTCTTCATCCCTACCTTATTAGTTTAGTTAAATTCTTATAGCCCAGACGAGTAATAAGGCGTGGAGATAAAATAGTATAAGCCTGAATGTAATAAAGTACCTATTTGTAAGTCATATGTAGATATTTCCCTGTGACGAGAACACATACGCACTTTAACAGCAACCACCGAAGATTATTACCCTACAAGCTGGTTCACCCTATATACCCATTATTTTTTTCCTGAAAGTATCTTATATGTGGGTCAACTTTTATTACAAGGGAGCGTTTTGGGGAAGTTATTAAGTATTCATGCTCGAGCGTAAAACCACGAAGAAGAAACTCTATTTTAGTTGTAGGCGGCGTTCAACAGGTGGGAGTGAAATATGGCAACATTACAGCCGTAGTTTAAGATACAGTTTTTCTGCTGATTTGTTTATGTACTGAGGATTTTAATGCGTGTTTGCAAAATATTCGGTTAGTTAGATCGACCCACAATAGATTGACTAGCTTGACTAAGGATGGCATACTAAACACAAAATAACCAACTCTAGGACCAGAGATTCATCAATTACCGTAGCTATCTTTATTAGCAACTTATTGATGAATGACAATGCACGTATATGTTCGTGGACTCAATATCTTATTATCTGTAAAGGTTATCTACATATTTACCATTTCTTTTAGCGTATGCTACCAGGGTTGGTTGATTAGACATTCCTGGTCTACTGCTGACAGTGGCGGATATGTAGCCGTGTACAGAAGTTGGTACACAATGTATTATTATTATTATTATTAGCACCGCGTCTTACTACACGTTCGGGTTGTACGCACTTACGCTAATGTGTAATGGTAGGGTGATTGTGAGATGAAATGGAGGACCTACAGTTTAACGTGGAATCCGAACCACGGCGGAGGCCTGGCATTCCCCACATTCACAAGATGTCTTGTCAGAGGTGAAGAAAGGGTTTGGTAATCAGATAAATCTGTGTACACAATGTAGGTGCAGGTACTTCGGCCCGATGAGATGATTTTATGATAACTATTATGTACTGTCATTGTAAGTCTTAAAACTACAGACAATGGCAACCACAGAAATAACTCCTTTTCGTGAGAGTATCTATGGTACAGCTGGAAATCAAACCTGGAACTTCTATGTTAGTAGCCAGGAAAGCTTATCCTTAGGCCAAGGCCGGCCATACGTAGACTAATGGCGTAGCCTTGAGGGAGCTAGAATTTTAAGAGAAAGTGTAATCTCAATCGCTTGGAGGGGGAAAAGGGTGATCCATTTAGGAAAAATACTTTGATACACCCGCCCGGGATTCCAACCTAAACCTCCCTATCATTGTCAAATTGGTCAAGGTGATGTTGATGTCTTTATCCTTGGGTCTACCGGTGCGGGTGATTCAAAATAAAAGCTTACAGTTTTATGGTTTTTCAATCATATATAGATATAAGGACATGCGTGTTAGAAAAGGGACAAAGAAAGGTAGCAGCTAGAAATAACAGAAACCTCTTCTCGCTTTCCCCCCACGGTAACGAAAAAAACCCAGTATATATAAAGAGAGAAGACAATAAAATTGGTTAAATTTAATTGAGTTTCTTAACGTGCACTTTCTAAACCAATGTGCATACCACTCTATTCACATAACAAAGGAAATGGTTAATATATTGGAGTTGCAGTTCTTAAAAATAAAGTTTTAATTTGTACCTGAAAATAAACACTAGACTTACCTTCCTACTATCTTATTTTCCATCAGACCGTAATTGAAACTCTGCATTTGCTAAATAACCACAGTGGCAAACGAACGGTCTTAGAAATTTGACTCGCATTGCACCAAATAGTCTTAACGTTGAGGTTAAGGTTCGAATCACCACTTGCTATTGGGGTAATCCAAACCTCAGCTACGTGTGAACGTCAAATGATAATAACCTATTCAACTATCAATTAGGTTAAGTCGTTGATAACTAAATAAATATAAACTAAACTAAACCAAAACATATATTTAATTTTCTATTGTTGTTGTAAAAATGATAGTTATCTAACAAAGTAAACACCTGATATTACTTAGGCTCAAAAAATTAACCTCTTCTTGACACAATGAAGGGATAAGGAAATACATACACTTGTAAGCGATTGTTTTAGTTATCATTTGAAATCAAAACTGGGTAGTTTCACAATTAGGTCGCCTTGTTACCACAGTGAATCAGAATGACCGAAGAATCCTCAAGAAACTACGCCCGAATTAGTTTTTCAAAACCGTAGCCTAATGGACGCATACATATTGTATGGAATCGATTCTTATTTTCTTTTAAGGATTCCAGTAAACCCGGGTGTCGGTAGAAGAGTGAGTGGAGGAATACAACCTCCTGGCCGAGTGGCTTAACGAGTCTGGAGTCTGTGGTGGTGGTTTTAACTACTCAGTTTAGAGTCCCAACCCTGATTCTGGCCATGACTATTTCTTAAAGCTACCTCTCTAAATTCGGGGTGTTTTCATTCACTAAGGGATAAAAAAAAAGTCATACCGTCTGGCTATTTTGTTTTAGTTTATATTTTTACACACTTGGAATATTTAACGGCTTAATCTATGGAGTAAGGTTGAGGACTGTCTCTCGCACCCGTGTGGACGAGTAGTGTGTAAAATCGCATGTGTAAAAGAAACCCCCAAGTAAATCTGCCTTCCACCATGTAAATTGATAGTCTAACTCCTTAGACTACTCGACCAATACTGGGAGTCATTTATTTTTGCTTCACCCTACCCACACCTTGTCCTTATTAGTGTGTTGGGGTTAACTTGAACCGGGCCATATCTATTAAATAAAATTATGAGAAACAAATTATTTAGCGTTGCCCAGTGAATTTAGATTAATGTTGACTCAAGCTCCATCTCTTTTAAACTTCCTCATTCGGTGGAGAAGAGGAGATAAAGATAATTTGTTTGTTAGTCTGCTGGTTGGGTTCTACTTCTTACGCTCTACTTCTTGAGCCGAGGTTTGTAACGGATCAGGAATAAATGAGACTGAAGAGTAACCGAGAAGTTTCTTGTCCTAGTCCCTGGAAGACCCGAGATTAAATAACCTTCTGGCGTGCTTCATTCGGTGGAAGCTTGTTTCCCCCACTGGTCTATCTCACACTTCACACAGGCAAATTATTATCTAGTTTATTAGTCAAGTACTCTGTCTTTCAGGTTAAATAGTACGTATCAAGAAAACCATAAGGAACATTAATATAAAGCAGAACTTTTTTTATTATGCTGGATAAAAAACTGGGTCCTTTTATTTTAATTTTGTATCGTTTTGTCAAGTTTCCATTGTAGCAATTACAATGTATGTCTCCTCGTATATATATCCTCCAAGGCCCTGCATGAGGTTTTCCTTTAGCGTAGAATAGACCACAACCTATTCTATCTGTATCCTTCAAGGTTCCGTTTGGAGTTTTACTCATGCACAAAATGACCACTTCCTCTCTAGTCTATATCCTCCAAGGTCTTGCTTGAAGTTTTCCTCGTGGCCAAAGTAAACTATTTCCTCCCCATTCCGTATCCTCCAAGCTAATGGATGTGTACAAGGAAGCGCACTAGGTCTCTTATTGCTTCTCTCACCGACAAATCACCCACTTTGTAGCCGTCACGTGATCTTAGAGTCCGACACTCGGAATGGGTTTGAAAAGGAGAGTTGAGGGAGGGGTTTATTTGTTGCCACAATTTGCTGTGGCTTTTCCAAAACAAGTTTATTGGTATTCTAACCACGTCTGTTTACGGAAACGAAATTCACTGATACGCATCGTTTACTTTTGTGGCATGTAAAACGGCCCGAAAACGAGATTCTGCTATCAATTGTTTTGATTCAATATTTTGAATTCCACATTGGTGAGTACGTGAATAAAGATGCCAGGCTCATCTTATCCAGTTTACCGGGTAACTGGAAGTATTAACTCTTGCCTGGTGTACGCAGTTTTTCCCTGAATAGATTGGTTCCTACTCCCTCTTTATGCAAATGCGTTTACGTAGTTTCGCACAGATAAACAAATAATATCACATTTTAATATCTGGATTTACAGTGAAAAGTCTTGCAGACCAATTTTTATACCAGAGACCTTTAATAAAATACAAACATTTTATAAGTGTTTTGACTCGACGTATTAAGTATTAGATCTAGTAACTTTTTTAGTTGTCAGATAAGGCTCTTCCTATAAGCGTTGGACTGTAGCACTTAGGCTTTACTCTCAGCACGGCTGTTGTGCGGGGCTGTCTACTATGTCACCACATTGACAAAGGAAGACAAATTATTTATTTTTTGCTTCTGCGCATGGTGACAGCATTGAGCGCTGGTATTTATCTGGTTAGTGATGAAACTTTAAAACATTAGGTGATTTATGTTCACTAACAGGCTGGTTTTAATCAAAGAGTCAAAAGTACTATTTTGAGCGTTGTTTGTTAATGAAAATAATCAACTTAAAATGCAATATTTTTTAAAATTAATTACAAATTTGCAATATGTATGGTTTTAATATTGATTCAACACATTAAAACAAATCTTACTATGTTATCGATTGCGCTCCCCCCCCCCCCCCCAGATACCTAATACTTGAACAGCTAGAATCCATGTACCACAGTTCATCCATGCGAGGCCATACTCGTCAGTCTGCTATTGGGAACGTTTGCCCCTAATTATTAGTGCCCAATGACGGTTTCACGTCTGAACTAAAGCATAGATCCGATGATAAACCTACATGTTTTCACATCCATGGCCCGTATCCGAGTTAGCTTACAGTGTATTTTGTAACTTTGCAGGCAGCATCGGAAGATTACTGGTAAACAATCTTTATAAATACACAGAACATTATTTGAGATCAAAAGTAAATAATCACTCCTCACCACTCCATTAAAAAGCGCTTATGTATACACATGTTTGTAGCTTTTCTGCTTATCCTAAATATCATTGCCATTTTAATGTTTATGTTTAATAGACACAAGCGTAATAGTAACAATAATAACATTCCCCACCCAAATTAAACACAGTGTAAAATATAAGACATCCTTTGCTAACGTTATTCCCAACCCAATAGTAAAATGCCTAGGAAACTTCTTGAGGCAGACATATAGATGCAAATACATTGGGTGTCTACAATTAGGGTATCACTCCTAAAAGAAGACCTAAAAGCCTTTGGCTTCTTTACTATTTTCTTTGAGTTTTGAATAAAATACATTAGAACTTCGATCATGCAGATCAATTCGTGTCAAAAGCTGTTCATGATGTCAAAAGTTTGTCAGATGGAGTTAAATGTAAATGAAAAAACACTTTGTTGTACACTACTATAATTTCATTTAATTTTCCTTTATTAAAGTGCTAGCCAAAGATTGAGACCTTTAACGGGTTAGTACTTAAAAAAATGCCGAACAGCACATGGCTTGCAAATTAAGAACTAAGAGTTATATTATCTTTGTGTACAAGATATAAAAATAAAACAAATTTAATAACTAAAAATAGTATCGATAAAAAACATTAATATATTATTTAATATTAATAATAATTTAATAAAGAGTCTACAGTAAAAACAACTAAAATAATAATAATTATCTAAAGTACTTTTAAAACAAACGAAAAATGAATAAATTTAATTCAAAATTGGATGGGAAAATACAGGAAAAACGACCACGTAGGCTGACTCAAAGAATTGAAGAGGGCTTGCTTATGCTGGGTTTTTTTTGTGGTTGTGGTTATTCATATAATTGTCGTTCTATTGTAGGCGTTTCATGTTTAATATTTCAAAAGTGATAGAGTGAGTGTAAATATACTTGTATTAATGAAGATGAAATAATCCCCTCCGTTAAAATTATCTTATTTAATTTTAATTTTGGCATTTAACATGACCTTTATAAACACACTACATTTAAACTTGTATATAAGCTTAACTTGGGCCAGTACAACTAATACTATACACCAAGTCCTTGCCGCTAGGTATTTACTAATTGAATAACAGGGCGAGCCCATGTACAAATAGTTGGGTTATATTGAAACATCGCGTACGGGGCTAACTTACTCGCATTTTATCACGTTCGTTCGAGGATTTCCACCGTAAACATTCTCGCTTTAGGCAGAATATGAAAAATTGCTTTCTATTACCCGGACAGTCAATAGTGTTGTGACTGCAACAATGTTTTAAAAGGTTTGTATGTGAAGTTAGTTTTTTTAGCACCACGTCTTAAAACCCGTCTGGTCATACTCCTATGTGTATAGTTTATGGTAGGCTGAAAAACAAAAAAGTTACTTTAAATATTGTACGTATACAATCACGTAATTGTAAAAAAAAGTGATATGACCAAAAAATTAACATGTATCTGGGCAATTAGTCCATAGGGGTCGTCCATAAACCACGTAATGCATATTTCTTACCTTTTTAGCTCCCCTCCCCCCATGCAACACCATTTAGACATTTAGCCTAGTCCCCCTCCCCCCTCCTCCAACCTGTGTTACGTAGCTTTTCTCACCAAGAATGAATGTCATTTTTGTAGAAGTAAGTTTGGTGATACTAGAGGAGGGATTCAGATTTAATACTTCTTAAAATTCATTTTAAATCTTGATTATAAATTATTTAAGAGAGTATTATTATTTACACAGACATACAGATGTCGATCTCTACTTCCTCAGGTTTATGAGGAAAAACCTCTGCTATATTTATGTTCTGGATGCCAGGTTTGCGATCTGAGTAAGAGCCAGACGGCACTACTATGTGCTGAGTAGGATGGCCCTTTTCTGTAGTGGGGCTACATGATGATGTTAAAGTGCCCACATACGATGATTAGCGCTGGGAGAAGACATCTTTCTTAATATTGTGCACTTTTTTACTAGTCATATTACCATCATATAGAGAGCTAACTAAAAAATTCCAGGCATACAACTTTTTAAATTATATTTTGAATTAATCTAGAATTTTACTTTAGTTAACTTATCAATTCCTAAACTCATGTTTCGTCCCAACATCGATCCTGGTTTCACTCTCGAAAAAGACTAGATCGCCAATGAAGAGGAGATCGGGTTTCGAATACTTGTCGGGTGTACTCAGAGTGGCTTTTCTTAAATGGTTTTATATTCTTTCTCAAAGTTAATGAGGTTAGATTACCTCTAAAATTCTACCTTCTTTATTTATACTTCATTAGATAAAAATAATAAAAAATAACGAAAATAACTACAATTTGACTACATTACCCTTAAAAATGTATACTAAAAAGGTAGAATTTTAAAGAAAATCTACCAGAATTGTCATGGAGGGAGAGTGGGAAACCATTTGGGAAAATCAATCCTCATTAGATCTGACTGGTAATTGAATCCCATCTCACTAACATCGGCCGTCTAGTCTACTGAGAGAATGACAATTTAGACAATGCGGCCACCGTAGCGGATGTAAAATAGTTGCATTTGTATACTAACACACTAATTTATCAGACAGGAAAAAGTATAGGCTTAAATACACCTACCTTTTGAAAATAATTAATAATATTTAAATCCTTACTTTTCATAACATGCTGCTGGTACGAAGAAATAACGCTATTGATGGGCTTCTCAAATTTTTCTTGAGATAAATTCTGTACTTTTGCTTCTCTCCATTTCACTACCTCTTTTTGAGATTCTTCCGCTGTTTTTTTTTCTGGATGTCACTTTTTATACGCAAGCAATGAATAAGTCTCCTCTTTTTGAAGAAATTATTTTTGTTTGTACAAACACAAGCGATTATTCACGGCCTATATAAAAGAATGTGAAGTAGGAATCTAAATTATACTAAAACTCAACTACCCTTATAAATTAAGGCCACTTCGATTGACAGCTGTTATCCAACTAAAAGCACGTGAGGGGGTCAGTAGATTGGATAAACTTAAACAAGTGCAGGGATTATAAACATGTCACTTCCATGAACATGAAAATGTGTGTTTTCTAATGTTCTTGGCGTTTGTAGTCTCAGGCAGACAATAGCACCTAAGTGCATTCGAAATATTAATATACAAAAAGTAAGTGCTAAACTTGCATTTCAAACGCCACAGATATTCGGAAGTTATCTAATAATTATGTTTATCAACGGTGAAAACATGAACAGTAATATTATTTTTGANATATTTGTAATTAAGTTATCTACCTTTGACAAATGTGGACACGGTCCATACCCCGCCGTGTTAACGTTCGCCAAACTTGTGCCAGGGTTGCGATACACCAAGGGTAATATATTCCTATATATATTATAACTTCATCAAGGTTGCGACATTCTGGTGACGTCATTCATGAGCTACTTAATCCTGTTTTAACATGTCATGCCGCCAAACTAGTGCCAGGATTGTGACAAAACAAGCGTCAATGATGAGTAATATTTGCCGAAATTGATATTTTAATGTCATCAAAGTTGCGAAATTCTGATGACATAACCCACACCCAAACTAACGGGAGGAATGTCACCAGGGAAAACATGTTTCACCATGTCAAAAACTCCCCACCAATCCTTGGCGTCAGGGAAAAACCCACGCTGAACTGTCACCAACAGGTTATTCCTTGATGACGTCACCAATTGTGTTCCACAATCTTGAAAACTCCCTGCCAATCTGGTACCTTGGGAGGAAGATGGGATGGATGACGTCATGGGGGGAAACCCACGATTACTCGGTACCTAAAGGTGAAAGTTCCAAAACATTTGTTGAAAATTAGGCAATGTTCTGTAATGGCTTAAATATATACTTTTGACATGAATCCCTTTTGCCTAACTTTGCACCCTTATCTTGGTCAATACGTACCCCTTATACTCAACTCTGTACACTTTTTTAATTGAACTCGCATACATATTTTATAAGTTCTTTTCCATTTTTGTTATATACCTACCCATTTTAATTTAACTTGCACCCCCTTTGATCAATTCTGTTCCCATTTTGGTTGATACATACTCCTTTTACTTAAGTCTGTGCCCTTTTTTAATTGAACATGCACCCCATTTGCTCAATTCTGTTTCTCTTTTGGCCGATACTTACCCAATTTTTGCTAAACAATGTATCCCCTTTTGGTCAATATGCAATCTTTTTGATCAGCTATGAACCCCTCCCTCCAAGGGGGCTGGAGGGTTGATCAAGGGGAAATAACTACAAAATAGTTATAATTAAAAAATGGAGATTGGTTAAGAGGTTTGAGGGGGATGAGGGGTAGGAGCTCTATCTAACAGTGGAAGCTCTACCAATTCATATTATTTGATTGGTGGTTGGGGGATTACTTCATGGGGGTAAAACCCCATTTGCACAATATCTAATTTTGAACGAGAGAAAAATAGTAATAAAACATATAAAAATCAAAGGGGGTTGTCTAAAAAGCGAAAGGGGTCAGGTGTGGGATGATGCCATTACGGAAAGTCAATGGCCTTGAAAGCTAGGATATTTTCAATAGCGTTGGCACTTGAGGCACAAGGTAGGACTGACACCTAACACTTGAGACCAGGTTTGATCTATCTTCAAATAATGTTTATTTTTTACAGTATTCTCTTCCTTCTCTTCTCAGGCGAATTATTATACACATACAGTAGTAGTTTCATACGGTCACACCCCTTACCTTTGGTCAAAAAGGTTTATGTAATTTAGTGCCAGCATATTGATTGTGACTAGGGCTGTATCCGACTAGTCCAAGGCTCCTTAGTCGGACCCTTTGAGTTTTAGACTTGATGCACTCTTTATGATAATTTTAGACTTTTCGAGCTGTTCCTAGCGAATACTTTATCAAACTATTCGAACGGCAACAACCTTATTTAAAATGGTGGAAAACGTAAGTCAGTGCTCTAGCAGACGAAACGATAATACTAAAACAATTGCCAGTCACACCGCAACCGACCGAAAAAACAGTGCATGGCTGGTGGCCTTTGTATCCATGGTTGTTATCAAGACCTCGAGAAGGCTGCATAGTAGTGATGGGCACAATCGAGTAAAAATAATCGAGTAACTCGATTGTGTTGTGTAATCGGGAGTACTCGACTCTTCCGGGACTACTCGAGTAACTTTACTCGGACCTTGTTATTCTTTTATTTTCTCTTTTCTTACCAGATAAGTGAGAAACGACCTTATTGGCTGGACTGTTTACTATGGTATTTCCATTTAAAAGGCATATTCCCTTAGAGCTCATTTTTCACTAACAGTTTATGTTGCTAGGCTAAAATGACCCTTTATGGTTTAAATGTTGCACGTACATTTTCAAAATAAGATACTCACCGATAAAAAGTACACAATCGAAAAGCCTCCTAAGTAAGCGTATCCCATTTCTGATTCTTTTTAAAAGTACTTTATGAAAGTTACTCGATTCTTTTTACACGGCACCTCAGCAGTCTTATTTCCACAATCGTATATAACGAAACTAATTATTGTCTTTCTTAATTATTCTGATTGTAATTTATCCTTGGTAAAATATGTTTATTTATAAATTGAAACTAATTAGAGCCGGTTATAAAATAGAAAAAAATAATGTTTTCACTTTTCAAATGGTACAATTATTATCAATTTATTTAACATGAATGTATAAAGAAAAATTAATTTTATTAAACAGAGAACATTTTTTTTTGTGCGCGTGAAATACTTCTTAAAACGCATACTTTCATATTGACTGAACATGCAACGTGAAACCTGCAAATAAGGGAATGGGGGTCACTGTCACTGTCGACTGCATTTTACAGGAACAGATTATTGACATGTTAATAGTATCAAATCCCATTGCAAGACTCTCGAGTAATGTTGTCCAACCGATTGCCACGGGACGATTCGCGTAGATGATTTGCTAAAAATTACACGATTAATTTTACTCGGTTCTTTTTAAAGAAGATCGCATAATTACTCGATTGTGCCCGTCAATACTGCATAGGTATCCTTCGCGACTATTTAGAAAGACCTACACTTGGTCACGTGATTGCCAATGCAGCTATCAAGGGCACGAGTCTAGGCAACGCCGCAAAAATTGATTATTCGGATACAGCCTAGGTGAACTCAGGGAGTGACAGTTGTCATAGAATTTTTGTTTGTTTTTTGTTTCAGGTAAGTACCTATATATAGAAAGGTGTTTCTTCAGCTAGACCCAAAGTACCCCGATGGCTGAATGCTGATTATAGGTAAGATTATTATAACTTCATTTCACTTTGTAAATACAACACTCTGGGTTATCCAAATATTTACACTAACGGATGAGGGAATTATACATTTGAAGGAATGTAGTAACCTCATTTTCTTTAAGGGACAGAGTAAATCTATTTAGGAACAACTTCCTTCAGTACGTGCAGTTGAGATTCAAATTACGATCTCCACTTCACTGGCGAAACAGACAAGACAAGGTTGACTCTTTTTCTCGCGTGCCCACCATTACGGGTGGGAGGATTTATATTGTCTTATCACCACCAATATTATGTTTTATTCTCGAGCATCATCATAATCTGCAAGAAAAATAATTTTAATTGTTTAATCACTCTAGTGCATTTTATAAACACAGATGATATCATAACAATACTTACAAACAACTTAACCTTTAAGACAGTATGCCATCCTAGCTTAACGATTATATATTTGATGGTTAGGTATCAGCAATAAACCTTACATAAAAAAAATACAACAGCACCGGTGAGCCAGTGGTCTAAGGCGTCATACTCTTTTGGAGATTTGTCATCATTGGGGAAGAGTTGGGGCTCAAATCCCAACCGAGTGCACTGGGAGGGGTTTCTCACTCATGTGATTCATAACTTGAGTTTTTCCCACCTATTCTCGTTGATGGAAGTTTATTTTGTTTACACCTTCTCCATCTCTACACCTTAAACTAAGCAATTTATTAATCCGAGTGATAAGAACGTTTTTTTAAAGTGAGCCAAGCATAACGTTCGGAGTTTTGCGTTTAACTACCTGTCAGGGCTAGTCGCATATTTACGTTCTCTAATGGTGTAGGAATGAAGAAAGTATAATTCAGAGGAAGTGTATCTAGATTTGTTTGGAGGGATTTGCATCGGTGGCGTAGTAGCTAACGCACTGGTTTCGTGTTGAACTAGACTGCTGAGGATGGGGAGTTCGAGGTTCAAATCTCGCTTGAGTGAACTGGGAGTGGTTTATCCTAACGTGGGTTCACTTTCTCCATATTCAACCTTCCCAATTCCGATTCAATTAATGTAAATAATACTTAGGCGTATAACCTGAACGGGTAGTAAGACACTATGCTAGGTTTATATAAGTTTGGTGGTAGAAGGGAAAAACCGTTAGGAATAAACACCTTAGTACACTTGTCTTGATTCCCATCACCAGCGTACCAGACAATATGAGACTGGTGCATTTGTCGGTGTACTCGATGGCGTGCGTAAACAAAACATAGATCGAATCATCCTTTCAGTACAGAGTCTCAAAAACCGCTTACATGCACGGTCTCGTCTGGTGTGAATTTACCTTAGTTCCATAGGTGCCGGAATGGGGGGGCATGGGTACATTACCCTCACATCTCTTGCTTTCTTACAAAAAGGGGTGGGGGGAGGGGCAAGAGTCTTGCACAAATGGTTTTGCCATTTACTTATGATTATTACAATCGCTGACCAGTAACATTAAACAAGATTGATCAGCCTAATCCTCTCTTTCAAAATTCAAATTCTTAAATTTTTGGATTATAAGACAATATCAAAATATATGTATTTTCGAGGCTAAATAAAATTTAAAAGTAAAGCAATGAGAAATAAAAATAAGAAAATAGGTCCCAGCCTTAGGTTTGGTTAACGAACTATTTGACGAGTAATTTATACCAAAGTGACCACATGACATAAATGTCCACATGAGCGCGCTACCTATAGTTCATGTACGATCGGTGTCCATGTTAGACAACAACATTTACGTGAGCTGTGTATTATATAGCCTGTTCTATGAGGCCACGTAATTTGCTTATAGTTATAATGTTTGATCTTTTTCTGTTTTTAGACATTATTTTTTGTGTGAAAACGATATAAGTTTGTTAATGCCTAAAACAGTATAGTTAAAACCTTCGAAGTCTCGGAACTCATTTGTGTAAGTGAAGATCAATAATTGTAAAAATTGAGAAAAAAATGAAGAGGACTGCAACTGCAACTAGTGTGAAACCATCTTCAAAAATGTATTTCTATTTTAAGAAAATAAAAGTGAACTAGGAAGGTAAGCAAATCATTTCCCCACCACAATATGTTTGTATGTTAAACATTTGTAAATTTCATACTTAAAACGTTTTAACAACAGCGTTTTCCCGTCCAGGTTGAAATAGGTACCTACACGTTTTAAAGCTATCAGTATTGTTGTTAATTAATATATGTATATATATATAATGTGTAATTGAGATTTAAATTGCTTTAGTTATAATTTCTTGGTGTAAATATTTTACGGGCTATATTACATTTTATCAGATTTACTGATAATTTCTATTGCATTTTCACTAGCTCTAGCTGCTGTATTGTATACAAGCCTATAGTGAAATGTGTGTATGGGGTTACAAGCCCTACTATCATAACTTATTACCAGTCAACCTAGATTCAAGATATTGAATTTAGGTAGTAATAGTTTTTACATCATTATTTTGTACATAGTTTTACTATCTCATATAAAAATAAAGAATTGTAATAGTGACAATTTTTGACCTTGAAACTCAACAGCTTAGGATTGTGCGAGAAGCGTCATTAGCTGGTGTGTTCTAAACATGTATACAGCTGTACTATATTTTCTAGCTAGACACTTTGACTTGTGAAAGTAGTGATGTTAGCTTTAAGGTAAGCGAAGTGGACTTCAAGATCTTATTTCAATAGTGTTTGTGTTTTTTGGGATACATCAATGCCATATGGTGTTTTCATTGACTGCGAATCTCAGTACTATTCTACAAAGAAAAACTCGAACCATAGTTGTTGCAAAAATGGCTGTGAATGCGGTACTACATTATTTAAAAAGCAAGAGATCAGAGATTGCAGTTGATAATATTTGGGGATATCACACCGGATATGGTTGGAAAAAAAATTAAATAGTGGATCTTTCAGAACCAACCGTACCAAGAAAGATTTTGAATCGGCTAAATCAAAATACAGACATATTTATTATGATTTATTGACAACATTATGAATGAACTAGAGTATAGGTTTGAACATCCTGGATTTGAAAAATACCTTCAATTGGAAAATTGTTTGCTGATAGCTCCAGCATCATGGAATGAACACATCTTAAATACTACATCTGACTTTGGAATTGATGAGGCAAAAATTAAAAGAGAAAAGGAATTTATTGAAAAATTAATTCAAACTACAAACAATGTTGAAGTCTTTGTAAATAAATTCAAAGAAATGCACCCTGAAACGAAGAAACTATTTCCTGGGTTGTTTATCCTCCTGAGATTATTATTGGTGGTCCCTGGCACATCTGAAACAGCTGAAAGATAATCTTCACTGCTACGCAGAGTAAAAACATACCTCCGAGCGACCATGACACAAAAACGTTTAAATCATAGGTATGTTATTAATTATTACCCAGAATTAGTTGATAATGTTGATGAGGTGGAAATAATGAATTAATTTACTAGCACTAACTCTTTCAGATGTTGAGTGATTGGAAAAGTGGTTTGAATTTTATATCTGTACTCACTACACTGACTCTCTTTTGTGTGTTCAGTGATGCCCAAATTTACAAATGACATTGTTATATCTTAATCTTAACCAAAACCTATTTGAAAAATCTTGTCAAACCATCATTTATTATTTTGTTCAAATTAATAATTCCTATAGCATAACTGTACTTAATTTTTTTAATGTATGCTATTCTCCTAGTCATTGACTCCCCCTTTTTGTTTTTATTTAACCTAACTTCACCTGGACATAACGTCAATTTGGCACCCTTAACCCTTCATCCCCATGTTTCTTTTACTCATCTTGGCTTAACCGGTACATAATATAATTTCCACCCCCGCTCCCCCCAGACAAAAAAAAAAGTTCCGACGCCTCTGCCTAGTTCGAGGTGATTCTGCAAATATATTTGTTTATAGTTCGTAAACCTGCAGCAGACAGGACATTCGAAGTAAGTAATGAGCTGTCGGATCCTTAACGGGTTGTCGCGTCTCACAAATGAAAAAAACACTCACTTTTGAGATGATTATGACCATAAAAAAGAGAATTTTATTTAAGATAAAAGCTGTGACGATGAGTTTAATTTTTCACTAGACGTAGAAACAATCTTTCAAAGGAAAAAATCGTGAACACGTCTCTCTTTGAAATGTAAGATGTGAGAAATTTAACAAATTTTAATAAAATAATAGTAGTTTTATCAGGAGAAAGCCTACAAATTAAAAATAAATAATATATAATATACTTTTGCATCATATGCAAACATATAAATACTAAAAAAAACCACTTTATTAAATAAATAAATAATACCTAGCGAACTTTTTATAGAAGTTAGTTCTAATTCATTTAAAAAAATAAACAAACTAATAATGTATTTTTAGTAATTTATTTTATTTGTGATCATTTTTTTTTCGGGAATGGAGGGGGGGGGTTGTTGATGTTTTAGAGGGGGAAATGAGTAACGTTAATTTTATTTATTCTACTTTCTTTTGAGCATTTGAAGAGATAACTATTGTGATCGTAAATATATATATATATATATATATATATAATACAGAGATTTTGATAAATGTCGATGTTTCATGAACCCATGAACCCGAAATGTACCCGAAGATATAAGTGTATACAAGAGGAATATTTAACATTTAATTAGCTAAAATACATAGTTCTATTTTTTTAAATTTTAATTTTAGTATTTTATTAAGCTATAATTTTTTCACCACAGAAAATGTAATGTAGAAAATAGGGGAAGAGAGAAGATGACGTAATGTTGACGCTGTGGCGCAATTGTTATTTATATCCCTCCTCTATTTTCCACCTTTTCTGACTCACTCTTTCTCTATGTCGCTTCCACAAATCTTCGGCCCCATTGTTTTCTTTTGTCACTCCATCCTTCAACCTCACCATCTTCCATGTTCACTCCTCATTTTTCTCTTGCTCTCTCCGCCAGTCTTTTGTCTTCTTGGGTTCTACCCTCCCACGACCACCCCCTTGACACCCTATGGTCCACCCCCAGCTGTGAATCTCTCAGAAGCGACACAGATTTATTTCTCCCACCACCAGCCTTGTTTTCTTATCTTTTTATACAAAAAATATATATTTTTTGGTAAGGCTTTGCACTATTGCTGGCCATCAGAGACATATTATAACTTTTCATTCCAAGGGTATGTAATTAAAAGAGGTAATTTGTTTGAAGAAAATATACCATACATCCTCTTGAACAGATAATAAATAAATATACATATATATATATATACACACTTTTTTTTAACAAACAAATGGCGCACTGCAAGCTGGGATTCAACTCTGACCCTTCTGAGTCTGTAAGGCGTGATACCCGCTCACACAAACCTTTCCGCAGACACTTCTTGAGTCATTATGTTTACATAAACAGTTAGTAAATATTTGTTTTCGGGTGATTGGGCTCTCACTATTGTGGTGGTATATAAGCCCATCAAGGCACCTTATATTATCCCACTTCATTTTATAGAAATGTTGTATTCCCTCCAGGATTCGAGCCAAATACACTTTGACAGGGTTGGGATTAAAGCGACCTACCCGTTAGATAGGTTACAGATATTGACTACTCTTCTTGGTATCCGAACAGATGGACACGTGATTTAAGGCGCAATGTACTGGATTGCTAGGAACTAGGGAAGTCGAGGTCGACTCTCACTACTCGCACTGGAGAAAAAAGGGTATTTATAACGAGTTTTTTCGCCCCTATTTTTTGCCTAAAGATCAACGTTATATTTAGTGGCGTATCCGTGGCGAGACTAAATAAGGAAGTTGGGCTCCATCCCCCTTTTACTTGGTTTGAGATTGCTTTAGTAGCTACAAAGAATATAAAACGAAATAAAAAATATTCTTCCTATTCAAAGTCAACATTTAAACCCTTCAATATAGACCCACCAACCCGAACTTCAAAAATCTTTTCAAATAGGTTATAGAATATAAAGTATAGTTTAAACTCTTTAGTTCGGCATTCTGTGGTCTGGAACGTTTTGAATCTGCCGCCATTAGTTTAATGGGCGGCCACCAGGACCGTACTATTGGCGCCAAACTTGTTTCATCTGCAGCCGAGTGTTTTGGTTACACATGATTGTTTCGGCTTGTATTGTGGCTCTATATTAGCCCTTAATTATGTCTTACAAGATACCAAAATTTGTGAAAGGTGGTGTGTTATTTTCTCTTTTAAACTTTATTCTATCTTGTATGAAATAGGTCCTAGGGATACGAGGTATATGGAGGATTCTTAGGTGTCGATTTTTCTGGTCCCGTACATGTCAAGTCCGAAGGGTGCTGGATTAAATAGTTTCAACTGTATTCAAAAATGCTCTTGCCTTCAACGGTAAGTAAAATTAGCCCAACAACATTCCCTCTCGGATTTTTAAAAACCCTTTATTTCACAACCTTGCCTACGCCACTAATAATTTTCATACCTGAATATAATATGTCCGCTACGATACTGTTACATCAAATGCTTACTGAATGTTTGGGAGCATATTGTCATCTTGTGAAGGATCTCAGATCTGTCACGAACATTGAAACCACCTCACTGCTCGAGAATGTTGGATCTTTATGGCTGTTCTATCTCTTAGAAGCAAAGTCTTATGTTCGTGGGGAGTCTGGTTCAAAGCTACGTTTGACATGAGGTTCATTTGAAACTTGATCACCTGCGTCAATCATAGACGTAGGGTTGTGTTTACTGTCATTTCACTACATGTGCAGAGTTGGTTATTTCATTCACGATTTGACTGAAGAGGGATGCATTTTATCGAATTAGTAACGAGAACTCTCAGAGGTGAGCACTCAGATAAATGTGGCGGCCTGTTCTTATCTAATTATTTTAGAATATATTTAGGTATAATCCTGAGGCGTTGTTAAAGTTTCTTGATGTTTAACAATACGTCTAAGTTAAAAACTCATAAATGTTATGATACAAATGAATGGAGTAAATGATTAAATATATATATTGGACCAATTAAATAATATCACTGTTAAAATCATAAACACAATTTTCACCAACAGTTAAGAGTAGTAAATTATTAAAATTAGATTTAAAAATTGTTTTAAAGCTAAACAAGTTTTGTAAAAACATGACAAAATATTTGTTATTTAATTTTTTTTTACTAAAAAAAATGAAAAATAAAATAATGTTGTCATTTTAAGTGGTTCACCATGCCTTCATAAAACTCTTTATTTAGTTTGTCGGTAATGAGGTTATCGGAAATCAAATTCCTGCCTGTGGAGAACTAACAGTGATTTTTCATAAATGTTTTCACACTCCCTTCACGCAAATATGGGTACATTTCCTCACTTTTTAATGCCTAGTCCATTAGTATAAATATATTGTTAACCCGGAAGGATATTAAGGTGTGGTACACTGGAAAAAACCTTTCGTTTGGAGAGAGAGAGAGAGAACAAGTATGAAAATAAATTAAGTAAATATGTTAATTAACACAAACAAAATATTAAACCTAGAAAAGCCACTTAATTTGATGAACATTCCACGTGTGCTGAGGGTGCAATTGGCATTCGCTGGCTAGAGATAACCAAAGAGGTTTGTACAGGAGTATCCAGTTGTATAAATTAACCTACCTTCCTTGTTTGGACCGTGAAAACAGAGGCTGGGAAAATGATAAAAGTAGTGACTCCTACTAAAAAAAACGTATACTTTTTTTTTACACCTTGGCTTACTTAACCATCCGGGCTATCCGTATTTGATTACAATAATAGGGTAGAAAGGGGGAAATGAACCTACATCTGTGTGCAAGGATAGTTGGGAATCATTTAGGGTAAAACACCTTCAGTACATCCGGCCAAGATTTGAGCGAACCATATTAGAGGAGCTTGACGCTTAGACCACCTGTGGTTTTAAGAGTTATGCTCCTAGGAAAACTAGTTTGTTAGTCGTGTGCAGATATATTGACTAAGAAATTGATCGTTAAATGCTCCCAAATGATAAATAAATAGCTTAGTTTAACATTTAATCCGCATGAACTCACGATCTATTTAGGCGCGTGATAGTAAAACTACCAAAGATTACTACATTGACAAGTAATAGTTTTTGAGGGATTTGTACATTGTGTTAATTCCTTAGTTGAAATATATTTTGCATCATTTGGAACATTTAACGTGCACCTTCTAACCCAACATAGATCAACTTTTAACACAAGTAATTGATGGTTTGTGTGATATGAGAAATACTTATACTAAGCGCTCGCTAACTGAGATCGAACCAGCAACCATCATACTTCCAATCAGATACTTAACCACTCTTTTATGGACAAGTGCAAGACTAAGCTTGCGAAAATATCATAAATAAACGTTAACTTAATACCATTGTTCATGTACAAGTCTTTTTATCTGTGCGTTATGACTATTGCTGACTTGATCTAAGGGGTAGTTATTAGGAAGGTAGTTTAGAGGAACTACGCCCTCATAAGTATGAGATGGGAAATCCACAGTTTTAAATCAATCATGGATAGATAACCCCACAATCCCTGTTCCACTGTACCTGGCTGAGATTCAAACCTTGAACTTATTTTCCCCAGTAATTCAGTCTATTGCGAGCTTGACGCCTTACACTCCATGACTAAAAATAAAGTATCACTTCTCATTTAGACATCACTAAATTTAACATCGGAAATCAATTTATAAAATGTGATGGTAAACATAAAAAAAATAACTTTTGTAAAGACCCGGAAGCTATGGAGACGTTCTTTATCGGTTATAAAAAAGGAGGGGAAAACTTTTTTATTTTCTCATTCTGGGACGTATCTTAATTACTCTCCTCAGATGTCAGTCTGTCCGTCTTGGTGCCCCGCCCACCGAATTCTGGAAGAAAACAACGAAAAGCCTTCAGGGTAATGGATTACTTTATGATGTGACTTTAAAAACGCGCGCGCATATACACATATAAACAAAGGAATCAGGGAGGAAGGGGGGGAGGGGGGTGAAATGTACACACACGAAAAAGTCTTTAGCTAACAACTCACTTACACTTTTTTACTATTATTATTTTATTTTACCAACCTTTCTTATATTTTTTGTGCGTGACCATATAGGCCTACCTCGTCCTTGTTATTCTTTCTGCTTCCCTTTTTTTATTTCATCCGCTTATCCCTACCCACCCAAAACTATCCATCCCCTAGACCCTAGAGGGTCTTCCAGAGCTGTCATTAGATTTGTCTCAAGGAACGCGAGACATGAAATGTTTACACCATGACTTGGGGAAACAATTTGCTACGTCAGAGAGAAAAAGAATACGAGGTGTTGTTATACAATCTTTTTAGGTTACAGGTAGGCATACCCCCCCCCCTACCCCCTCTTATAAGACTAGTCGGTTCGCCATAGCTCTGACAGATCAACAGATTGGGCCTATTAATCTAATATATATATTTTATTGTATCCATACGCTAGATGTACCCGTATTTTCTTGGAGGGAGAGTGGAAAACTATTTTGGAAAAAATACTATCTTTAAAACCGGCTGGTATTTGAACCCTGACTTCTCCGTCACTGGAAAACCAGACTAGATGAACGTGGATGCCTTTGTCCTCGTGTTCACCGATGTTGGTAATTATTCCCTCACTAGCAAATTTGATAGATATTTCTTTATCTTCGGAACGAAAGAAAACTAATTAGTATCTTCGTTATGAAAATAAGTTTGAGGAAAGTGGTTACATTTAAATGTATTGTATTAATCCATTCATAATACGTTCATAAATAATAATCCGGTTTGTTTCAAGATTTAAATAAAAATTTTAATCTATAGGACACAAACCATTTTCAAGGATGGATGTTTATATTTGTTGTTAACATTAATAATAATTATCCCAAAACAAGGATGAAAGCAACAAAAATGTATATGTTAATTTTTTAAATATTTTATTCTCGAATTATTTTGTGATAGTTTCCATAATTGTTTCACTATAATATTCTCTACTGAATCATACAGCCTACGGAAACATTACCCGTATATTTGGGGGGCTTCATTGCAAGTCTTCGCTATAGTTTGAAGCGTGTCTTGATACGAGAAGGAAATGTTTGAATACGTCCCCTATTGTCACTCGCATGGGCAATTACCCGCTCTGTGAAGCCGCAGGGCTTTTCGGATGGTAGGCTTTGATTGATACACGTCACAATGACAATTCCTCACCCTTCCCTCGATGAAGTGACGTGAATCCGCCTCACCCGGACAGGGCGTAATCAGCTGAAGCGTCGCAATTACATCAGCGTCAGTGTCGCTCAACACGATCATGGCTTGATTGTGTTCTTCCATTGCGTCTGTGCGCGCATGCGCACAAACGTCCAGCAGCGATAATTAGGTTATACTGGAGATTCCAAGTACATGTTAACTGAGTCTGAAAATAACTTTATTTGTTGTATTAATTAATCAATCACTTGGGTCCTATTTGCTTACACCCTTAATTCTAATTGAATGTGTGTATATAGGATTTTTGTTCACCTGACATTGCTGGTTATAATAGAATGATACTAATTTAAGTGAACAGGATTAGGAGAATGAATAGTACCAATACTGGTTCCAGACGATTTAGACTAACCTAATTTGATAGAATGAGAAAAGTTTAGTTAGACCCAACAGTAAAAAAATTAATACACTTCCAGACGATGGGTCTTTCGGCATTCTCTTGGGGTGATCTGGTTTGCCAGTGACAAGGCGATCGGGATTCAAACTCCAACTGAGCACATTTAGGTGCATTTATTATACATTTTACCTTCCTCGTGTCTATCACATCAGTATACCTATTCGAAACACCTGGAGGAGTAAGACGTAGAATGCATTCAAACTATTGGATAAAGTTATACTAGTCCTAACTTTCAGTCATATAGCTATTGTATTTAAAGTAGAACACATCTCTTTAGCTACCTTTAGATATTTAGCTAACCTCACTACTCTTTCAGCCAACCTCACCAACCCTTCAGCCTCTATAGTAAGCCACATCTTTTTAGCTACCTTTAGATATATAGCCAACCTCACCACCCTTTCAGCCAATAAAGTAAGCCACACATTTTTTAGCTATCCCTAGATAGGCCAAGTAGCTAACCTCACCAGCCCTCCAGCCAACCTACCACCTCTTCAGCAGTTGAAGTAAAACAAATATTTAGCTGCCTCCAGATATGTAACTAACCTCAACACCTTTTCAGCTTTTAAAGTAAACACATTTTTTAGCTACTTCTAGAGAGTTAGCTAACCCCTCCACCCTTTCAGTAATTTTTCAGCTACCTCCAGATATGTATCTAACTTCACCGGCCCCTAAGTAACACCGATCACAATTTCGTGACATCTGGGAGGCCGCCCTCAGTTCGACTCCCTTCGAGGCGAGAGGAGTGGCTGATGTTATTTATGTATTCCGAGCACAGTCATGATTTGTGACGGACGCTGTAATTACATTAGTTTATCACCTGTGGGTGAAACTGAGGGGCAAAGGGGGTGCGGTCTGTTAACCCTATTTGTCATATCCACGATACGTTTTGACAGGAGGGGACGTAACGGGTAAATGAAGCTGTTATTCCTCTAGCAGTGGATTTTGTTGGTCATACTTAATTATTTATAGCAGTGTTTCCCAAACTTTTACCAATCACATACCCCTGTTGGGGCCATACACAAAATAACGGAAACAAATACCTGATGATATCTCGTCAAGAATAAACGGTCGTTCCAAATGTGAATAAAGTTTTATTGGTAGCCTAAATAAAGTCATGTCAGAGGGAAATAAAGGCTTATAAGGTTCATGACATCGCATCATAATCAGCGTTAATTCGTTTATCAGATTCCGTCTTCTTAAGTCAACACCCAAAGGTTGGTTTGAAGCGATTTCTCACCATCCAGCGCTGGCCATGCACTCAGCTCTTCAGCTGGTTAGTGATGCCTACACTATCTGGAAGCAATCTCATGTTTAGGAAGTGAGTTAGTTATCCGTTGCCTTCCGCACTGAATTTTTATGATCGATAGCTAAAGTGTCTACCAAGCTCACTGGAAATGTATTTTCACATACCATAAAGGGTTCTTTTGCGTGCTACACTCGACTTGGATTAACAGCTTTACTTCTTCTCCGAAGCAAGTAATTGTGCTACTTTTTTTAATCACCCAAGAAAAATCCGTCAATCTCGGCTGGGTTTGAACCCAAACACATCGGGTCCTGAGGCGAGCACTGAGGTCGACTTATCAGACTCAACACTATAATAAACGTTACGGAGCTCCCCGCGGACTTTCTCACGACATTGTTTAAAAATTGAGATATTTATTCAAAACTCGTAATATAATGAAACGAAATAATATGCACTAGTAAACCCAAGCAAAAACTGCGTTATACTTACGCTAAACTTTTTTGTCTCCCGGATTTAAATTTTATAATTTTCTTCTTAAATAATTAAAGTCCTCACTAGTATAATTGGGAAAAAAAAGAGATCATCATTGGGTCCACAAAGGTACTAAAACTTCGACTTCCGGTTAAGATTTTCTACATTTATAAGAGGTTACACATCTTATGATTATAGCATTTTTATTAAACTTCTCTTATATAAATTTAGACCAATAAAAAGGGTGAATATTGACTGGTGAATCTAAAATGATAGAGATAGATCATAACTGTACAAACATTTCTCCTAAGAGGTTAAAGAAAAGCGACCATAAGCTTTTTGAGAGACTCACTTATCTACTTACTTTATGGAATTATAGAATTATTACGTTAAAACTTAAGCATTATCTATTTACAACTAAAGCTCACAAAATTGTATTAATATATTTGCCAATATCTCAGAAACTATTGGTTCTATAGAGATATATTCCAAATAAAAGTGATTTATTTTTAATGGTACTACAATTTGGCAATTATAAGTTATTTAGTATCTTAAGTAGTTGCGGGGATAAGGAAATCTCCACTTCTGTAAAGCACCCTGAAAGTCATTCTCATAGTATAATGAAAATTTCCATTTTGTTTATAATTTTAATCAACGCCTAGATACGAATTTTAATCAAAATCGTTATAACCGATTTTGAGAAAATGGATTTTCTCTTATAGCCCTTTATTAAACTACTCTTAATTTTAGGGTTAAACAGACACACACACACATGCAGACGGCATTGCAAAAACCACATTTTAGGTTTCGGGGGTCATGGAACGTCGAAATCCACCAACATCTCGGGATACATATTTTTGTTACGGTCGCAATACTAGACCTTAAGTGTTCGAAAAGATTATATATATATTTGCGCTTAGATTGAAAATTACTGGTTCTATAAAATATGTTTCAAATAAAATATTTGTATTATAAATATACTTACATATTTGTACTGAAAAATAATTTAATATCTCAAATAGCATCGAAGATATGGTAAAAATTGAGGATTTACGCATCAGGCTGGAACCCTTAGTCATTTTGCCGAAAAAACAAGAATAGCCATTCTGTTTATAATATTGATCAATGCTTAGAAAGGAAATTTAATTAAAATCGTTCGTTTTGTTCTCTTTTTAGTCTTCAGTAAACTACCCTTAATTTTAGGGTTAAATATCCAATTACAAAAATCCCTCGGGGCAACCCTATTAAAACCCTAGATATCAAGTCTTAGCCCAATCGGTAAAATAGTTTAGGCTCTACTCCGAGGTAGATACAAAGAGACAGACGGACAGACAAACAGACGGAAATCCAAAATTCTCTTTTTCGGATTCGGGGGTCATGAAACGTTGAAATTCATCAAAATCTCTAGTTCGATTTTTTTGATGATCACAAAACTTTCTCTAGATGTAAGATAGCAAAAAAGTAAATTAGCAACAGATGTGTAAACTTTTAGCTCTACCAAATGTGTTTTTATAATGGCTGAAAAATTAAAATAATGAATTCTAAAGGTTTATGTTTAGTCTTTTATACTTAACAAAATTAATTAAATGTTCCCTTTTATTGTTTAATTTGATGGTAATTTACAAGTTTTTTTTCTGCGCAATTTATTTGAATAAGTCACTATTCCTGTGTTAAATAATATTACTATATGGTCATTACTAGCAGAGGTAGATACAAGGTGGGGTGATTACTGTTCCTCTCAGACTAGTAAGAATACTGAGAGCCATATAGATATTTTATTAATTTAAATAACTCGGAGTGTTTAGCTTTGCGACGGTAAAATTAGGTGGTTTAGTAAAATTTCACTTTTTATTTAAGGTCAAAATTGATCTCTGGTGATACATTTTGATAAAAAACGAATCACCACTATACCAATTATTAGATGAATTCTTAACATCACCAACCGGTTTTCAGTCATCAGTCTCGCAACACATAGGTAAAGTAAAAATAATACCCCTAGTTGCACACCCTCAGGTTTATCCAAGTACGGATGCTAAATTCATCTCTTTAGGTTTGGTGATTTTGTAACTACTGCTATCGGTGTTCACCTGGTCTAAGGCACCAATCTCGCAAAATAAAAGTAGACTAAACTACCTATGTAAGCATCCTTAAATTTCACTAAGTATAAATGCCAAGTTTCAACTTCCTATGATACTTGCTTTTAAAATTACCCACATTGTAGTCACGTGTTTGAAGACGTTAAGCTACCAAAAATGGAGAGAAAACAACAACAAGGTGAACAAATATGCACTTTTAAACCATCCTATATTTCTTGGTTTTGGATTGAATGGTCAAACATTCTAATGCGTCAGATTCTTAATCTGTGGTTTGTTTCTAGTATAAGCAGAATCTTCTTTTAGCTCTACCAAATGTGTTTTTATAATGGCTGAAAAATTAAAATAATGAATTCTAAAGGTTTATGTTTAGTCTTTTATACTTAACAAAATTAATTAAATGTTCCCTTTTATTGTTTAATTTGATGGTAATTTACAAGTTTTTTTTCTGCGCAATTTATTTGAATAAGTCACTATTCCTGTGTTAAATAATATTACTATATGGTCATTACTAGCAGAGGTAGATACAAGGTGGGGTGATTACTGTTCCTCTCAGACTAGTAAGAATACTGAGAGCCATATAGATATTTTATTAATTTAAATAACTCGGAGTGTTTAGCTTTGCGACGGTAAAATTAGGTGGTTTAGTAAAATTTCACTTTTTATTTAAGGTCAAAATTGATCTCTGGTGATACATTTTGATAAAAAACGAATCACCACTATACCAATTATTAGATGAATTCTTAACATCACCAACCGGTTTTCAGTCATCAGTCTCGCAACACATAGGTAAAGTAAAAATAATACCCCTAGTTGCACACCCTCAGGTTTATCCAAGTACGGATGCTAAATTCATCTCTTTAGGTTTGGTGATTTTGTAACTACTGCTATCGGTGTTCACCTGGTCTAAGGCACCAATCTCGCAAAATAAAAGTAGACTAAACTACCTATGTAAGCATCCTTAAATTTCACTAAGTATAAATGCCAAGTTTCAACTTCCTATGATACTTGCTTTTAAAATTACCCACATTGTAGTCACGTGTTTGAAGACGTTAAGCTACCAAAAATGGAGAGAAAACAACAACAAGGTGAACAAATATGCACTTTTAAACCATCCTATATTTCTTGGTTTTGGATTGAATGGTCAAACATTCTAATGCGTCAGATTCTTAATCTGTGGTTTGTTTCTAGTATAAGCAGAATCTGTCCAAACGGAACCTTTGAATTGTTCTCATCAGTCAGTAGAACACTCATTGGTCGGATATCGATTAAAACACATTCCCATTTAATCTAGAGCTCAATTTACTTAAAAAATATCATTTTAGATAATTATATTTTCTAAAATATGTTTTTGTAGTCAGCATGGATAAGTTTTACCATATTATTAGTGTTATTTAATATACATTGATAATACCCACCAAAAGTGACAGCATTGGTCAAATGGGGAGAGGCTGCGTTGGGAAAATTACAGGTTCTACTTCAACAAACTCTGCTTACTCTGGAAATACGTTACGACACGCCACAGCTCTGAATATTTATTTAAGCAAGAAAAAAATTCTAAGAACCCAAACCACGAAAAACTGTCAGAATGCTCTCCCCGAGTTACGAACAGTTTGCCCTTTTACGACAGAAACGTTCGAAGAAGTTGTGGTCCCGCTGCTTCATTCCTATTGGCTGGAGGTATTGTCGGAGAAGTTGATGGCGGGAGTAAACACACAAAAAGGTCCAAACGCTCGAAGAAAAGTCAAAATGGTATGCCTGAACTAAGAACAGATTGTCCTTTGAAGAAACAAAAGTACGAAGAAGTTGCGATCCCTTGGCTGACACATATTAAGTTTGACATGGGTAAATAACAAAAGAGAAATGTAAACCAGTAGGGTTAGTAAATAACAATTAACTCATACATTTGAATAAAATATTTCAAGCGTGTTTATTGCCTAATTATATTTACTAATTACTGTCCTTCGGTACTTGAACTTGGCTTAAAAATATTCTCTTAACTAACTTGTAGCATTATTCTCTTCATATTCTTCGGGCACATCAGTCCTCTTAACATAATTCCACATTGTGGAAAAATTATGGCCGAACTAATAAAAAACAAGCTTCTGAGAAAATTCTTGCTGAACTCCGGATTTGGAACCCTGGTTGGGAATCACTGGTCTAACGTCTTAGACCACTAAATTACTGTAATGATATTGATTTTGATTAATTTAAATTATGTAAAAAGTAATGGATGGAGGTAAATTTTTATTTAAAGTAATATATGTAGAGTATCCTTTTAAGATTCGTCCATGAAGAAACATGCGCTTCTCAGAAACAATGTGAAAAGGATTTCACCCGTAAAATATATATATTTTTATATCATCTTTCTTGTTAAAAGAATAACTGCGTCAATTCTTGTTAAAGGGAACAGCTTCATAGTATTTGGCAAAGGACGCCATTTCTCTATACCAATAAGAAGCTAGCCTTCACAAAACCTGTCACCAGGACTCTTTCTATTAGTTGGATTTTACACTCTTGAAAAGGGGAGAGAAAGGCAAGGGGTATGTTATATATAAACCATTATGTATGTTTAAGGCATCTCCGGGATCCAAACATCGACACCGAGATCCCGCTCACACATAAGTCAGTCTAACACAGTATAATATATTATTATTACTAGCACCGTGTCTTACTACCCGTTCGGGTTATACGCAAGTATAATATAAATCACATCAATATCTCAAGTGTGCAGTGATATAAAACATTTAATTGAAATATGCACAAGTAATTTACAGGTGTAATTTAAATAAACCGTGTTGTGAAATAACAGCCATCAACATTTCTCTTTCTTCAATTTTATTAATATATCGATTTAATTAGTGCTCGAACACGGAGCTATAGACAGCTGATTAAACGGTATATTTTCCGTACAGTGATGATAGGCGCTCAATCACGGAGCTTTAGACAATCTGTAGTGTTCCAATCGACGCCTAAAGCGGGGTGATTGATCACACATTATTTATTACAATTGACGCCAAAGAGAGGCGCGAATAACCGATAGTATTACATTACCTTTGCTGATATTCTAATTATTGTATTCGATTGTATTGTATCTTATGCTCGTAGAAACTTTGCAACTTTTCGAGTCTGAGGTATCGCCTCACGTAGGCCTATTATATTTGGAATTTCTGAATAACATTAGCAGGATCTTATTTGTATGGCTGAAGTTACTGAGTCCTCCCTTTACACGGGGAGTTGGTTTCACCAAAGAAATACGACATTTCGGGGGACGCGGGGAAATAAAACAACAGAACCTGTCAGGAACACTTGAATAGGTGGGAGAAGATCATCTAATATCCAGTCAAGTCTAAATTTATTTTTATTATTTCAAAATACAGGATAATAAAAAATTGTTTAACCCTTTCCTACTGCTAGTCATGATATTAACTTGTGGCTTATGGATATCAAGGGTCTGAATTATAATAAAACCCAGTGGCGTCTCGTGTATAGGCACTGTGGAACTGCAGCACCCCCTATTTCCACTTGATATTATTGATAACATTTAATATACTTAGTCCTTTAATTCTTTATTTAGTTTTGTAATACGATATATATTCCTTAAGCTTAATGTCAGTACGTCAGTAGCCATCCCCAGTTTATGAAAAATATACAAAAATCTTTGTATGGAACTGTGCGCTTTACAGTGCCAGCGACGTGGTGTTTGACTGTTGGGCGCTTGCGCACATAAGAGGGGGTGGGGAGGAAGGCGGGTTCGCCAGGTATAGAGAGCACTGTTGCTCTCGCAGTGTCGGCTCTGGCGTGATGGCGGAAGGAAGTTTTTTTTACTCAGCGTGTGTTGTGCTTAAAAACCGTGTACCATATTCTTGAATGTGATAACGTGTAGAATTAGATTATTATTTTGTTTCCAGTTATTCTATTTGATTCATTTTTTTCGGTTCTTTTATTTAACCGAAAGACTAAATGCGCTTGCAGTAAAGTAAATGGAGATACATTTCCTCATTTGTCATCCAGAGATCAAGGAGAAAATTACTGAACTTTTTGCGAAAATTAAAACCAGAAGAATGGATTTCATTTTTAAATGAATAGATCAAGCTTGAACTGTAACAATTTAAATTAAAGTAAGTAAAATAGTGTTTTTTTGTTAAGATTTTATTATGTTCCTGAATACATTTTCTTTTTATACATGTTTTTTCCTTTTACACAATTTTAAAACAAAGGCTAAACATTTTCTGAAGCAGTACCCCCACTAATTTTAGCTACGAACAGCCACTGATAAAAACATTCACAATATGTTCCCAAAGCTAACAATATGGTTTTCAAAATATTATTTATTTCCTGATGCACACACATCACTAATTCATCAATAAAATTGTCAACATTTTCTCACTTGCTTTTTATTTTTATCACAACCCCTCGCAGAGAGAAGTATTGTGATTGTCAAAATAATAAAACTCGAGATTTTGATGAATATCGACGTTTCATGACCCTTTGAAACAGAAAAAGTGGTTTCTCAATTATGTGTCTGTATCTTGGGCTAGAGCCAAGCTAAAACTTGGTGTCTAGGGTTTTCATAGAGTTCCCCCGAGGAGTTTTTGGAATTAGTAATCTGAGTGAGGCTGGGTTAATATTCATGCAAAACGCATTTCTAGTAGACGACGAAACTAGTTAGCTTCTGTATTCATCTTCATGTTCGAAATACCTTGTGGTAGCCATGCTTAGTTGTTATTTACGAATTTTCTTTGTTCAAGCGTCAATGGCTATGATTGTAGATTTGATTGAAAATAAAGGATAAATAATACAATTTTAATTCTGCTATTGAGAAATGTCTACTTTAATATCAATGACAATAATAAATTCGGAAACAAATTAAAATTGAATTTGATTTAATAGTACAGACAAAACTTTTTAGTTAAGTTCAAGTTTAGAAATATAAAGTTTAATTAACGTTTTTCTTTATCGAAGTATTTTTAGAGACATTATCTATTAGTGAAATAGTCCAGGAAAATGGATTGGGCCACTTTTTGTTACTTGGAGTTTTTATTAAAATCTAAGGGTTGTTTAGCAAACCCAGCTCTCTCATATGTTAGTATTTGTATAATTTTGAATACCCATTGTAATAATACATTATTTTAAATATTTTTGCTTACAAGAGGGTGGAGGGTTCGTTGTGATGACCTCATGATTCCCTCTATCCTCAAATTTTGGCAATATCAACGCTCACGACGGCAGCCGCTTGGTTGATATAGCGTGCTTGCGGGATTATGCCATGGAGTTTTTTAAAAGTGTTTATCAAGCACAACTTGCTATGAGTATTTTGACTGCTGACAAGCACTTAATTAAAGTAAAATTTAAATTTAATTAACATTTTAGATAATAAAACTTCTTTGGCCGAACTAATAAAAACCAACCCATAGACCTGTAATCACCGTCGCTCACCATTTATCCTCAGGAAAGGGCGCACTTTTATTAACGCTATTCCCACGCACATTGTCGGTGCAAACCCAATAAATTCCCACTCTCGTTCCCCCCTCGTTTGTAATCTCCCATAATTCCCTACGTTGCTATTGACGGGAATCTCGCGGTCATGTTGAAATGTGATCACGGAGGAGGAAAATTGAGTCCATCAGACAATTTTTACCTCCTGTCAAAGCGTTGTGATTTTATGGGGTGGTCCCTTTGCTCTGTAGCCGTTTGAAGCTTTCAATGGAATAGTGTTATAAGTTAAATTATTAAAACATTTCTCTCCTAGGTTAAGTTAGTTTAAATCCTTTCCAATTAATACATATTTAGGTACTAGAGCTATATATGTAGTACTGTGGTTGGTAGTGTCCTAGGTCAAGGTAGTTTGTAAGCTGTTTGTTGTATGTGTTTGGAAATGTCTCGCTAAGTAACCCAATCCAAATATGTAACTTACAACGTTGTTACTCCTAAGCCTTCAGTTGACCATTGTGTTAATCTGACTTGACGTTTGCGATGAGCCACGCCGATGGGCACGCCGCTAAATGTCAAGCGTATTTAATGTGTTTCAGGTGATGAGGAGGTAGGTGCTCGAATATCGTCCAGGTGTAACTGAGATTTCCCCCCTTCCCCCTCTATATGGTTTACCACTCTCCTTCCACGCAAATACTGGTAATTTCCTCTAAATTCCCCCTTCCTCATCCCTCCACATCTGTGTTATTGATGATACCCACCTCGGTAGCGTGGTTGACTAACGCGCCAGCCGTGTTGAGCTCAACCGCTGAGGACGGGGAGATCGAGGTTCGAATCTCGGTCAGGTGAACTGGGGGTGGTTTTTCTTAAATGGTTTTCCACTCCCCCTCCATGCAAATGCGGGTTCACTTCCTCTAATTCATCCTTCCCAATTCCTAATCCATTAGCGTGATTAGTACTTAAAGCGTATAACCCGAACGGTAGTAAGACGTGGTGCTAAATAATAATAATAATAATGTTATTGATATATAAACCTATACGTATAACACGTAGTTTGACGCTGGGGGAGGGGGGAAACAGTTTTGCGAGGCTACGCTGGTCCCAGAATTAACATGAGCATTGTTTCATAACTGTTTGATTTCAAATTTGGACAGCTTATTAGCTATATTATACAGTGTATTATTTATATCAAAGTAGTGTAGCAGGTTGTTTATATACATTAAAAAATCATGGCACTGTGAGTCTAAGATCCAACTGTTGGCCGAGGTCAGTTTCGAGGAGAAAGTCCAGGCCCGCAACCTGTTAACACCTGTTGAATTTACAATACGTTCATTAGAATTAAAAATTTATCATGAAAATAATAATGTACAAAATTATTACTTATTCATTTCAAGTCCCGCTGGTTGGATTAGCCCGTCAGATTTTTATTTATTATGAAGAACCTGGGGAGAATAGACTTTTAGAAATTATAGGTGTAAACACTTTTTTTCAGTACTAGCATTGGTGTAAACTTGGGCTAAAAAAAATCAACCTTGTTTGGTCTGGTTTATTGATAATTTGGAGGTCTCTAATTGAATCTTTGCTGCATGTTCTGAGAGTGACGTTTCTTAAATTGTTTCCCACACGCCCTCCACACCACTGCGGCCATATTTACTCTAGTTCTATTGATATATTATCTGCCCTATTAATGTAATTTAATGCGAATACCCCCGATGGGCAGCATGACTTAATTAAAAAAATACAAAACTTTTCTAATAAAATATCGCTCTAACTAAAACAGTACAAGAACGTAATGCTTTGGAACATGTGATATTGAATTAAACTAGCGTTTGTCTTATACGGAATTTAATGTTTAAAATTCAAAATTAGTGTTAAACAAATAATTTAGTGCTAGACTACTTTTTTCAACAGATTTGAATTTTTGTTATCTTTAAAACAGTAATTATTGTAATATACTTGGAATGCAATGTACACTCCGTCGAGATTGAAAGGTAGCAACTTATGATTCACTGAGCTCGCGAGGTATGATATTCCTCCACACATGTCTGCAGAATAGTTTGCCTAGCTACGCCCAACACCTAAGTTATAGAAGGCCTTAAGTCATTAAATTATTTCTTGACTGTTGGAAGGAGTGATGGGGGAGGGGTTATGTCTTTTAGTGATGCCCGAATGGTTTGATTTAATAAGTTAATTTTACTTTATTATTCTGATAATGATAAAATCAATAACTAATATTTACATACTAAGTTAATTAATTATGTTTGCTCTCATTAACATACGGGCTGGTAATTTTTTTAGCTATTAAAAGTTTAACCACGTCAAACGTTATTTGGGCACTGTTGCCCACATTGATTGGTTTTACATAGTAACATAAAGCAAGTCTCCCCTTTTCCAGAATCTTCATTACTGTTTATAGCCTATTATAAATTTATTAATGATTAATTATTATATTCCACACATGTAACGTAAATAACAGATTAACTCTAAAAGTTTTTTACTTTATTTGTAAGAAGCTGAGTTTTAAAAAAAACTGTAATTTAAGGGTCCCAATCCAAATTTAAAATATTTTATATTATTTCCTGGTGGACAAAAAATAAATATTGATAAAATCTCATCCATTGGACATATTTTAGTTATAAAAGTGAATTTATTGGTTTCTTCAAAGTTATTATGACTGTGTATAACTTTGTGGGAGCATAGTTCAATTCCATACTTTATTTAATGTTACCATGGCGGCAATAATATAACTATTAGTAAAGCGCTTCAATAATACTTTGATTAAGAAAAGGTGTGATTTATTAAAATTAGCGTTGATTATTATCATTTTGTAATAAATTTAAAGTATAATGTTAACTGTGATTATTTTGGTCAAATCTGTTTTTTACTAAATCAATTTTGGATATTCCAAACAATAAAACTGGCCATGTCGTAGGCAAGTAATAATACAATATCAGAGTGAGGAGGTTTAAATGATAATTGAAAAGCAAAGATAAATATTGTTTTGTTTTACGAGCTTAAAACCACTTTACATAATATCTCTGCTTTTTTATGGTTTGGAATATAAATATATTCAAGTAAAAATGTATGGTAGTTTTGTACTATATTCAAGAATATCTGTCTATAGCCAAGGATACCTGGAATTTCACAACGTATTGCGGTGCATTTATTTCTATTCATCATGATATCTCCTGGGAGAGGATTTCGCATACATACAGTCAGGGTTTGATTTTCTTTTAAAGATACGGCCGGATTTATTTATCTCTGGAACCATTTAACCAATGGCGGTGTGGTTGTTACTTTTGATAATAAAGGTAGGGAATATGAAGGTACAATATGAGGAAATGTAGTCACATTGGCTTGTGGGGGGGATGGGAAACCCTATAGAAATAACACCCTTTTACACCGAGCCTGGATTCGAACGCAACTTCATCACCCGCCAACCAGACTAAACGAAACTGATGTCTTTTTGTGCGTACCACGTTTCTTAGCAATTTCTGTGGTGCATCTTCCGGCTAAGCTTGGTATACTCCTTTCACGGTAGGAATTACTCTCTGAAAGGTCTTTTTTCCTACCAATATCCAAATATATAATAGATTTCTGGTAGAGAAAAAGGCCTTTCAGAAAACAATTCCTACGCTGAACAGACTTTAAGTTTCCCGACAAGGCCACTTTGTCCAAGGATTAATTACTGATAGTCGGTCATGTGTCTTAAAACTAAGTTAGTTATTAAGTCGTGCTCTGATGTGACTAGTCAGTTTATAAGTTAAGCTTAAAATTCTCCTGAAAAGTAAATGCTTCTTCTGATATAAACCATCTTTTGTCTCCACCCCGCCACTTATCGTAGAAATTATTCTACTCACGCCGAGTCAAGTCAAAACTCCAAACAATAAGTAATCACGGATAATACGCTCGAATCTCATTAAAAAGTCATTAGTTATCTTGTATTCTTAGTCCCGTGTATTGTTTTCTTCGATTTCTCCCACTCCTCGGGCCCAACTATTAAGTCATTGTTTTTGTTTGTTTGTGTTTAGGGGGTTGGAGGAGGTTATCCACCTGCTTCATTTTCGATAGGTGGAATGTTTTTGTTCCAAGTGGCAACACTGTATTTCTGGCTTACTTTCCTTCCCGCAACATCCCACCCTCTTACCTCCTTCCCGTAACTCCCCACCCTCTTACCCAAAGGTTGAATTTTCTATAAACTAGTTTAAAAAGGACCAATGTCCTGATTTTTTTTTCACTTTATCGTTTAAAAAAAAGTACTTATTGCAAATTGTGACAGTTTTTGTCCCTGAAATTTTTATGTATCTTGACGTTATATGTTTTATCTACCTTTGAAATAAAAAACACATTTTTTTTTAAATCTGTGTATGTTCATGTATTTCTGACTGTACCTACGCCACAGACAAGGGTCTAAGACATTTGTATTAACTTCTAGACAAATAAGACTTTCGAAAATTGTGGTTTTTCATTTAAAAAAAAATTGGACTACGGGTTGGTAAAATGTGTATATTTTTTAACCCTAATATTTTCGCTAGATATTATCTCTTTGTTTTACTGGCATTGGAGTGTAACTTCAAGGTTGCTTACAACACTAGGCAATCAGTTGCTTGAGTAAAAAATAATCATTGTATTTTCCCTTTTCAATGTAAAGTACAGTCTGAGTACATTTATTTGGGGAGGGGTGGTCGGTTTAAAGGAAGAGAGTTGGGTGAGGGGTCACTGAACTCAACTATGTATAGGTCAGGTGGTTGACTAGGGAAGGACGTTGTGTCTGCCCTAGAGTAAATCCAAGTTTAGAGTGAGATATTTCAAAAATGCTCACTTGATTGCGCTGTAGTCACTGGGGATTGCACAAAGTGATCTCAACGTTGAAGGACTCGAGCTGCTAAAAGGAGGCTGTGGATCCTGTGTATTATTGCTGTGACATTGGTCTGAGCCTCAGACTGAAACACTTTTATAGATTCCATTCATACTCGATACTTTTAGATGTTAGACAATCATACCTCGAGGGGAATTCTTGATTTAACTGTATCCTTAAAACTAGGGCAGTTTTCTAATAACTAATTTTTGAAAATTTGAATTTTTCTCTAAAATATCTTTAACTATTTGGTTCGACATGTGTGTATAGGGAGTATTGAGCATAATAAATAGAATTTACAACACTAGGCAATCAGTTGCTTGAGTAAAAAATAATCATTGTATTTTCCCTTTTCAATGTAAAGTACAGTCTGAGTACATTTATTTGGGGAGGGGTGGTCGGTTTAAAGGAAGAGAGTTGGGTGAGGGGTCACTGAACTCAACTATGTATAGGTCAGGTGGTTGACTAGGGAAGGACGTTGTGTCTGCCCTAGAGTAAATCCAAGTTTAGAGTGAGATATTTCAAAAATGCTCACTTGATTGCGCTGTAGTCACTGGGGATTGCACAAAGTGATCTCAACGTTGAAGGACTCGAGCTGCTAAAAGGAGGCTGTGGATCCTGTGTATTATTGCTGTGACATTGGTCTGAGCCTCAGACTGAAACACTTTTATAGATTCCATTCATACTCGATACTTTTAGATGTTAGACAATCATACCTCGAGGGGAATTCTTGATTTAACTGTATCCTTAAAACTAGGGCAGTTTTCTAATAACTAATTTTTGAAAATTTGAATTTTTCTCTAAAATATCTTTAACTATTTGGTTCGACATGTGTGTATAGGGAGTATTGAGCATAATAAATAGAAATGTCCCACTTTTTACAAATATAAATTAATTTAAGCTTAATTTACATCTGGCCAACTTTTGATTATTTTGTTACCAACAAGGTTACCATACCTCCTCTTTTACTTGGACATGTCGTTTTTTTTAGACGTAAAATATAAAATATTATGTCCGTGCGGATTTCTTTCAATAGCGCAATTGTTCGGGCTTTCAATCAAATAATATTACCTTTTTTTTTAAAGAGAAATGATTAGATAGTATTCTTAGATTAGGTTAGTTTTATAGGATGTCATCTGCATAGATTGGTAAAAACTGTAACTTACTGATTTCTTCAATCTTCTCATAATTGACACTATAAACACTGTTATTTCATTTTGAGTCGAGTTTCTTGTTTCGACAACATTTAGTTATATCGCGCTACCTACAATTAATTGTTTGTTGTCAGTAATTCAGACAGTCTTTGTATTAATGCTTTTTAAAAACTGTGTTAGTAATTTAGACACATTATTTCAAGGGCTGATATTCAAAGAGATATGTTTGTTTGAAGTGTGCTCTAAACAAAGTTAATGTTTATTTAACTAAAGGAGGAAGCAGAGGACAGTTAACATTAGCGGTACAAGTTCACTGACCAAAGGAATGCACCTGTCTTAAGACATAACACCTAATAATAATAATAATAATAATAATAATAATAATTCCTTATACCCAAGAAATTAGATATCCTTGTATTTATAAAGAGAATAATCATTGTAATTATTTGCAATTAGCCCAAGCAATTAGTAAGACGCGGGGGTTAGGTGGAAGAAGGATAAGAAAACCTCTTATATCTCTTCCATGAACTGCTTCTGTCTATACACGAATTTTTGCTGGAACGACTCTTACCCTGCCAGAACTTTACTATAGTAGCTTTCAAAACAAACTTTATACACAGCTTATTGTATATTTTCTTTTTTCCCACTGCCGGCTAGCATCAATTTTAACCAATCAAAAGGAAGTGGCTGGAGGATGTCAATATACTAGTAAATGCTCTGGCTTTCACCCGGAAAGAACATAGGAAATCATACCACATTTAAAACATTAACTGAAATAATAATATCTATATCTAAGACGTCAGACATCAACTGGATTTACTTTCACGAGTGTAGACAATTATATTATTTATAGCTTTTTTTTGTTGTTCCTGCCCCCTCTGTTGAATTGTGATTACATTTCTTTTAACTATCCTCCAAATACCCGCATTATAAATTAAGCCTTTAAGTAACGTTTATGTTCAAATGTAAAAACTACAACAATAGGTAATTAATCATTCATTACACAAATTGTAACACAAAAGGTTTACTGTATAGTGCTGATTACCAAACCCTTCCTTCACCTCTGACAAGACATCTTGTGAATGTGGGGAATGCCAGGCCTCCACCGTGGTTCGGATTTCACGTTAAACTGTAGGTCCTTCATTTCATCTCACAATCACCCTACCATTACACATTAGCGTAAGTGCGTATAACCCGAACGGGTAGTAAGACGCGGTGCTAATAATAATAATAATAATACTGTATAGTGGCACTTGAATGGTTTTCGAATCAAGGTGTGGGATACTCGGTCTCTCTACCTGTTTCTTTTCTCCTGTCTGGGTCAGATTGCTCTCTTTAGGAGTAGGAATATCCGTGTCAAAAGTCAAACCTCCATGACTTGGCTAGCTTAAGGTTTATAAAATATTTTTATCAACATTTTTTCAACGTAAAAAAAATAGAGGCTAAGTTTTACATTGTATCGTTTTATTCGTTTAATTAGGTTTAAGGGATAGCTACAGTTATTTATCGACATTGGCCTACTCTTGTGATTTTTTTTATTATATAGTGGGAACGGTTGAAATTGTAACTTTTCTAAAAAAAAACTATTTATTTTCCATTGTGTGTATAGGTTTAGCTGATTCATGGTAAATTTGGCATTTGATAATTTATTTAAATAAATAGTTGCGTATTAATTTGCTTCATAACTAAGTTATTAATAAAATATTTTAAATTATGTTTCAATGTCAGAAAAAGTAAAATGTTAACGTGACTATATTATTTACTATTGATAAATGGATTTTTTTTCTGCACCACGTCTTATCATCATACTATCCGCATTTCTTAATGGGGCAGAGAAGAGGAAGAGTGAATATAAAGATAAGGTTTCTTTCTACACTTGTGTGAAGGAATAATGTAAAACTGTTTGTGAAATAAAATTCTCAGTATACCAAGCCGGATTTGAATTCCGACCTACTAGTCTAAAGCAAACCAGTCTGATGATATTGACACCTAAGTACCCGTGCCCACCGGTTTGGGCTTCTTAATATTCAGTTACTGTAGTATGCAACTTTATCAATGGGTAGTGAACTGAATTTCAGGATCATGTAGTCTGGTTTGCTGGTAGTGGAGAGCCACGGGTTCTAATCCAATCTGGTTGTATTAAGGCTGTTTTTCCATTAATGGTTTTCCACTCTTCTTTTATCCTATTAAGGGTACATTGTTTCTAAATTATACTTTTCTCAACCGTACTCCATTAACTTGATAAATATACGTTTAGCCCGAATAGGTAGTATGACGGAGTGGGAAGAAATATGATCCAAATGCTATAGTTGAGTGTACAGTATTTACCGTAATATTATATATTAATTAATTATGTTATTCGTGCTATAATTATTGTAATATCTCTGTTTTATCATGCACGGCAAAATTACTTCTACCCCCTTTCACAAATAAAAAAGGAAAATAAATGAAAATGTTGTCCTACGTTGACTTTTATCCCAAAGTAAACGCCTCTAAGAACAATCCAAATGACGGAAACATGCATGTTCTGGCTGCGAGGTTTCGTGTCGACTAAACCAGCGAGGAAGTTCTGGTCCTTGTAACTGCATTATCTCCCCTTTGAATCAACCGGCTGAGCCCTTGTGGTCGGCTAATGAGCAAGAGGTGCTCGATCCGACCAGATACGGCACGAGTCCTTCCCCCCTTCACCCCGCCCTCTTTTTGTTTTAAATCAGGATAGGCTCCTCCGCTTAATAATACACATTTTTCACGTGTTTCATTCTATGATTCTTAAAGCTGATTTATTTTTAAATAAGTTAGGGCACTTTTGTTTGATAATTGGAAATTGAACCCTGGGCTCACGAATCAGTCACTCGTCTAGCTCCTCTGATAATGCTTGACCAGTAATTCCAGTAATTAATTGAATACGCTGCGTTTGTGTTTGCCAACAGTAGATGTTTGGATAGTTTGTAAACAAAGAATTAATGTGTATGAGTTCAAATTAAAACTACAAAGAATNTTGTCGTTAGTGCTGCACTAATAGTTGGTGGGCGGGGCCAGGTTGACGTCAACTTGGCCCCGCCCATTGATTTTGGCTTATAACTTCCACAAAAATGTAGCACTAACGAAATTTTTGTATTCAATGACCAGCACTAACGTAGCACTAACGATTGCACTAGGTTCGGTCGTTAGTGCTTTCATGGGCGGGGCCAAGTTTATGCACCTTGAGATAGGGTGTTTATTGTTATGTTCGCAGTACAATGTTACTTTCCACTCTCCAGCAAACTCCGCTTAGTTTCATATCATCAATCCAACTCACTTCTAACGATTATATGCTTTTATAAATCTATTTATTTAACACAAAGGAGGATTAAATACGCATTATTCGCATTGGTGGTTGGGTTGCATGCACTAGCGCGTCACTCTTGTGTTAGATTGGCTTGTCGGTGATGGGGTGGTCAGGGTTATTTAGTCATGGCCAGATAAACTGAGGTTGTCGCTATGCAAATATGATTACACACATTTTCTCGAATAACCTACTTTCCTCATACCTATTCATTTAACGTAATTAATATGTGCTTACAATCTGAACGAGTACTAAATTGTGATGAAAAAACACAAAAACAACGTAATATAAAGGATAAGGATGAAGAAGAAACCTTAGAGGTGAAGCACCTGGATTAGTTTAGCAAAGGTATTGGAAACTCGTCAGTTAGAATTGATCCCAATTGGTATCTGACAGTCATCTAAACACTAAAACCTTCCCGTCTAATGTAACCTAATAAAAACACCGACTTTACCGTCAACGGTGGCTTAGTACTATTCATCTCTAGCATCTTAGACCATACCGTACAGGATGACTAATTTGTTGAAAGCCTTTTTGTTAAGTGTACCGAATAATAAAGAACAGTAACATTTAATAAGCAGATTCGCATACATAATCACGTGACTCAAGGTGACATTTACCATTACTGTGCTATGGTTTTCCGGCGACGAGGAGGTTGGAGCCTGAATTCCGGCCGTATTTACCAAGGTGTCTTTCCCTAAATTGATCCTCACTCTCCTTTGACATAAATGCTGTTACATCTCCTCTAAGCTCTAACTAGCTTTTCACTATTTCATTAATATAAATACATGGACATACCGGACTAGTAGTGGAGGAAAACTACCATACAATTTAACTTTAGCAAAAATATCTATAATATCTTAATATTAAGGTGAACCCATACATAATATTATATTCCTGAGATTCATCAAGGCACAAACCTGGTTCTTTGGCTACTCAGTCAACCTCTGATACCACTGTGTCACATGGAGGATTCATTTGACTCCACCATTTGTCTGCAGGTTGTAACGATGCCTGCTAATCTAAGAATAGACGGGGTTTATCCTTAGAAATTTATTTCAAATCGTGAGCAACCTCCTTCCCAAACGTCTGGTCCGTTACCCGGGGCGGGTCGTGTGGAGGTGGGACCTACAACTAGAGATGGGAGGACCCGGTGTTGATGAGGGCACTCATACATCTTCAAAACATCCCAGATATACTACTGCACTCCTAAGGTTCTTTCACCAAAATATCCTTCCCCTACCACTCTTAGGACTGTTTCAACATTTAATCCTCCCACTGCCACTCTTAGTACTGTTTCAACATTTAGTCCTCTCACTGCCACTCTTAGGACTGTTTCAACATTTAGTCCTCCCACTGCCACTCTGAGAACTGCTTCACCATTTAGTCCTCCCACTGCCACTCTTAGGACTGTTTCAACATTTAGTCCTCCCACTGCCACTCTTAGGACTGTTTCAACATTTAGTCCTCCCACTGCCACTCTTAGGACTGTTTCACCATTTAGTCCTCTCACTGCCACTCATAGGTTTTTTTCACCATTTAGTCCTCCCACTGCCACTCTTAAGGCTGTTTCACCATTTATTCCTCCCACTGCCACTCTTAGGACTGTTTCACCATTTAGTCATCCCACTGCCACTCTTAGGGCTGTTTCACCATCTAGCCCTCCCACTGTCAAAATGTTATACCACTGCCACTCCTAAGGCTGTTTCATCATTAAATCCACCCACTATAAAAATGTTATTCCACTACCAATCTTAGGGTTGTTTCATCATTTAATCCTCCCACTGCCACTATTAGGGCTGTTTCGCCATTTAGTCCTCTCACTTCCACTCTTAGGGCTGTTTCATCAATAAGTCCTCCCACCGCCACTCTGAGAACTGCTTCACTATTTATTCCTCCCACTGCCACTCTTAGGGTTGTTTCATCATTTAATCCTCCCACTGCCACTATTAGGGCTGTTTCGCCATTTAGTCCTCTCACTTCCACTCAAAAAGTCCTCCCACCGCCACTATTAGGGCTGTTTCATCGTTTAAGTCGTTCCACTACTCTTTTGAAGTGATTGATCACAAGTTTAGGAATCCCTGGTTCGATTTAGGTCGCAGTTTATAAAACTATTCTCTATTTGTACTAAGGGATTCGTACAACTATAGCACTGCTCTATTTATTATCTTGGAACTAGGTCTGGATGTGTGTAAAAGTCAATTAGGCGTTCTTTTCTAAGTCGAATTAACAAGCTGTAGGCACATTAAATTCTCCATTAAATTTTTTGGAAATAACTCCTTTAGTTCCACGTCAAACCCATGTATTTAACACCACTAAAATCTAATCCGATGTGTTTAAAAATGTTATTGGGTCAGTCTTAACTTAACGCCTCTGCGTTCTTTGTTACAGGTTCCCGAAAAACTTGACAAACTGAAATTAGTTTTGCAACTTTTTCTTCGGATTAAATAACACATCTTTTTATATTAGGCAATGCTTTAATTTTGCACAGTTTAAAAAAAACTGTTTTATTCCCAGAGTATATCCTCCAAGGTCTATTCGTTAACCTGTCCGCCATGTTTTCACCTGCACCCCGCATACAACAACCCCCTCCAAGCTATAACTCACCAGGTAAGATAGGGTGGCATGGAGGCCCCTGACCGAGCGTTTGTGTTAGAGGGTGGCTTGTCTGCAGAGCACACAACATACACAACACGGTTGAGGGTTCCCCCTAATTTCAGGGCTGTCGGCGGCTCTCAAGACGCATGTCCCTCGTACACCCTCAACCCTCATCGTCTTATCTTGGGGGCTGAAATATGAGGCCTGGTTCACGTTATTTAATACCCGGTAGCTTCAGGAGGGGGAGAGACGACTCAAATATATATATCTGTATACCTGCTCTCTTGGAATGAAGGAACAATTTCCTTCTCTTTTTTTGGATTTATTTTTTCAAAAGAATAAATAAAAGACAAAGTTGAATGGAGAGTTCTTAAATACTGTATGTTCAAGTTTAAGTTATTATTAACATATCTGTAGCCATAAAATTGTTTGCTGGTGATGAGAAGATCCGGGTTTGAATGCCTGTACGGTGTATTGAGAGTGGCTTACTCTAAATAGTTCCCCAATATCCCTTCACACAAATGTGTACTAAACAAAATATATTATTTCATTTTCGTTCTTTGGTGTAGTGTTTCGGCAAAAATGTATATTATTTTGTTTCATAAAGCTTGCGAGATTTTAGTAAATTCCATATATTTTATAACAAAAGAGATAGAAAGTATTGTGTGATACACCGTTCGATTTATTTAATCTGGAAACACTAAATATAGAAAGCAAAATCTACATATAGAAAATAATAAATGAAATGAACAAAATAATGTACAGGTGGAGGGAGCCCTAATTCTTAACAAATCAACTCGAATTAAGTTTGTGATCGTACATAAAATGACCAATTTGCAAAATTTCCTACCTATTTTAAAGTGTCCAAGAACCTATTGTATGCCACAATATTCTATATTTTCTCAGTTAATATATTATAGTTTGAAAAGCTATTAAAAAAATAGCTTGCCGATATATGATTAGAAAACTGCCATTGAATTAATTTTTCTCCGAAAATCAAGTATACATTAGAGGGTTTTATATTATTTTGTTTTGTACCGCATCATAATACCGGTTCAGGTTATACCCCTATGCACTAATAAGTAAATACATTAAGGATTTTAGGAATCATTTAGATAAAGTGTACTCGTATTTTCGTGGAGGGAGAGTGGAAAACTATTTTGGAAAAAACACCCTCAGTACACCCGGCTGAGATTCGAACCTCAATCTCCCCGTCATCGGAAGTTTGGTCAACTGCGATAGTTACGCCATAGACCATGCTGTCACCAAAGCGTGTAACACAATACTATTTATTAAGTAAAACACACAGAAGATATCCATTTTGAACTAGATATTAAAAGTTATTGAATTTTCCAAAATAGGTCACCATTAATTTTAAAACTAGAATTAAATTCACGATTTATCCTTGATGTAAGACACTCTCTCTCTCTCTTCATATATATAATAAGTTCAAACGAAATTAAATAAACCATTTTGGCTGTATCCTGGGGTACAGACAGACATACACAAGATTATTATAAAGATTTTTGAGCCCAAGGCTACCTAAGGAGTTTCTAAAAAAGTAATACAAAAGACCGCCTAGATTATTAGACAAAATAATAAGCCTACCCTACTATTGGAAGTAAAATATTACATAATGGACAGTGTAGAATAAAACATTTAAATACAATGTCACTGCACTGCATACCAAGTGAAAATAAAAAGTAAGAAAATAATTATTTTTAAACTCTGAAGGTAGAAGAAAAACGAAAGTTCAATAATGATAAAAATAATAATAGTAATAATTTTTTAGGCAAGATACCTTAATAACTGGACCTTATTAAGGACAGACAATTTTCAAAATACATATTAAAATAAAAATGTTGGTCGAGAAAATCAAAGAGCTATATCAGGTTGCTTCAATGGTAAGTTAGTTTTTGAACCACATGTAAAAACACCAAAGCTTACAACATATGTGTATCCACTATTGTTTTATCAACTCTAGTGAACAAATATTATTTCTTTCGTGCCTCTTAAGCTACACAATGTTGCAATGTTTAAAAAAACATCAAGATCCAAGAGTGAACATTCAGAAGTCAATAAATGACAGTAAATGTTAATTTTGAGTTTGGGGGGAGGGGGGTATTACATACAAAATTAAATTATATTAAAGAATATATATAGTATTTTATTCTGTGCTATTTCCTCATACCCAGTCTTTTTTTAGTTACTAACTTAATATTTTTGGACACCGAAAACATTGATTATGTTGAATTGATACATCATTGCAAGTCAAATGACTTACACTACTTGGTTTGGGACTGATACATTTATTTTATTTGCTATAAAATTTACTTTGTATTAAAATATTATTTTAATGAGTTTTTTAAATGTGCATGGTCAAATAGCCAATTAAGATTTAAAAAAACAAGATAAAAGTAAAGTATTGAAATTTTAGTTTTTATACTATCAGATGTTAATTTTTGTAACATTTAGCTCATGCATTTTAGCACTAAAGGCCACATTACACGCAGCAACTTCCGCATGAGTTTCTTGAGATTGGCTTTCTGGTGGGGAAGTTGGTGCGTTTCATACAGCAAAACCATGTGGGGAAGACCATATCAACTTCTCCGTGAATATCCGAATGGTTGGATATTTTCAAGAAGACCATGGAGAAGAGACTCCACTCACCAATAGACCTACTTTGGAGAAAATGATTCAGAAGTTGCTACGTGTAATAGGTACCGACCTCCAGCAACTTCCCCACTAGGAAACCCATTTCAAGAAGTCTATGGGGAAGTAGATGCATGTATTTTGGCCATAAGGTTTTTTCGGGAAAATATTTTGGCTAGTTAAGAGGGGGATGCCTACTTAAAGGAAGTGCAGCCATACTGCCGTTGAGATTGCATACAACAAAGCACCCTACTAATATTCAAACCTCTGCCTTCACGTAAATGGCAATCAAGTATATGGCGAGCCTGATGCCTTAGACTATGACATTACTGGTGCGGATAAGGTGGATATTAGAATCCAGGTCAGTATATAAGTGTTGGATTAACCAAGCAGAATACCTGTGTTTAAGATGTCACATTGGTACACCAAGAGGTGGTTTTCCCATCTCCTTTCCACGCTAATGTGGATGATCTTCCTATAAAAAAACTTCTTAATTCCTAACACTTATTAAGTTGTTAATAGCTATGGTGCTTTGAAGATTATAAAACAATATTGGAAAGAGAAGACCTAAATTGAGATGGGATGTTCTGTCCGTTGAACGGGTCACAATGCTGGAAGCGAAGCAGATACTAGGTAGGAGAAATGTCCTCAGAGCTAGCCCCTTTCCATAGACCCCTCGCCCACGCCCCGGCTACGGAAGTCGGGAATAAAACGGTCCCAACTGTCATCAGAGGGTAGGGGCAGACAGACAAATACCTTCCTGCATCCGACTGCGCTCAATTATCAGCCTGGTGATCCTCTTTTGTCTTCACTCCGTGGGGCGTTCCGCGATCACTGGTATTGGTGGAAGGGTGGGAAAGAGGGATACGGGGGAGGACGGCATGTACGCCAATTCCTCTGATAGAAAAAAATAATTGAAAATGTTATTTTTATATTCTACTTTTGTTTGTTATTGGAAACTTCTGGCACCCAAACACCCAATTCCCAATTGGCTGACCATATTCCCCTCCGCCTTAAAGTCGTCTAAGATTTGGCTGAATCCCCTTCCCTATGTAAAATTAAATAAGGACTACTAGCAGCATTCCCCTTAATTACCATTCTAAACATGAAACCTTGAAGAAACCTCAAGGATGTAAAATATGAAATAGGAATATTACCTTGTCCCATTCTATTCATGTATCCACAAAATATACTTATTTCTCAAAAATTTATAAAACACTAATTGTATATTGTTTTAATTCGGTGTTCATATATTTTTGAAAATGACTATCGACGTTCAGAAAGTCAGTTGGCGTTGAATGATAATTGGCTCCCAAAATAATTGATTAAATTGGGAAGACCCAATGTAGCTAAAACTATTTAAACTCACGCGGTTTTTATAGAACATATTGCGTTGAAATCTTGTGATTGTTTTAAATTTCGTCCCGTGACCACGATTCTGTTTTACTTTTTTTTTGTCTGATGTGACATTTGTATAGTATAAACACAAATTTCCAACTTGTAAGGCCTACTCGTGAGTTCACGTCACTGACTTGAAATGTGCTTGTCGGAGTTTAATATAAGACTCTGGCAGCCGGGATTCAAATCCGAGCCTGCACGCCAACAAAATAAATACGAGTACAATGCTATAGTCGACTTCGCCATAGCTTGCGGGTTTCATTACCCAAATTATAATTTCCAAGACGTGTCATTTCCCTGAATCTCCGCTGAGAGGCACGTGGCTTAAGTTTAAAACTTATGAGCTGGTTTGCTGGTGACGTGGAGGTGGGGTTAGAAACCTGACTGGTAGATATTGAGTTTTTTCTAAAGGGTTTATCAAGCTATCCACGCAGATGCGGGTGCATTTATGCTAAATATACTTTTCCCATCCCTACTACGTTGTATTTTAGTCCAAACGGGTGAAAATAAAATCATCGATCGAAAAGTAAATTTATTGTCATGGTTTGATCACCCCCTGCAAATACCATTAATGTAGCAACCAGGTCCCCTTAAACCTTTTTTTTTCACAGGCTTTGCTAGGATTTTTTTTACTGTACCTGAGTGTAGCATCTGAATCGGTTTTCTAGAGACTCCATTTGACTGACCAGCTGGACATGCCCTCGCTACAAACCTCTAAGCGAATAATAGAACTCAATTTCTATGTAGATTCGAAAGGTTTTTCACTTTATCTACTCACCCCTGGAACTTCCGCACCAGTAGCTTAGTGGTAAGGGGTGTCAAGAACAGGGTTTGTGGTGCTCCAGGTTTCATCTCATGGGGTACCTAAACGGTCCCTATATGTTATATACACTGCGTCCTACCACTCATTAAGGCCATATTATTACTAGCAGGGTGGGGAGGTCGAATTTTGGAGTAAGTGTTCCCCATTTGCTCGGAGGAACATGATAAAACATTTAGTAAAAGCCACTTAAGTGCACCTGGCTTGGATTCCAACCTTGACCTCCCCGTCACCCGAAAACCACACTAAAATTAGATTGACGCTTATAAACGCGTTCCCACTAATGCGGCTCTAAATTTATAATATAATTAAGATGTTAGAATTTGTGACATTTGTGTTAATTATTGGTGACCTGGTGGTCCAGGGGTAAGGTGTCAGACTTCTGTGCTGGCAGCCGGGGTTCAATCCTCGGTCTCGGCACAGATTTATCTAATTATCAAACCCTTCCTTCACCTCTCACAAGACATCTTGTGAATGTGGGGAATGCCAGGCCTCCACCGTGGTTCGGATTCCACGTTAAACTGTAGGTCCTCCATTTCATCTCACAATCACCCTACCATTACACATTAGCGTAAGTGCGTATAACCTGAACGGGTAGTAAGACGTGGTGCTAATAATAATAATAATAATGTTAATTATTTGGTGTAGCTGTTTTAGGTTAAACTATGTTTGTTTGTACACCACTACTGGTGGCTAAGTCATTAGATTCTCAATAGATTGAATTGCCGGTGAAAAGGCTTGACAGATTGCCTTGAGGGATTGATTCCTATACTCTTTCCACGCAAATGTGGGTAAACTTCCTCTATGCGACCTTTCTTAACCCCCTTACCTTTTGAATTGAGCCATAATAGCTATTTTTCTAAACATTATTGTAAGAATAAATTGAAAAATAACACTTGGACCAGGGTATCGAGCCCGGTTAAAATTCCCGTGTCAAGGTGTCATTTTTTAATTTATTCAAATATGATTCAGTTACGGCTGATTTCCGTAATTATCATAATTAATCCACCAAGCTTCGCCTTTCATACAGGTCTAGACTTTGCTTTATAGCGTTGCTTTCTTCCATCTTAACTATAATTATTATAAAGTGGTTGTTTTTAATCTTAGCATCAAGTGTTACTACCCGTTCGGGCTACGCTTATGTACTAATTATGCTAACGGGATTCGAACATCAATCTCCCTGTCATTGGCAGCCTAGTCTGGTGCGAGAGTAACGCGTTAGATCGTGAGGCTACCGAAGTGGGCTAATATATTGCTAGTGTAGCTACATTCATATATTTGTGTTCGTATTACACAATCAGATTAGAATTACTGTTGCCAGTTTATGATATTTAGGGCTAGGTTTTAATTTCTAAGATTACGTTTCTACAAGGTGTGTCTTCAAACAACCTAATATTTATAAATTCCGCATAGAACTATTTAGAGCTATCATTTGATTCGATATTTTACGACTAGATGGCATTTAGGCCCTTGACGAGCTATGTTCTGCCTTCAACCATACACGTAGCTTCCGCTGGGAGATGCAGATGCAGTGTTTCTTCTACGCAAACCCGGCCGGCGTTACGCCTCGGGGCATCTCTAATCAGATCAACGTAGAGGAATTTATTTACAAGAAGGGGCCACGAGTTTTTTTTTCGACCCATCTCCCCAATCCTCAGCTTTAATTTCCTTTTCCTTCCGAGGAAACAAGAGTTTGTTTTATTTTTTTTATTTTACCTATACACCTTGGCGGATGCCCTAGTTTTAGTGCTCTTCTCTATATTGTCTGGTAGAGATTTGAGACGAAAAAATTTAAGCGAAAAATCTATTTTATGTTTTAACCAAAAATTTTCAATCTATTTAAATGGAGCAAACACACTCGATATATCCCTTGAAGTTTAAACATCAGTTTAACTTTTCCAAAGGGCCTAGATTTTATATTTAAAATTGGCAGCTGGGTACTGGAATTGAACCTAGGACCTTTGGTTTAATACGCCAATGCTCTTACCAATGAGCTATCCAGGAATCGTCCCGTGCCCAGGGTAATTCTTTTCTCATATGGACGTGGGTAAATCGTCAGCTACATTTGAGCAATCAATTAAGATTGCGTGCAATCAGATAACGCAGCCATCTTCAACTCGGGAGGGATTTATAATTTTGATCTCTTAGAATATGCGGCTGATGATTTATGCATGTATATTACAGACTCTGCCTTAAAATATGACCCTAGGCACGAGACGACTCCTAGATAGCTCAGTGGTAATAGCATTGTTGTAATACGCCAAAGGTACCGGGTTTGATTCCCGTGTCCAGGTGTCATTTTTAATTAAAAGAATATATATCGATTCAGATATAACCGTAATTAGCAACTATAACATCTTGTCTTTTAAACCTATTTGCTTAAGGACTTTGACACCATAAGCATCAAATAAGTTTGAATACTCGCTTCAGTGGACGAATGATCTAAGGAGTAACTCTCATGTTAGACTGACCTACTGATGACAGGAAGATCGGGGTTATAATCCCGGTGGGTTAGACTGAAGAGGTTTTTTTTCTAAATGGTTTCCCACTCTCCTTCCACGCCAATGCTGTTACATTACCCCTTAAACTCGTCCTTCTTCATCCCTACCTTATTAGAGTAATTATTATATAAGCGTTTAAACTGAACAGGTAGTATGACGCGGTGATAAAATATTTACAATGATAACGCTATTTTGGATTGGTTTAAGTGTTCGTTCTGCTCTCAAATTAGTTAACGTACCTAATTTATATAAAAATTCACCCCAATATTTTTAACACATTACCCTTGTATCCCCTAATATAAAGAGTAAGCCATTGATTATGATTTTTCCCATCCTGCCTTCAAAATCAACTGAAATTCGGGAAAGTGTTTTTTTTTGTCCCAAGCCACTATTTTTAAATATTTATACACCATATTACTCATGATGACATCTACAAATATAAAACTTGACGTTTTAAGAAAAAAATAAAAGCTTTTGATTAAGTATCTGTAAATATTAATGTCAATCCATTTTACTAAGAAAACCCTGCTTAGGTAATAGAGAGTAAATAACTCTTACCAAATCAATGGATTTTTGGATAATTATTTTGATCAGTTGGAAGTAAATAATGCTTTCTAAAAAAACATGTCTCCTTAAGTTAATTTAGTTTCTTTCTCAGTGATTGGCAATCACAATGTGCAGGTGACAGGAATAGTACAACTATTTTAAATCATATTTTGTTTTATATACATTTATTTATTTATATAATCCATTTGAATACGTACATTTAAATGATATTAACAAAAAAATATTTGTAAGTCTGGAAAGGAATCAATATCTATTAATCTCTTCTTGCTGCTTTTATCCAAGCTTATCTTATTCGAATGTCTCTAAGATCATTAATACATAGCTTGTTTGGAGTAGAAATTGTTGTGTGTGTCCACATTGCTACAAACGTAATCTATAAGGTATATAGCAAGTAGAAATAGTAACATAAACGAAGTTAATAAAGTATTAACGCTATAGAATAAGGCAATCTACTTCTAAACTGCTCACGAGTGACGTCAGGCGAACACAAGATGGCACACGCTAGTTTTTACGCGGGGACTAGAATGCGAATTTTTAAACAGCTATAAACTATTTAGGAATCACTTTTAAAAATGTATGTATTAGATCAACTGAATCACGTGATTTAAAAAATGTAAAAGTAGTGTCAACTATCTAGGTTTGTCTGGCGGAGACACTAAGACTGTGCACATGTGAAACAGATGTGTGGAGAAATAGCCGAGTAAAGACAGTTTCAATATTCGGCACCAAGTCCTACTATCGGTTCGGGCTATCTTGATAGTTACACTAATAATGATTGAATGAGGTAGATAGAGTTTAGAATAAATATAGCCGCATTTACTTGGAGGGTGAGTGGAGTACCATTTAAAAAATACTCTTAGTATATCCGACAAAGATTTTGAGCCTCGATCTTCATGTCTTCGGCAATTAATTCCGTTGTAAGAGGAATACCTCAGACCATACATCCACCAAAACGGGTAGTGACTATATACAATTTGGGAACTATATTTTGACTTCTGACCACGTGACAGGTTAACAGCACGAAACAAACCAAAGGGGAGATAAATCGCGCGATTCTCCAGAGTCATTCACGCGAGAGTTCGGAGATATGGCAAGAGAGGTCACAGAAGGTCATTTACCATGGCTGCAGTGGGTGGACGTTGGTGAGCTAGTTAGTTAGCTAGTCCTGTCAACCTGTTGGGGCCCTTGTCATATCGTGGTGTTGGATGTGTTATTAACCCGGGGTTAAGTGAACCCTGGTACGTATTACCAGAACGTCATTAGTCTTCCAGTATCGTGTTCTGGTTGCGATGGGCTGTCAGCTTCCCTGATTGCTTTCCCACACCACTCCCTTGTGGTCGAGTGGTCAGAGAGCACGACTGTATTGTAAAGGATCCTCGCTCTATTCCTGACAGTGCCAAAATAAAGTATTGTTGGTTTATAAATATATTTATTATCAAGATGTGTATTCAGAAAGCGCCACTAGAATTGCGCTATTATTTTTAACGTTAAACTCACGTTATTACCAACCTATTCCAAGGTTTTGTGTGAGGAGGCTAGTGCAAAGTAAATGGAACCACATTAGCGAGGATACATACGCATACATGTGACAGATAACCATATGGCACACCTGGTCAAAATTAAAATACCTCACCACCTTCATCAATGGCAAGCCCGCCATGGTGGGTTGCACTAAGCTGCGAATAGTTCGTACGAGACCTAATTTCATATCAAATGAAGGTTAAAATCTCGTCTCTACATATTATATTAACTGTGTGATGAACAGGCCTATAGTTCTGTCATTGATAGTTTGATATAACTTGTAGTGGGCTTGACTCTGATTTGAGGGGCTGGATAAAGAATAGTAAATACGCTACTTCTTTCACGGAGGAGCTAAGAGCCTATTGTTTTCTTAAAAGAGTATCAACTAAAATAGCTCCATAGAGCTCAACTTAGTATTATGTTATGTCACTTACCCACGGGTTGAAACAAAACCAAACATCGAATAAAACATTTTATTCGACGAACAAGATAAACTGTTCAATGAACAAATGTACATATTTAAAAAAAATCGAAGCGTTCCCACAGACCAACACTTTGTTTTAGAAGCGTACTTTTGTTTCTCGAGCATCTAACAACTGTCTAACGAGGTCCGTGTTTGCATCGTTCGATGGAAATGTTCGAAGAACAAAGCAAACTGCGTTTTTCCCACTTTCTATATGTTTTCGAATGATTTTGCAGTACGTCACAAGATTGTGTTTGTATTTTAGTATATTTGTGATTTATATAACTATGAGACTGAATTAGACTGTCATAAATTGGTTGAGACCAAAACTATCCTCTTCAAGTAAAAGTAGACAAAGGGGAAAAGAGATAACTAAATTTAAGTCTTCTTCGCCCGTCGCCATGTTGCTACTAGATGAAGTTTAGTTTTATTTCATAAATGTCTTTTTTGTCTGATGATATCACACAGCATCATTTACTTGTTTAAGGCAGTTGTCTGAAACAATTTGTTCCAGACAAGCGGCATAATGGTTGATTTTGTGTCCCAAATAAGATGGGAATATATATATATATATATATATATATATATATATATAAAACTCTAATTACTCTCAGGTATGACATTGTCTATAACCGACTCGCACTGGTATGATCACATCTTGTGAAGATGAAAAGCATAATTCTAAATGCACAAATATGGGGATCGAACCCAGTCTTCCCGAGTCATTTTCGAGCAAGAAAGTTGACATAAATCAAGAATATGAATCCCATTCTTTTTCAAACTCATTTAGGCCTTGTATTGTTCCTGGTTATAAAGACCTCCCTCAGGTCACATGAAAGAACCACTGAAGAACAATGTTCCGGCCATGTTGTCTAAAGCAGACAGCCCTCTATTTTGTTGATGGCTTGGAATGAAGAGAGAGAGCAGGCCTCAAAATATCGTGTTACAGTAATGTGAAGGAGAGGTTTCTGGAGGAAAATAAAATCTTTGGTTTTTAGTACAGTCTCTTTCGTAAAAGAAGTTTCCGGTGGTCACAGAAGAGAATATGGACGGACGTTGGTTGTTTATAATACACAGAAATTACCAATTTATTTAATGAAAACAATAGTTTTAATTCATAGCAAATACCTCTTCACAGAAGATGTGAGATTGACAATTTTTCGTTTGGGAAAATTTTCAATTTTTTGTTCTGGGAAAAAAAATATTTCTATTTAAATGGAACATATATATTCGATATAGCCATGTTTTAAAGTTTATACTTTAGGTTAATCTCTCTAAAGACGCTAACAGCATAAACACTAGCAAATGAGTTACAACAAAGCTACAACAGTGATTATAGTTTCTTTCTCTCTCTCTCTCACACATACATACATACATACATACATACATACATACATACATACATACATACATACATACATACATACATACATACATACATACATACATACATACATACACACATCGACTACAATGCTTAGTGGTTGAGAATTGAATGTGTCACTAACGTTGGCTCTGATGCAGGCCAGATATGTATTATAATCAAACCCTTACCAAAAAACATCATGTTCTCTTAGCACTCAATATTTTGAGGATTTTGTCGAGACATATTCATCTAAAATTGCCATTATTTGTTTGAATTTTATTTTCAGTATATAATAAATAAGATCATTACAATAATTATAAGTTTGACGTAAGCATTTAATAGCCACTTTGGCCTCCACCCCCGCCTTCCCTCGTCCCTCAACACACCAGCTACAGTACCTGCTTCGGTGGCCGTATGACCTAAGAAGGCCTCACTTTAGTGTTGGACTAGACTGCCAATGACAGGGAGATTGAGTTTCAAATCCCAGTCGGATGTACTGAGGATATTTTTTTCAAAATAGTTTCCCCCCTTCCCTACATGCAAATGAGTGTGCACTTTTTCAACTTACCTCATCATTAACTCATTAGCCTAATTAGTACACATGCGTCTAATCTGAACAGATAGTAAGACTTGGTGCTAAAAAACACATTAGCTGATGACTTTATATACAAGGTGTTCGGAAACTCTTAGCCCAAAATGCATATATAGTTTGTTTGAACCAAATGTAATACAAAATACCTATACACTTACATCCGGAAAACTATACCATTAATTTGTGTTTAAAATTTCGGTGTACAGCGCTGGGATAGCAAAGCTATTCAAGCATGCGTGTACAACAGGTTGCATAGGAGTTAGGCACGTGGCACTGTACACCTCGACATCTTTGAGCACAGCAGCAGAACATACCACAATTAATAGAAAACAACACACCAGTCCATTATGTTCTGAGGGTTGTCATTAACGGTCCTACACCACAGAAAGTGCTTGCCATTATTACATGTGCAGTGCCGCGTCCCTAGCTCCTATGCAACCTGTTGTACACGCATGCTTGAATAGCTCTGCTCTCCCGGCGCTGTGCGCTGAAACTTTGGACACAATGTAATGGTATTATCATAGTTTTCCGAATGTAAGTATACAGGGATTTTGTATTACTTTTGGTTCATACAAACTAAGTTATATGTGAAGTTTGGACTATGAGTTTCAAAACACTCTGTATATATAATAGGATCTAAATTCCACCTTCCTTGACCCGTCTCTTACCCTACTTGGTAGGTCTCAAGCCACCCCTGCAGGAATTTTTCCGCTTGAAAATATATCGAAAAATTGTATCTATACTTTCCACAAGCATCGCCAATGTTCCTTACCTTAGTAGGTAATATCTACTACGTTCCTGTCAGCCGATAAGTTTCATTTCCAACATCATTTTACCCCCGGTGGCGGTGACAAAGGTATCAGTCTTGTATGGTATACGTTTCTGGTAACTAAGAAGTAAAAATTCGATTCCTTCCTGGGTATAGTTAAATTATTTATTCCTAAATTGTTTCCCACTTTTCTTCCACGCAAGCGCGGGTAACCTTTCTATTAATGTAACCTTACTAGTTTCTTTCTCAATAGTGTAAATATTTGGATAACCTGGGCGTATAGTGAGACGTGTCGCACCGATATATAAAGGGCCGTACAACGTGCGCATGCGCTAGTATTGAGTTAAGTCACGAAGTAATAGACGTGAGAACACACCACGTTACGTCAGTCCACTCTCGAATGCTGCAGGATTTTATGTAAGCGTCAAGATTTTCATGGCCTTAAAGTAATAAAATTAGGTCTTACTTAATTTGATCCTGTAAATAAATATAAATACTTTATTCCAGTATACGCGTGTGCTCCTATAGTTTCGAGCGTAATGCACTTTATTTTTTTTTGTATGGCACTTTCGGATATTATTTTTTTACTAACTTGATTGTACCTTTGAATAGATCAGTCCTTTGGAGTGATCTTAGAAGAATAGGAGGTTGTATGTGGGTCACGTATGACAGATGGGAAAAGAACTGATTTGAGTATTTATCTGAAATGAAATCAAAAACCAGATCGAAAATTACAGTCCTTCACAGACTGTCGTTATTTACCGAGTTTCTTGGTAAGAAAACATAAGCAGTGATGACAAAAGCCATAGAGAAAGATGAAGTAAATGACAATGGCTTGCAATATTTTTCATGACTCTATAAAGCTAGTTTGCTTACACCATGATCTTGTTTCCCATCACGTGACTTTTTTTTTGGTCAGACCATATACATTATAACTATATTAATTACACTAATGTGGAAGGGATATGAAAGGTAGAATTCAGAGGAAATATACCTGCATTTGTGTGGAGAGTTTAAAGTCATATAGGGATAAAAACCTTGGTACTTCCAGTCAATATTCGATCCCCGTCAAGGCAAACCAGACTAAATAAGTTTGTCCTACAAAAATGATTTGTTATAATTTGTCATTTGTTATTCATAAATCGTCAAAATGTCAAGTTATTAAAAATGTATATCCTTTCATTCAAAAATGTAATAGCGGTTTCAGAAAAACAACAACTAAGAATACTTTTTTTTTTCGCACAAAATTTAACTGTAACTGTGCCATATTGAGTAAACTTTTTTTAAATTAGGTGTTTGTTAATAGTCCGAATGGATAGTGTGATGCTAAGGACTGGTTTAATAGTCAGACTGAGTACGCCTTAGGTGCAGTGCTATAGGCCTACCAAATACAGGAGGACATCTACCTAAACTCGAATGGAATGGGCCAGTTACGCACATGAAACTGGCCCATTACATTCTGATCTAAGTAAATGTCGTCTTGTATATATTATAGCACCACACTTGAGGTGTACTGAGTCTGACCCCTAAACTGGTACTAGGTGTCGTTTGCAACATACTCTGAACTGTTCCTTCTAGAAGCTTCCATATTGCAATCTCACTGCCTTTTCACTTGTTTCGAAAGCACTTGTGGTAAGACAAGGACACTAAGATGTTAAAATAACCTGAAACTTCATAGACTAGGCGGAAGAATAATATCTAATAATACAACATCAAAATTGAAGATATTCTAATACAATGTACTTTTAAGGGTAGATAAATGGTAACATTACAACAGCTATTATCCGTTATAAAACGAAGTAGTAATGGACGTAAGGATTCACTCACACATCCGGGTTTCAACTCCTAGCCAGGTCCATAAGGGGTGCCTTCTCCTCCACCCCAACACCCCTCTAATTGGTTAGACCACCCTTCTATGGATATACGAGGGATACTTTCAAGAGACACGAGAATGGTAATCCTCATTATTTCATAAAAACTGTTCTAGAACAAAATATGTATTACTATTAGACTGCGCATGCTTATTCACTGCCCCTGCGCCGCACGTGGCCCACACCTGTAGCGGGGTGCAGTGTAGGTTGGTCCTGTTTGCTGTCTATTTGATGCGCTGTCTAGTTAAGATAAGTATATTGTGTGAACGCACTCAACCCAACGTGCGCATGCATCATCCCTCTCGGGCAAGCGTAAATTACAACAGCAATGATTGCCCGTGAGAGATTACCATGTAAAATATAGATGTGTGTTTGTGTGTTACCTGCTCGCGCATGCGCTGCTGGCGCATACCTGTCACTACCTGCTGCTAATTATAACCTCCACTAGACAGACAAATTGTAGGGTTGCATCCCACTCCCCGCCCTCCCCTATCTAGTCGTAATCTTTTCTTGCGCGCGTTTTATAGAGGATAAAGTCTGCCTCGATTGGAATAGAACGGCCCGGCAGTTTTTTTTTAAATTTCCACTTCCCGATAGTTCCTGTAGTTTGAGTGGAGAGGGAGTGCAGACAATTTGTTAGGTTCCATTCCAGGGGGCATCTTAAACATTTGGATATTCAGAGAGAATTAAACAAATTTGGTGTTTGAGTGTTAAGTCTGTTTGGAGTAAAGTTCATTTGTAAGTCCTGATTTTAGACAAATACTCGATAAATTCTCTTAATAATTTGAAAGTAATGAACACATATAACTATATTTAACTTTGTATGAATATATGTTTCTATCATGATTTGCACTTGCTTGCTGATGTTCGGTTGGGGTTTTAATTTCGACTTGCCGCAGTGGAAAAGGTGGTCTCTGTGTAATTTTTGCTTTTGTTTTTTCATACTCCCTCCACGCCAGCTCAAATGCATAGACCTACCTCTTCCACTGAATATTACAATGTGCAGCTCTACACAGAGTTCACAGTTCTAAATACAATTATATACAGTTCTAAAAAGAGTTCCTTATGTTAGAAAAGATTTAACTAAAATAAATAAATAGGAGAAAAATTCAATAATTAATAATTACAGGGGGTAACCTCTTTTTATCTTAAAAATTTTACCTCTGTGTTTGAATTTCCAGCACCATATATATCTAGGTCAGGGCAGGTTATATTAGCTTCTTTACAAACTCCTTGATACCGTGTTTTCAGTGTGTCCCTTTCACCAATCACTTGTTGGGAGCCACTATCAGGTTGACAAAACAAGGATCTCAATCTTTCATTTGGGCATGTTCTAATATATGTAGAAATTTGTGCTAGTCTAAATATAATTTGGTTTAGTTACGTTACCCTATGATCCCTTAGAATAAGTAGTTTATTGTCTTTATGTTGAAATTACACACACACGAAATCTGATGGGAAAGTATGTATATTCCATTCACGGTAGGAATTGACTTCTGAAAGGTCTTTTACCCTACCATAAATCTACTATATAGTAGGATATTGATAGGAAAAAATACCTTTCAGAGAGTAATTCCTACCGTGAATGGAATATAGGGATGCGATTGAGTAAGAAACGTCCAAGGCGAAAAAAATAATTGTAAGCAACTACAGTTATTTTTTATAAACTACAGGGCTCTTAACTTGGGTTCCACAAACACAGTAGGAAAATAAGTTTAACCTAAGCTTTATAAAATTTTAGTTGTTTTATATTGGTATTAAATGCGTTGGTAAATAAATTAAATATATATAATATTATGATTGTATTTCAATATAGTCGGTTTCCATTGTAATCTTATGTGTTTTATTTTATAAATTTTAAAACATTCTAAGAAGTCATTCAAAGTCTTCACCAGACTGCAAGGCATTATTGTAACTTTGCCACACGGGAACACTGGCTATAATCATGTTGGATCTATTCAAATAAAATAACACGATCACACACAGTATTTGCACAGTTTGAACGAAAAGTTATCAATACGCGGAAGCTTTAAAGTTCGAAATTATTTGGCTGTTAGCGCACCGCGGACCTGAACTACAGCGGGGTTGCAGGCCAAATGAAGTCGGAAGAGCACTCTTCCTTGTTTATAGTTGTTATTATTAGCACTGCGTCTTACTACCCGTTCGGGTTATACGCACTTGCTTATAGTCAAACAATAAAGCATCTAGAATCTTCCAATTTCATGAGATTACACCGTATTTCATCAGCTTTTTAAACAAGAAGAAAATAAACAACCGCACTAGAACAGTTAAATGGGAGTACCTTGTTGTGCACATTTTACTAAGAAGACCTATTAACAAAAGCCTATAGTTTACAACGGCGACACAGACACTTGTCAACAATTTTTTAAAAAAAAGGACCCCCGAGGCTTGTTAAATCAATAGAGAAGATTTAACTTAAAAGTTCAATATTATAAAATTGTCCATTAGCTTTAAATATATTAAGAATGGGAACTTTTTATTTAGAATAATATGAAAGAGGAATATATACATCACTACACCGTAAAGTTATTTGGTTGCACCAAATCGAATACCGAGCAGGGACTATAAAGTTCAACAAATGTTCTAATTGTGTTGGTTTCACACACAAAATTAATTCAAAATAAGTTCAACCTTGGGACTTTTGTTTGGGATGAAGATAATGGAGAGTGTTGGAGCTTACATATGAAGTAACTGCATACCCTGCATTCATCACCAGACATTGTTAGGATAATCAAATCTTTCAGATTGCATTGGGCAGGACATTTCGAATCGAAGAACCTAGAACCGTGTTCAGGGTATTGAATGGAAAACCCAATGAGAACAAACTCTTGGGAAGAGCTATACGCAGGAAGGATAACATTAAAATGGACCTGAAAGAGTTTGGGTATAATGAGGTAGACTAGATATAACTAGCTCAAGATAGGGATAAGGGGCGTACTTTCTTAAGTACTGCAATAGATTTTCATGTTGGTATTGCCATAGGATATGAAAGTTGTTTCTTTTGTTTGGGTTCAGAATAGTATGTGACACTGACACACACACACACACACACACAACCTTTATTCAGTCAAACCTTGACAGATTAAACAAGAGGTAGCGGATATTTTAGAAAAAGGTATCGCTTGCAACTTCTCAAATATGCTTTTGTTTAACTTCTAGAGGCAGGGTAAGTGCAACATATGCACTAGAACAAGGTGACCTATTTTGGTCAGTGATAAACATTTTATCCAAGATGTATTATGATTGACTTTGAAACATTCTGTTCAGGCAGAACCAGAATTTGGCATTCTGACGTAACCTGCAAAGCACATCGTAGCTTGAATGATCTATCGGCCACTCCTAGATAGGATGTTGGGGCATCGGCTAATGTAAGGATTTTTTATAACTGCAAGACGTTCGATTTTGAACAACACAAATGTCTACGTCTATTAGAACATGCATCCACTGGAAGATTGGGATCTTCGTTCTGCCATCACGAAGTGAATCTCAACAATAATCGGTGTAGAAGGGACACCTTAAAATCGAGGACACTGGTTTGGTATCTAAGATTTAGTCAAAAAGCTATTCAAACCTACCGTGAGCTTAATATATATGATGTTGGAACTGCAATACCAAAGTAATATTTTAATGTCAATATGTGTTACATAAAATGAATATAAATAACAAAAAAATGATATTACTAATATATAATTTTAAGTTTAAAAGATGTTACCCACTAATTTCAATTAATTGATTTTTTATCCTATTTTATATTTTATTGAAAAAATGTATAGCCTCAGAAAAACTTTTTTTAAACTGCACAAAATTGTATTTAGAGCTGCACATATATAATAAAGTGTGTTGAGAGATTCTCAAAAACCTATTTCTGCTAGGAGCTCTTTTACCCTACCATGCGTACCACCTTTCAGTTTAATTATTCAACATTATACGCCGTGTATCCCACGTCACTGTACTTTGGTTTACCCGTGGGTTTTATTTATTTATTGTATTTATGTTTGATATTCGATGGATATGAATCTCGATCTCCATGTCACTGGCAAGCCAGTCTAACACTAGTATGTTAGGTTAGATCATGTGATCACCGATGTGAGTGAGAATATATCTATTCTTTCCTAAATTATTAGCGTACTCACTCTATGGCATTAGTAACTCGAAAGTCAATTTCCGCACTTAAAAAAGTACTCCACCTTTCCTTATCTTGCGCTAGTTCAATCCAGTCCACCTCATTACACCATATCTCTTTCAGGTTCATTCTAATGTTATCTTCCCATCTGCGTCTAGGTCTTCCCATTGGGTTTGCCAGTCGAATTACCTGAACAAGGTTCTAGATTCTCCCATTCACGCTGAATGTCTTTCCCCACCGTAATCTACAAGACTTGATTATACTAACAATGTCTTTTGATGAGTACAGGATATATATAACTCATTATTATGTTGCATCCCCAGTATCCTCATTCCTTTTTGGACCAAATACCTTTCTAAGCACCTTGTGTGAATACCATAAATTATTTTTCGTTATATACATAATTGTTTTCTAACAAAATCAATGAATGTTAAAAAAAAAATAAGTTTGAACAACCTTAAGTAAATGCAATAATTTCTGTTTAGACTACAACATCCCTTGTGAGGATTCACTTTGCTGTTTGAGGCGCCATAGTGACCACTCCCAGAAGAAGTATCTCAATGTGAGGATGTTTACCTCCAGGAGGGCGGTGCTCTTAAGGTGGAGATATAGGGAACGCAAGAAAGGGGAAGTGTTTTAAAATTTGTATAGGAAACATTTTTTTGATTGAAATAAATAAAAAAATCCTCCAGTAGAAACATAAGAGTTTAATTTTATTCGTGTGGGGATAACATTTTTGTTGAATAACTGTCGAGGGTGTCCTAGCATTTAATGCCAACCTTTTCTCTTCATTTAAAAGGTTTATCATCTAATGCTGCTATGCTAATGATAGATAGTCAACATCTGTTGATATCACCATATGAAGGAAGTTAAGCTCTTAGTTTGTACCGAAACCATATTTGATTTATTTTGGCCAAAAAAATCTATTTTTATAAAATCTGTAGAAATACTGACTTTAGCTCGTGTTCCGTACATCCTCAGTTTCCTCCAATGGCGCTCTGACTACACGTGTTCTCCCCGACCTACTGGACGCACGTGTTTCCGCTCAATGGCCTGGGAACCGAGGGGTCACTTAGTTGATCCTCTTCCTTTCCTTCACGCATCATCTCCCGCGTCCAAATAGCCCGCCGCTCGATGCCAACTATCCCCATCCTCCCTTTCCTCTAACAACTCTTCTTGGCCGTGTAGAGGGGGTTGGGGGTTACTCTCCTATCACCAGGTTGTTCTTGTTAACCTATATAAACTAGGTTTAATTGAAGTTTACCTTGAAATAAACGACGATCTGTTAAGAATCTCTTTTTACTGCTCTAAACATATTTTTTTGAATTTTTTTCTTGTTTATACTCTCCAATGTAACACCTCAAATGTAAAGAACGCCCTTCATTCACTAATCCTCTATGAGTGACGCATGGGTCTCCCAATGAGGTCCAATTATTATTATTATTATTATTACTATTAGCACCGCGTCTTATTACCCGTTCGGGTTATACGCACTTACACTAATGTGTAATGGTAGGGTGATTGTGAGATGAAATGGAGGACCTACTGTTTAACGTGGAATCCGAACCACGGTGGAGGCCTGGCATTCCCCACATACACAAGATGTCTTGTCAGAGGTGAAGGAAGGGTTTGGTAATCGGATTAATCTGTGCCGGGACCGAGTATTGAACCCCGGACCCCCATCACAGAAGTCCGACACCTTACCGCTAGACTGCCAGGTAACCAATAAGGTCAAAGATTTTGGTCAAATCGTGACACGGACCACACTGGTAATTATTTGGTCTAAGGTGGCAGTCTCATAATAATAAACTGAACTGCGGGTGACTGGGAAGTTAGGATCTGAAAACCAGGCGAGTGTACGTAGGCTGTTCTCCTCCCATTTGCCTACTATACAAATGCAAGTTCATTTAATAAAGGTTATCCTGCTTCGGTGGCCACATGGTATCAGGCGTCAACTCTCGTGTTGGACTAGACTCCTGATGACAAGAAGATCGGAGCTCGAATCCCGTTCGTGTGTACTGAGGGTGATTTTACCTAATTGGCTTTCCACTTTCTTTCTCTCTCTCTCTCTCTCTTTTCACGCAAATGTGGGTACTATTCCTTTAAATTCAACCTTACTCTCCCCTAGCTCCCTAACATAATTGGTACATAAGTGAATAACATGAACAGGCAATAAATCGCGATGCTAAAATAAATCTAAATTATACCTTCCTCACTTCTATAGCATTCATGAAAATAGTTGTGATTACTAGGTGACTTGGCGGTCTAGGGATAAGGTGACAGACTTCTGTGCTGGGGGTCGTAGGTTCAATCCTCGGTCCCTGCACAGATTTATCTGATCACCAAGCCCTTCCTTCACCTCTGAAAAGACGTGTATTAATCACAACTTATGAATGTGGGGAGTGCCAGGCCTCCGCCGTGGTTAGGATCCCACGTTAAGCTGTAGGTCCTCCATATAATCTCACAATCCCCCTACCATTATACATTAGCGTAAGGTTGTATAACCCGAACGGGTAGTAAGACGCGGTGCTAATAATAATAATAATAGTTATGATTACTAATCTTGTAAATTTTAATAACTAGCCGTATGTATGACAACTTGGCTGGGCATATAAATATCTGAAATTAGATGTGATTACTTGTATCGATAGAAAGGATTATCCCAAAGGCTACCCTGCAGGTTCTCTCATTTGTAAACATCCTCTCTGACCACTAGGCCAAGTAAATAGGCGGTCTGTCAATTATGTCGTGATGGCCCAGACCTGCCGTAATGTGTTCTGCTATTCTTTGTCTGTTCGCACAGCGCGATGATCTTGTGACGCCCTTGTTTCAGCCACTTCTTTCTGCCCCTTAAAAAAAACTCCCTCCTAAGAAAACCACCCAGGCGGGTCTACCGACAGTAACGATTATGATATCATCCGACAAGGAGGAAGCAGAAGGAGGACTGGTGGTTGGGGGGTAAGGGTGGACTCCAATTTAGGAACTCGCCCACGACTTCGTGGGAAACTCGAAACGACGGACCTACCCAATCTACAACGGGAACTGGTTACGTTTAGTTTAGTTTTTATTATCGGGTGGCGTGTATCGTCGAAACTTTCGCACGCCCTTGTTTTAAGGTTTATTCTCAGAACATGGGTGCAGATAGCAGAACCTACCTCATAGCTACCTTTTTTTTATTTAGGTTTTCACCTCGTCGTATGATTGGTTTTTCGTTCTCAATATCTCGGACACAGCTAAATTATTAAAGAAAATAGTTTTTTCTTTACTGTATTGATAAACGTGAACGTTTAACTATAGCGGTTACCTGCTATTTTAGCACCGTGTCGTACTGCCCGTCCGGGATGTACGTATTTTAATGGGTTAGGGGGATAAAAAGGTAGAGCAATGATTATATTTACCCACATTCGAGTGAAGTGAGGGAAACCACTTAGTATAAAAAAAACTCATAACCCAACGGGATTCTAACTCTGACTTTCCACCGGAAATTCACACTAGCCTCGAATTTTAATTATTACGTTCACACCAAATTTGGTTCAAAGCTGTTAAAACCTGTATAACCTATATTTTTAAGAAGATTCCCTCAGCCATATGCCCAATTTACATTAAGCCATTGAGCCCTTAATTTTTCATTCGTCCATCCTCCCCACACATCATATTTGGCTTGAATCGCTTACAATGACACTTCTCCCCGACAGAAAGGCTTAGATATTTACAGTAGAAGGGGAGTAGTGTAAGGGGGATGTCACTCTCAACTTCGGGGTGGTGATCATAGTTACATGAGTTTAGACCGCCTAACACGCGTTCTTAGAAAACTGGGGCTTGACAAACTTTCGATTGATGGACGAACGGAAATTTCAACTGATAATTTAACGTATTTTTTGGCTAGTTTTACATATTTTATTTACGGACGTATGGATTCTCAGGGAAACAACATTAAAACGATATACTCATAACAAATTAAAAGCTAACATGAAGTAATTAACGTTCATCTATAATGTAATTCTGATTATATATATAAGTAAAATTTTAAATGATTTTTTTTTAAATGGCCATATAACCATAGCTTGAGAGAATATTTAAGAGATTTTCGGACTTCTGTGCTGGCGGCCGGGGTTCAATCCTCGGTCCCGGCAAAGATTTATCTGATTACCAAACCCTTCCTTCACCTCTGACAAGACATCTTGTGAATGTGGGGAATGCCAGGCCTCCACCGTGGTTCGGAT
>CABFOW010000369.1:0-49622 GCA_902141385.1 Timema californicum | reverse complement strand
ATTTATCTGATTACCAAACCCTTCCTTCACCTCTGACAAGACATCTTGTGAATGTGGGGAATGCCAGGCCTCCACCGTGGTTTAGATTCCACGTTAAACTGTAGGTCCTCCATTTCATCTCACTATCACCCTGCCATTACACATTAGCGTAAGTGCGTATACCCCAACGGGTAGTAAGACGCGGTGCTAATAATAATAATTCATAAAATCCCTAGATTATTAGACCACAAACATTAATTCCAAATTAATTACAAAGTATTTTCCTAAAAATAATTTTTTTATTGAATTTTAAAAAGCTATTAAATCTACTTTTGTGTGTACACACACCAATACATATTTTCTTCATTTATCACTTTATTGCCCGCGGGGTGTATAAAATGAGTTTTCTTTTATAAATTCCAATTACTAAAATATATTAGGGCTATTTTACATTATGGTGGTTCAACTCGTATTGGTACAGACTTGCACATGGTCTTTGTATATCTTGGCACTGAACAAGTTAATATGCTCGCCGCCAGGTGGCCGAAACATGTTTTTATGTCTTGAGGGATTCATTTGACTTGAAGGATAGACTTGCGGACACTTTATTCTCTTTTGACAGATATTGCACAGAGGAAGGAGAAGACCGTTGTAAATCATGTGTATCTGCTGTGACACGCACAAGGATGGGATGTTGGCATAGAGAAATCGGAACATTTTTACGTCCTTCAAGTATATACTTTCTCTATGGTGTTCAGGAGAACCAGCGGACCATTGGAAAACCATTAGTTGAGAGCTGGGCTGTTTTCTTGACTTGGATTAGTTTCTTATTTTTTATATCTGGTGTGTGTGTGTATATATATATATAGAGAGAGAGAGAGGAGGGGAAGGGGAGAAGGGGATTCTTGGATTATTCTATCACATAGACAAAGGAAGAGGTAAACATGGCCTCTGTGCACTAGATCTTGTTTGTTTGGTTTTGGTTTCGGTTTCATTCAGTGAAAACATTAAACATTATCTAAGTTAAATAATAATAATAATTATTATTATTATTAGAGTTCAAAATTGCTTTGACACGTAGACAAAAAAAATTGGCTTGTGTGATTGATTGTGGTTTTCTCCCAGATTCAATATATATAAATAGTTCGATTATATGCACTATTGTTTGACCATACGGGGTAAAAATCATCATTTCGCCAATTAGGCTATAGCATATGGCTTTTTTCCCTTATTAAGCTATTTCCATTTATTATGGCCCCACCTTTGAACTGTTGTACTCATACGATGAACAAAATACGTTGAATATCATCACTGAGGGAACTGCATGGTTACTATTGGGAAATAACGTTTTCATTCTCTGGTTTTCGTGTGGTCAATCTTCCCTTAAATATAAGACAAATTTTGCACGTTGGTTCAGCGATGTTGCCAGCAAATCCTTCGTGCCCCAGTATACCTCCTTCGAACATAGCTGAAAGCATGGAAATTTGGTGACAGCCGAGACAGAGTGAAGCTAAAGCTTTTCTCCATAAGATCGTCAGTTACCTCAGAGGTGATATTCAGTGTACACCTTCTTAGATCTTTGTTGTCTTATCAAACACACACACACATATATATGTATTTATATATGTATACATATATAAAGAGAATTAATAGTGATAAAAATATTCATATATATATATATATAAATAAAGATATTCCATGATAGGCATTATGGTACTAATTTTATATTCCAACTTTTCTTTCTCAATGATTTTGCTCAGCATTAGATAGCCTCACTGCAAATAGGTTTGAATAAAAAAAACCTTTTCATCCTTCTTTACCTAGGATTTAACCTTATTATTACCAATAAACTACGCTTTTAAACACATACCATTTTTATAATTGCTATAATTAAAAATGTGGTTACCAGATAACATGTCATTAGGTCTACTATAATTCTAGCCAACCTCTGACAAACTTTATTCGACATTTTTCAATTATTAAATTTATATATTGAAGGTCACTATTTAAGCTTCCAATCAGTGTTTGTCTAGAAAGAAAATTATATCTTTTTAGGAGGAAGCAGAAGTGATATTTTGTTTTGTCGCTCAATATCAAACTTTGACTTCTAGGATGAGGGTCGAGTGTGCTAACCGCTCTCCCATCGTTACCCGTGACGTCCTATGATTAAGTGCAACACATTAACATTTTCTTTCTCCCTCGGAGTCACACATAACTAATTTTTGTAGATACATATATTATTTTTTCGTTTCACTTTTATTTTTCAGAGCTAAAAAGTAAAATGTTGCCATCTGTTTCGGTTGAAGGCAAGCAGCCAAGGGCCGTGTTCTCCCCGTGGATTGTCGCGGTCCATTTACCTTCCTCCCCCTGCTTATAATTACTCTCACCCCTCTCCCTATTTCACCCCGTCAACTCTGTGAGATCCTCAGGGGTCCTAATTGGTTCCTCACGGTTGTCGGCTCCTTCGCGCTTTTCAGTTCCCTAGAGATCTTTTAAGGTGTCATTTAAGGGCACCACCTACTCGAAGGAGAATATCCCTCACACTGCTGTAATTATAAGCATAAAAAACATCAACACCATCCTAAATTCAAAAACGTTGCTTTGTGATCTAGTACAAAAATGTAATTCACTTGTTTTTAGAAGGCTAAATATATGTTTATACTTATTTGCTTTAATCTCCGAACTGAGACATTTCGTGTGAAATGTTTAATTTGAGATAATCTCACCTTTTTATGATTTATTTTCTAAATTATGTAACTTAATATTATTATTTCAAGCGTGTAAGGACATGATGATACCTTTCAAATTCATTTTGTCATGAACCACAATTTGAAATAATAAACTACTTCTTAAATAAGGCAGGATTTTTGGACGTCTGCCACGTAACTTGGATCTGCGATAGGCGGCCCTTTTAAAAGCTGTGTTGTGTCCCTCAAACCCAATCCAAACCATTTAACTAAAGATACTCAGCCAATCGTTTCGATTCAAATCACTCCGCTAAAATAGTGAGTCCATACAGTTATAGGGAGGGTCCTTTAGAATTCTATATATTTTAAATATAGGCCTATATGTTCTCTACCATGTCCTCATGTCTCACTACACCTTTGGTTTGTACACGTATAATGTGTTGGGGATAAGGAATATGGGAATTGTAGAAACTTTACCTTAATTCTCTCGGAGGGAGAGTGGGCAAACTATTTGGTGAAAATTGCCCTTAATACATTCAGCCGGGATTTGAATTGGACCTCCCCATCACCACCAAACCAGACAAAATTAAATAGACATTTTGACCGCGTCAAAACAAGCGTGGGTCATTCAGTATCGACTTTTCACCAATATATTTACTAAAATAAGGACATTGGACGTCTTAAAGTGTTTTTTGTTTGCAATGATTTAGTCATTTGTTGAACACAAATGTTTTTAAAGATTGTATATAAGAGGTAAAATTGAAAATAAATATGAGAGGAAATATCCCCGCATTAGTGAGAAGAGGGTGTGGGAAAAACCCAAGCAATGATCACATTGGGAAAATCACATCTGGTACACCCAGCTGAGATTTGAACCTCCTCTACCTCCACCGTAAATTCAATCTATCGAAAGCCTGACTCCTCCACGTGGTTACAGGTTAGGATTCGGAGCACCTAAAATTTCATTTTGAGGGAACTCTTAAACGCACGTGCCTTACCATCTCTTCCTCACATGGTGAGACTCAACTAATTCCTATAGGTAGAATAAGGTATTTGTTATGGCGAGAATAAGGTAAGCTACTTCCTATGGAAAGCCGGTTTGCTTTGATGACAACTTGGACATGGTCCGGAGGAACTGAAAAAACCAAATCTGTAGACTTTAGTCTGTATTTTGTGACTTCCATACTAATCATTCAACATCCTTTTCATTGGACTTGTGAAGAACCTCCTGACATGCTACGCGTTATTGTGTGCTCTCTCTTGCAATAATAACAGAACTCGATATTATTATAACAGATGCGGGGATTGGTTCGTATTGGTGAGGCTATACACACCAGGAATACTATGTGGTGCGGAGTTATCTGTCCCTGAGGCTACATACTCACACCTTGGCATAGTCATAAGTGCGTCTGCTCACAAAACTGAGAATTCTGGATTCAATTTCCGGCAGGGCCAACAAATTATATATTTGGTGAAATTGGGACTTCTTATTTGTTGTATATGTTCTATAGTTTAGTTAGTTTTTAAGTCCTGTGCTAATATGATCAATAGATTCAGTAAGTTCACGTAAAATACCCCAAATTAAATGAATAAAAATAACGATAATTTCACATAAAATGTTCTTTTGCATAACTTCATCTATACGTATGAGAGTAAAAGTCACCCATCTCGTTTGTTCCTACCACCCACACTCTCTCACTACCAGTGTGTGGTCTAAAGATTAAAGCAATGATTCTTAGCCTTTCCAGGTTCACAGAATCCTTGTGAGGGCGATTAGAATCTTGTGGCACCACTGTTAAAATTTTCATAAGTGGAATACACCAGATTAGCATAATACTAAACCATTAACATTGTTTTAATTTTTTTAGATTATTTAAATAAATAATCCCGTATTCATTTAATTGAAATATACAAATGTCAAAATAAACTTAATAAAATACATAAACATATTTATAGAGTAATAGTTTTGGACATCAATAAAACTAGAACACTAATAACAACAACAACAACGTAATATACCGCTAAAAATGAATAACAGTCATCAGAAGGGAAACAGTATTAATATGAGAATTGCGATTGATGTTTAAAGCACCAAAGTTCGATATCTGGCCTAATGTGTGACAACGCAACAAGCATATCATCCGCAATACTTATGCAGTGGATTTCTTGCTTTGTATTTTATTGTTGCCATAACTAAGAAGGCTTGCTCACACAGATAGGAAGTTTAGAAGTAAAAAGTATGTCTGTTGCTTTTCTCATTAGGTTAAGGTACTCTTCCGCCAGTCCAAACAAAAAAACAGTCAACGATGGCTCACTCTTTATGTCAAATTGAACTTCTAGGGAAGAAGTGTCTCACGTTGGATCCCACGGCACGTGCAGTTCAGAGAAACACTATAAGACAAAACTTTATTCATTTTCTTTATTTTCATTATTTTGTACTACAAATTTTTTTCTTCGTGTTTTTTTAAATATTTCCTAATATCTTTAACCCCTCAAACTCTCGCGACACCCCTGACCGATCTCGCGGCACACAAGTTTAGAATCCCTGGTCTAGACTGAGTATTATCTATCCGTCCAGAGTGTACTTTTTGAGCCTACGCCAAGCCCCGCGGCGTGACATTCTGCATGTGACAACCTGAACACCAGCGCCGCCATGCGAGGACGGGATGTGACGAATGTTGGACATGTTATTACTCTCAAGATCTATTTCCTCTATGCACGCACCCCGCTCCGTTTGGTGTATAATCTCTATGGCGCGTGACATGTCCACCTGTCCTCCTCGCGAGACTAGGAGATTCGTCTTAAGGTGGGGACGCAGGGAACAGGAGAAAAGGGCAGCTTTTCTTACAGTTTTTATAACAAATATATTTTGGTAAAAAATAAATCAAATATTGCTTCTATACAAACATAGAGTTTAATTTTCTTCACGTGGTGACCTCAACAGTTGTTGATTATTTTTCAAGGGTCTCCTGGAATTTAATGACATTTTTTTCTATCTTCATTTATAAAGGTTTTTAGATAATGCCACTATGCTCTTGACAGATAGTCAATAATTGTTAATATCACTTAGTGAAGAAAATGAAAATCTATGTTCGTATAGAAGCGATATTTGATTTATTTCGACAAATAAAAAGTTTTAATAGAAAAACTACATAAACACTTACCATTTCTCGCTTTCCCTACATCCCCACCTTAACATAGTGACTTGAGTAAGTTGAGAGTGGGGAGGTGTCAAGTAAAGTACAGATTTAAAATACACGTAATGTTTTCTGCTAAAAATTTTAGATTATTGAATCACAGAGGAAAGGGATGTATTTGTAAAGACTTCGGCAGTGGCGGCTCGTAGCTAAAATCAGTGGGGGTGTTGCTCCAAAAAAAGTTTAGCCTTTGTTTTAAAATTGTGTAAAAGGAAAAAAAACATGCATAAAAAGAAAATTTGTTCGGGAACTTGATAAAATCATTAAAAAAACCAAACATTTTTACTTACTTTAACTTAAATTGTTACAGTTCAAGCTCGATCTATTTATTTTAAAATAAAATTCATTCTTCTTGTTTTAATTAGCGCAAAAAGTTCAATAATTTTCTCCTTGATCTCTGGATGACAATTGAGGAAATTTTTCTCTATTTAAAGTACTGCAAGCGCATTTAGTCTTTCTGTTAAATAAAGGAACCGAAAAATAAATGAATCGAATAGAATAGCTGGAAGCAGAATAATAATCTAATTCTACACTCTTCTACACTTTATCACATTCAAGAACATGGTACACGGTTTTTAATCACAACACACGTTGAATAAAAAAAAGCTTCCTTCCACGATCACGCCAGAGCCGGCACTGCGAAAGCAACAGTGCTCTCTCTACCTGGCAGTCCCGACTTCCTCCCCACGCCCTCTTATGTGCGCATGCGCACAACAGTTAAACACCACGTCGCTGGCACTGTGAAGCGCACAGTTCCATACAAAGATTTTGTATCTTTTTCATAAACTGGAGGATGGTTACTGAAGTACTGACATTTGGCTTAAGGAATATATATTGTACTACGAAAATAAATAAAGAATTTAAAAAAAGTACTCATTACATTAAATGTTATCGATAATATCAAGTGGAAATAGGGGGTGCTGCAGTTCCGCAGTACCTATTCTCGAGCCGCCACTGGGCTTCAGTTGTGATACGGAACATTAGCACATCTTATCTACAGCATATCCAATATAGATGACACATTCAACCACCAAGTGCTATAGTCAATACGTGAATGTGAGAATAGAACGTAAATTTTTGTTATTGGTTTATTGCAGACATCTCAAATTCGTTTGATCTTAGAGGTCACAGTGAAAATTTAAAATATTGAGAAGACTGCATTACAGAAAATTCAATATTGTACCATCTTAGGAAAAAAAACTCAGTTTTTAAATCATAGCTATTATAAAAAGAAAATAAAGTTTATTTAACATTTTAATATTTGCTTTTATTTTATTTTTTCACAAAAATTCGAAACTTTATTTAAGCCAGGGTATGGTTGTTACGCTTAAAATATTGTGCTGAAGCTTATTTAATTGTTGTCCGACACCTTAGCTCAGTTGGTAGCGTGTCTGTATACTCTGACAAGGGTCCCTGGTTTGATTTCTGACAAGGCTGAAAAATGTATCATTGATTAAATTTTGGTTTTGCCTTTTCGCAGGGATGAATTGACGGCTGGGGCCTAGATTTTAAGTCAGTTTATAAGTCGTGTGGTGATATGAGCACTAGGTTCAGAGGGTGCACGTTAAACACCTCAAATAAATGTAAATTAACATCGTTGATGGAAAATGTATCTCCGTAAACCGTGAACGCTCGTGTGTCTGTTCCTTTTCATCAAATAAAATACCTGTTCATACACACAGGTGATGCCAAACATTGCACATATTTGTTGCGCAAATTTGATAATTTTTGTGAATCAATCTTTGGTGAGTAAAGAGTAATAATTGTGTTTGCCAGCCTTACTTGCTAGATTTACACAAATAATTGCTAATTTCCAAATGCTATATAAAATGGTGTGTTTCTACAACGTTTATAAAAGATCAATCAGTCCACATTGTGTGTTGGTTCAGAAGGTCCGCGGGCTGCACAGAATCATGGATTAGGCGGCAAGTTTGACATTCTTGCTTTATTGTAACTTATTTGATAACTTTTTGGTGTTAATCTATTTAAAATAGATTAAATCGAAATATAAACTTTAAAACTTAGGAGGTTTCGATTGTATTTCTTCCATTTAAATATTTGGAAGATGCTTCGAAAAGTTGAAAGGACATTTTTGTAGAAAAATATTCTAAAATAGAAGATTTCCCATCCTAGAGTAGCGATAGCACACACATTCGCACTTTAAAAACCAATAACTATCAGGACATTATTAATGAGAATATCAGAGATTGAATTTGCTACCATTAAGGATTTGGAGGGAATATTTATCGGTGAGCTCTAAATCTTGCAATCTCGCCTTAAACACAGTGTTGACTTTTAGAACTAGTTTCATAGTCATATTGAGCACACCTTAAGTGTGGTGCTACACTATTAAATACGAGACTACACTTACCTAAACTCGAATGGAATGGGGCTGTTTCGCATATGAAACTGGCCCATCCCTTCTGGTCTATGTAGGTGTCGTCTTATATTTAGTGTAGCACCACACTTGAGGCATATCCAGTCTATGAAACTGCTTCAGAGTTATATAATGGATTAAATAGCCAAGCTATTAATTATATTTATTAATTACGGATAGAACCTCATTTAAATATAATCTTTAAATTGTACGTGGGAATCGAACCCGGGACCTTTGACTTAGTACGCCAATGCTCTGAGCACTGAGTTATCCAGGAGTCATCCCGTACCCAGGGTCATTCTTCACTCAGATTTTAAGGCAGAGCTCATGATGGATGTGTGGAAATCGTCGGCTACAATCCACATGAGTGATCAATTAAGTTCACGAGCTGTCAGATTGCGCAGCCACAGCAACCTTCGACTAGACTTATGCCGCCAACGGTAGAATGGCAACTGTACGAATGCGCCAATCTATTACTTTTGCTAATCACGGCTTTAGCCGCATATAGATATAATAGTTAAATGTTATTATAGCTTTATTAGTAGACCCACACTTTAAAAAACTGTTAAAAAACAAATTTAATCGGTGGGGCGAAGAGGAATGTTTAGATAAAGTGCATCTACATTATCTTGGGGAGGGCTTGAAAAAACCATACCCAGCTCTAGCAACTCATTAATTTGATAATTTGACAAATCCGCATATACATAATAAATATATTACTCGGCACCACCTGAAATCTGACCCGACTTTGAGTGTGTAACTTAATATTTTAAAATAGATAGTAGCGTAGTTGTTGCGGTTACCTTTTGACGCCTCGCGATGCCTGTTAGAACCACAAGAGAAAGAAAGGCCTCTAATGGTTACGTTCAGCACAAGGAAAAGGTTGAATGTGGAGGGTGAGAGGAGATGACTCCGCAAAAACGCATCCACGATAGCGTGGTGAAGAGATAAAGAAAAGTACCCTCAAAGTTCCTGGCCGAGATTCAAACCCCAACCTCAAAGTCACCATCTATAGATACAGTTTATTGCATACTCTACGTCATAGACTACGTAACCATTGTTGCGGGTCAAAAGAAAGGGCAATAGTTTCCCTCGTGCTTCAGCCCATAGCCACTTTCCATCCCCCCTCTCTCTTACCATCAACATCATGTCTTAGTACGCGTCCTTTCTACAGAAGTTATTTAATTACTCTAATAGGGTAAATATGAAAACTATAGAATCTATATAATATTTACCCGCATTTGCGCGGGTTGAGACTAAGATACCATCCAGGGAAAAACACCTAAGTACATCTGGCCGGGATTCAAACCCGGACATCCACGTCACCGCCAAGTCAGATGAGATGAGCTAGTCATTAAGTCCGGGTATAAAATACCTTCTTTCTATCTCGAGAATGTAGGATGTCACCGTTATGTGCTCATATAATATATCATGTGTGTATGCGTGTGTGCTCCATATCCTCCTGTCCCTAAGAGTCACAGGGAATGTTAGAGATTGTGATCGAGTGAAAAGGGAGGGCCCGCCTTGTCTTGACATCCCACTGTCATTGCAACACCCCCTCCTCACCCCTCCGCACCCTCCCTATGTCATCTCCCAGAGATACTTCGGGAGTTTGTTACATCTTGATGGGCACTTGGTCTTGTTTCAGAGAGTCCTTAAAAATACCTTGTTACAGATGTTGCTAGGTGAGATAAACAATCTCCCCTTAAGGTGGAATGAAAGGGGACGTGAGTTAAGGATAGGGTTTTTGCAATTTATGTAAAAACATTTTTGTCAAAATAAATAAAAAATGTATCCAGTATAAATATAGAGTTTAGTTTTTTTTACATGTTGACCTCAAAATTTGGTGAATATTTGTCATGAGAATAGCGGAATTAGATCACAAACTTTTTAAATGAAGATAAAAAGTTGACATTTAACTACAGGACACCCTTTTCAGATATTCAAGAACTTTTGCTAACATTATGTGAAGAAAATTAAACACTCACACTAGAACAATATTTTATTTATTTGCGCCAAAATAAGTTTTGATATAAAAACTGCAAAAACAATGGTATTTTCTCGCGTCTCCTTCCACCCCACCTTAACTCCTTCCACTGGTTAGACCTGTCAAGGGCAATTGAGTTCAAAAGTTCTACCAGCTACTGAAACATTTACTCCTATGGTTACTACTTAGTAGTCACTACATAGACACAGTTTGTAAGAATTAGCACCACTCGCAATTAATTACGAACAATCGCACATAATTATTAAGTTACACTCAATTACGAAAAAAAAAATTCTCATGATGGCGTTTTTTAAACTATGCTACGCTCCACCATAGTTATCTCGGGCTCCGTGAACCAATTTTAGAATATTCTCTAATTGTTTTTCACACTATAAAATAGCATCAATAATTAATATTACCAATGTTTTCCTATTTAAATAAATTTCATTTTCCAAAAGTGCAGCCAGAACATGTGATGTTTTTCGTTTGTTTTGTGCATTTATACTTGTAAATTATTGTAACTGTCGTTATTGAATGTTCATATTATTAGTGTGAAATTGTTTATTAGGGTTCTAGAATGTTTTTTTTTGTGTGCAAGGGCTCCTTTGGTTTAAGAAGTTTGGCAAGGATTGCTCTATAATGTCAACAAATATTATTTAAACGTAATGCATAACTTATGAGATATTTTAAATCAATTCCCCCCCACCCGTACTATCTCTACACTCGGTATGTGAGTAAATTGAATGAACTAAATTACCAGATTCTAGACCAGTGGCTTTAAATCTGTTTATGCTCTCGTGCGTGCCCCACAACATGAATCCAACCAACCAACCAATGAAAATGTTATTTTTGCTATTAATATTCGAGGTATTTAACGTAAACTTTCTGAACCGACTGATTGTATCAGCAACGAGAATGTCTATGAGTGAGAGCGAAAGGGCCAACTAATTTTGACGGGAAAGGTATTTTCACACACCTTCCAGGGTTCTTTTTACATGCCACAATTGACATGAGACCGACAGCTTTACTTCCCCTCCAAAGGGAGCCGTTCTACGAATTTGTATCATTCTAGAAAAATCCGTTGACAGTGGCTAGGTTTGAACCCACTAACTGAGTCGAGCATTCTATCCCAAGATCAATAAGGTCTACAAAATGTTTAGAAAAAAAACATATATTATTTTGGGTAGAAAAATAATATTAAAAAAGCATAATCTGTTTACTTCAACTTGAATACTAAATTATGTTAAATTAGTTGAAAAATCACACTTTAACATAGGAATCGAACCCGGAAGCATTGGCTTGCTATTTTAAATAATTAAATTACACATCCATAACAACTTCGAGTTCCAAATTGTGTGTATTTTATATACATTAAATCTTTTTAAAAAAATAGTCTACTTTTTTACATGCTATTGTTTATTTATATTAAAAAACACCAAAAATATAAACTACGTTTCCTGGACATGGTTTTGTTTTTAAAAAGTGTCCTTATGAGTAGGCTAAAACCCAGTATACTAAGGCGCGGCGGGGAAATTAGTGGAGGGGGTAATTACCTTGTAGATAAGGGGAGGTTCTTATGTATTGTCAGCCTATCTAGCCACATGTAGAGGGGGAGGAGGGGTGGATAAAACCTTTGTATGGTCTCTTGTTTCCAGCTTTATATTTTTAAATCTCAAAGGGAACGAAACTAATTTATTCTGCTCTCGACCATACAAGAGGTGAATATTTCTTCCTACCTCCCTTGGACCCACCCCTCTCCCCAACTCGTCCCCGGAGCCAGCCTGACGGATGACTTGTTTGGACGCGAGGCGTCTAAACATTGTTCGACGCGACGCTCTGTCTTTTCTCTTCGCACACCTCTAGTCTCTAACCTTACACCTGCAGGCCACACCCATCTCTCAACCGACAGCTTAATAGTGACATGGGGATTGGGGGAGCCGTTGCCACGCCTGACTTTTCTATCCTTAGCGGCTGCATCGAAACGAGCATTGGCATTATATTCATCCTGTCCCTTCAAATTAGATAATTCAACACGCTGATAGCACCTTACGGCTCTTACACAGTGAAGGAGGTTAAGTTGTGATTGTTTTCTTTGAGTCTCACCCAAAATGATACACTAGTGACTGCACGGGTATAATCTGCAGTTCGATCTTCGTAGTAAGAACCTTTTAGAGGCTACACAAAATAAACGTAGACTAGTCTACATTAATTGACAAAAGTGAACTATAAATATCTTACAGTGGTCGAAGAAAGCAGCTCTAGGAAACAGCTTAGCCTATAAACACTAGCATTTTTATACAATATATATTTTCATAGCTAATATTGCGATCCTCCACAAATAGCTATTTTCTTTTCTTTTTTAACTTGTTGTTCAAAGATAAGTCAATAGGTGACCTGGTGGTCTAGGGGTTAGGTGTCGGACTTCTGTGCTGGGGTCCGGGGTTCAATCCTCGGTCCCAGTACAGATTTATCTGATTGCCAAATCCTACCTTCACCTCTGACAAGACGTGTATTAATCACAATTTGTGAATGTGGGGAATGTCAGGCCTCCACCGTAGTTCGGATCCCACGTTAAACTGTAGATCCTCCATTTCATCTCACTATCACCCTACCATTACAAATTAGCGTAAGTGCGTATAGCCCGAACGGGTGCTAATAATAATAATAATAATAATAATAATAATAATAAAGATAAGTCAGTTTGTAACTTGCGTTTTTTTTAGTCTTGTGCAAGTTGAGGTGAGGGGATCATGCGGCACGTATGGGTGACGAGGGCGTGTACACAGCTTTAGTTAGGAGGCCTGAAGATACAGGATCCCTTGGTAGGCCGAAACGTTGATGGGAAGTTAATGTGAAAATGGACTTGAAAGACGTTGGGTGTAGGTTGGGGATTGGATGGAGGTTTATCACTTGAGTAGCGAGCTTACGTTGTGGTGGCCATTAGTTTTCGAGCTCCTCAAGAGCAAAGCTAGTTTAGCTTAGTGTGTTAGAAAGTAAAACAATCACAGTAATAGTTTTAAAAAAAACATGTTATGTGTATTACTCTCTCTTAGGGAACTAACCCAAAGATAAAGAAGATAAACTTTTCTCCAATTGGCCTGCAGCCTCCTCGGCGTTGATATTCACTGTAACTAATCTTAATTAAGATAAGCGTAGACATAAAAAGGGGTGAAAAACATGGATTATTTTTGATTCTCAACCTTCGGAGTCAAAGCATAATCTGGCGTTTGAATCTGATAGTACAGAAACTGGCAAAGCTGGCATGATAATACAGAAACTGGCAAATCTGGCATAATAGTACAGAAACTGGCAAAGCTGGCATGATAGTACAGAAACTGGCAAAGCTGGCATGATAGTACAGAAACTGGCAAAGCTGGCGTGATAGTACAGAAACTGGCAAAGCTGGCATGATAGTACAGAAACTGGCAAAGCTGGCATGATAGTACAGTAACTGGCAAAGCTGGCTCATCACTATCAGTTTGGAAGAAAAAAAACGGTATTCTGTTGATAGCTACATATAGAAATGACTCAGGCCTAAGTACTCCCCTTTTTAAAATAAGGTGGAAAATGTTTAAATGAGAAAATTGCACTTAATATAAATATGTATAGTTAAAATGATGATTTATATGCATGAAGGAGAAGTTTAGAAAATATATTTCAATAACTTATCTAAATAAATTATTCCCTCTTTTATCCGTACGTTCCTGTATTAAAATAATACAAATTATATTAATTTTAATTCTTAACTGGTACCTGTCTAAATCACAGGGCTAAATCAGCGCAATCCTCATCGGTGCGCACGCGGACTAAAAGCTCATCTAGTCTGGTTTGCCGGTAATTGCGAGGTCGGTATTTGAATACACGATGGATGTACTGAGAGGTTTTTTTTCATAAATACTTTCCTCTTCTTCCTCCACTCAAATTCAGATACTTTTACTCTAAAGTTTACTTTACTCCTCCTTATCCCTTTTGATTAGCTATAATGCGTGTATCCCTGACGGATAGTATGATGGAGGGGAGAGGGGAGAAATATCAGCATCAATACAAAGTCATAGACTAAAATAATCTATCTTGCCCGACCCCTCAGAAATGGTGATGGCCTAAAATATGTCTAGAATGTTGATTTTCCCCCTCATATAATACACCTATTTAATTACAAAAAAGACACAACTCCAGATTTTGGAGCAGAGGGCTGTAATCTCTCTCACAAGTGTAGTAGATCCAATTAAGGCGGGACCCGGTTTGGTTTCCACACAGTCGAGTGATTCAGGGAGTATTTATAAAGCATCGTATTAAAGCCTACTTCTGTATAATCCCACATCCTCTCCCTCTTTGATCTCATTGGTACGTTATATTCGTCAAAAATAATAACATCCCTCTAAGCTTTCGGTTATGTTTTTAATAACAATTTCCAAGCCACTGTACATTTTTTCTGTATGTGAAATATTACAATATGGTATTTTATTTTAAACAAGTGCATGGGTGAAAAGTTGAGGGGATTAAAATAGAGAAATATTTAACCCCACTTTGTGCACCATCCCCGAACCACCCTTATTTTCACCCCCTCGCGTTGAGGACATAATGGTGCTGTCACGTGTTTCAAGAGCAGACCTCCCCCATCCTTCCTATTTCAAAATCCACCCTTTTGGTACAACCTTTGAACCTAGGGGTGGGGGGACGCCTTTCAAGCAACAGGCGGGCTATTCGCTGGCAAATTTCCACCCTCTCCTCCCCTTCTTTAATACCCCTCTGCTCACAACATCAGCTAGCCCTTTTTAAGCAGAAAACAAATTTGCATATGAAGGACATCAACGAGTACACATACTCTTTGAATGTGACGATAAATTCAAAATGGAGCTTTTTTCTTTTCGCTTGAACTTTAAAAAAAAGTAGTTTTAATTATTTTATGTCAGGCGGCACAAACCATTCGTACGTAGAATTAGATATGGCTGACAATCAAAAACATTTAATATTGGTGTGTATTGACACCCCCTTCGCCACCTTACTTTTTCATTTCTTCTCTATGAAAATTCTTTGTTTTGAATCCCGGTGGGGTCACCATGGTGCGGTAGTAGCTGGGGCGTGAGTGAGATTTGGAGTTCACTTGAAGCGTGATCCAGATGGTCACCCACACTAGTGGCTGAGTGGTCTAGGGTGGCTAGATTTTCTACACTCTTGACCATCGTTGAAGGAGAGGTTAGCATCCCAAATTCATCTGCGTTTAGTGATGTAGTGTTTTTCTAAGAGTTTTCCTATACTCTCTTCCCGCAAATACAGGTACATTTCCTCTATATTTAAATCTTACTCATTTCTATCTTATGTAAATGTGGGTACAGCCTTGAGGGATAGTAGACATTAAACACATAAGATAGCTGTCCATGTCTATTCTTAACGATTACAATACAAATAAATTATTTAAATATAAAATCGTCTTAGTGTTGTGTTTTCTTGTTCTGGAGTGGCTAGGAGGGCTACTATTGATCTGTTAAGAAACCTCTAGCCATCTCAAATGAATTCGTGTTCTAATTCCGTCGGAGTATTTCGAGTGGAGACGTATCAGGCAGAACACGAGCTCCTTAGAAGTCTTCAAAAACTAGGTATATTATTAAGGTGGCCGCATACAGAAGAGCTGATACCTGTTACTGACTTTATTTAAGTAGTAGTTCACACCAAAATAAAGGTGAAAGGTAAAATCGTGTCCATATACAGTAAAATTAGGATAATTTGTCATTGGTTAGTTCAAACTCGCCATGATTCCCTATAAAACTCTTATTTAAGTTAACGGTAAAAATATTTTTTTCATTTAATTAGAATTTTAGATGAAAATATTTGGATACTTCAAAGCCTATCCATTGTTAATTTTTTAGAGTTTGTACTCATTTCATACCTATCTTAACTATCTTTATTCAATAACCCTAATATATCAATAATGTCATATAAAGTGATAATTATTGTCGCAAAGTAAAAGATAGCACCGGAGGCGAGCGGGTTTCCTAGAATATAGGATGTGCTGACTTGGCTTTCCTTGCTTCTGTGTGACAGTGTAATCACGTGATGCTATGACTGATTTTAAGTTTTCTTCTTTCTTATTTTAATATTTACAAGTGTATATGTTTTATTATAATTTTTTTTCACATATACATTAATTATATATGTGTGATTGTTTATGTATAACATATTTTGAAGTTAGTGATTTATTTTGCACCAGCTGCCTGGACACTCATAAAAACGGTTAGTTCGATTTTTTTATATTTCGAGTTATTTTTAGATACATCTTGGACTTTGAATTAAAAAAGTTTTAATATACGTTACATTTTTGTGTAATTTTTTACTATTCAAAGCTAGTTTTATCTTATTTTCAAGGCCTTTCATCCAAAATGAAAGTAAATGGAAAGAAGCATTTATTCATCCTTTCTCAAACAAACAAACAAACAAACATACATACTTAAAAGGTCGTAACAAAACATTGTAAGATAACTGAGGAGTGTTCTAGTGGTTTTGAAGTTTCAGAACTCCCATTAACATACTAAATAGCAAAGTGTGAAGTTATTTACCTTAAAGTAACCTGTGTCCTCAACACTCTATTTCTTGCATAATCAACAATTTTTTCGAGATATTATTTTGTCCCCCTTGCAAACTATGTGGTACACAAACCCAAGACCCCAAAAACTTAATCCCCTCCCCAATAGAGCCTACAGCAACAGTGTACTTCACCCCTCAAGAATTGTCCCTCCAGGAGTGTATCTTTTGTCCTTAACGAACAAAAGAGCTCGTCCTCTTTAGCCACTGTTCGCATGAACGACAATACAGCTTACCCCCTAGCAGAGAGCGGACTAGGTTAGCTGCCATTCATTGGAATTATTGGGTCAGATTTATGTACACGCTGATTATGCGTTATGTGCTCCGTGGAGGATATATACTGGAGAGAGATCTGCGTTATGTCTAAGTATGCACCGTGGAGGATATATACTGGAGAGAGATCTGCGTTATGTCAAGTATGCACCGTGGAGGATATATACTGGAGAGGAAGCGTGCACCTTATAGACTTGAAGCTGGACTTAATAGAAAATTGTAAAGGAAAGCTTTTATTCTTTACCAGATACAAATACATACAGGAGTTATTTTATTTTTAATATTAAGTTTTTGTTGGTGACCTGGCGGTCTAGGGGTAAGGTGTCAGACTTCTGTGCTGGCGGCCGGGGTTTCAATCCTCGGTCACGGCAAAGATTTATCTGATTACCAAACCCTTACTTCACCTCTGACAAGACATCTTGTGAATGTGGGGATTGCCAGTCCTCCACCGTGGTTCGGATTCCACGTAAAACTGTAGGTCCTCCATTTCATCTCACAAACACCCTACTATTACACATTAGCGTAAGTGCGTATAACCCGAACGGGTAGTAAGACGTGGTGCTAATAATAATAATACTAATAATAAGTTTGGTATAATAGCTATTTGTTATAATTCACAGCTTAATTTAAGAACGAGGAAATAAGAAAATAATATTGATAAATTAAACCCAAACATGCGAGGAGATAGGATGGGACAGCAACCATAAGTTGTCAATCTAAATATATATCAACGTTTAGAAACCGTTCCAGGTGCATCCAATCAGCATATTAATATTAGCGTCCTCATCATGTACATTCCAGTCTATTGCGAGACATAGTCGACCCCCCTTACTACCCGTAGAGGCTATCCACGATAAGGAGAATTGAGCTATACACTAATGTCACGTGAAAGTGAAAGGAATATTTTAAAATAAAATATACTCGTATTTGATGGAAAGGAGAGATAGAGAGTGTTTTAAGCTATTTATGTCAAACATCTCAGTATACCCGCATGGAATTCGAACACCTGACCTCCCTGGCATGGAAAACCGAACACTGCTTCTACCTCCTACACTATCCTGGCCAGAATTGAAAAATGGGGGACTTGCAGACGCATTATTGCCTATTGCTACTTCAAAGTGGTTCATGCGTTTCCTCTCTTATGTTTTATCCTCCCAAGTGTGCTCTTTCAGGGACTGTCTGCTAATAAATAGAGGAGGGAGGATGCTTTCCATACACGCACACGCACGCATGTGGAGACAATTGTTGTTGCCACGTGAGAATTCGGCCACAAGTTGCCTACCAGTTTGGGGCAGCTTCTGTGTTTTCCTCACTTGGGGTCAGATCTGTTGCCCATCGAACTATGACTATATCACTGATGACTAGGGCAAACTGATGTTGCGCGGGCGATAATGCTTTGGACGAGTCTTTCTCAAAATGTATTAACATTGAGTGTGTCTTAGTTTGTTTTATCATACATTTTCAATTCAAAATAGCGAACACAAATCAATACAACAACATTTACTTTGATACGGATACAACCGTTCCTGCTGTACATACTTCAATTAAATTTAAATGTGTGGAATGCCAAGCCTCCCCCGTGGTTCGGATTCCACGTTAAACTGTAGGTCCTCCATTTCACCTCATAATCATCCCACCATTACACATTAGCGTAAGTGCGTATAGCCCGAATAAGTAGTAAGACGCTGTGCTAATAATAATAATAATAATAATAATATTTACAAGTATGTGAAAAATGACATCTGGTCACTGGAATCAACGGCTAAGCTTTCTTTGGTGCGCCATTGTATACCATTGAGCTATCAGGAATATTTTCGTGCTCAGAACCATTCTTCGCGTAAACTTAAATTTATGTATTTATATGATTAACACCGACTAATATCCACACCGATATACACGTGAAAAAAAAAAGGCTTCAATCTCGTTTAGTCTGATTTGCCAGCGATGGTCAGATCAGGGCACTGGTGTACCAAGATGGTTCATAGATGGTTTGCCACTCTCTTATCGCGCATTATAAGGACACATCCTCTAAAATCCTGCGTTTTTAATCCTAGCCTCGTTAATGTAAATATTTGGTTAGCCTGGACGGATAGTAAAACGTGCTGAACAAAAAAAATATAAAAAAAATTTGATGACTAACATTAGTCTCGCTAAACATATGCCTGGACGGATAGTAAAACGTGCTGAACAAAAAAAATAAAAATAAAATTTGATGACTAACATTAGTCTCGCTAAACATAGATTAAAGTAAAAAAAAAAGCATTATGTACTCAAATGAATGGTTAGCACGTTGTTGTAATTATGAAGAAAGTAATTTTAATAAATTGTTATACAAGCCAACACAGACACTCGTAATGAGACAATCTTATTAGTCACTCAAAATTACTTTACACTGCTCTATAATAATTAGCAGTTGGCATACTTAAAAGTTAATCGAATCGTGAGAGATAAGATTTAAACTCCATTTCCCAGTCCCACCCTTCCTTCGCCACCATTCATTTACTTTTTTTTTCCCAAGTTTTAAACGCGGAATAAAATCTTATATCTCTATTTGTAGGTCTTGGAAGATTAAAGTTAGCATAAAAATAATCCTAAGTTGAAGGGTGAATAGTTATGGGCATGCGCACATCTCATCATTTCGTGGCCTGGGTGTATCGGTCCTTACCTACAAGATAAATAAACGTATCACCCATTATTTATTTATTTATTTATCACTTTAATTAGAAAAAAAAAATTAGATACAAAGTTGAAGTAATTTGTTTGTTAATTACTTTAAGAGCAGTAAAAACTTATAAACACAACCTTTTTTTTACTATAAGGTTGTAAACCCTATAAGGCAAGAAATGGCGTTTCCCTCCGTCGCTAGCCCTGTCATTATAAGTAAATTACCTGACAGTGTAAGTAGAAGGCATTAGGAGTCGTAACCACATAGTCCAAACACCTCTAAATTAGCTCATTATTGCATTTCCACCTTTGGTAATCTCTTAGACGTTATCTCATGGGATAAGTAGGCCTATTCCATGGCTTAGTGGATAGAGTGGTTAACCACATTTTTGGAGGTTATGGTTCAATTCCGGGCTTTGATGAAGATATTTACTATTTAGATATGTTGATCACAAGTCTAGAAGACTTAGACGCAATTCCCGATGATAATGAATATATTTAATGTTTAGAGAAGTCAAACACAAGTCTAGGGGACCCTGGTTCAATTTAAGGTAGAGTTTAAGATATTAACTAGCCTATTGAAAGGAATTAAACACAAGTCTAGCAGGCAGTCTGGATCGATTCTCGAAGATCATGAAAATATTAAATAGTTATAAAGTCGACCACAAGTTTAGGAAAACCTGATTCCATTTTGGTTGGGAGTTAACGAACGCATGTACTATTTGTAAACATTTTATCAAGCCGATTAACTTTTCTTTTCTCTGATAGATTGATAGTTCAAACAATACAATTGTATCCGAGGTTTAAATAAATTAGTAACTACGCACTGCACCCCAAAATTAGTAGACCCGCTTTCTCATGATAATGTTGACACAAAAGAAGTAGACTTAAACCATAGTCGGTTAAAACGTCCTACTCCATAATTTTATATTGGTTCGGATCCCGAAACTTGTTTTTTTGCGGCTAAAATTGATCGAATTTTAAAATATAATTACTGTCATTTCATAGATATTGTAAATAATTATTAAAAGTGACAGCCACAGATCACATGCCCTTGCGTATGAATGCGTGAAAGTATATCTAGTATATTTTCCAGCTAGGTAAGGTTGAAAACTTTACTATACTTATGACTCCTGTTGTATTTTGTTGTCATCTCTCTCTAGACCAGGAACAATTCTGTCAGTTTCCCTCCATGTCTTGTTTGAATAATAGTATAGGTCTAGTTGACCAATTAGATCGTCAGCAGCTCGACTAATTAGTGGTTGAATGGCTGGCATTGTCAGACAAGTTTCGTTTGATTGCGATACACATTTTTTTGTGGTTGGGGTGAATGGCCGAGTTGCTACTCTCTTTTGGTTTTCTTATTTTGGTTTTTATTTGGTTTAATTTCTTAAGAAACGTATAAGCGCAACCTTGGGCACACGGATAAAGATGTCAGTCTCGTTCTACCTGCTTTAGTGATTTTGGGGAGGTTGGGGTCTGAGTCCCCGCTAGCTATACTAAGATTTTTTTTTTCTAAATAAGTTCTCCCTCTCCCTTCATATAAAGGCAGGTACGCTTTTTAAAAAAAAATCTACAGAACTCGCGCCCGCTTCAGTGGCCGAATGGTCTAAGGAGTCACTCTATCGTCCGACTGGCCTGTTTCTGACGAAAAGATTGGGTTTAAAATCCCGATCGGTTCTATTGAAGATAGTTTGTCCTAAATGGTTTCCCACTCTCCTTCCACACAAATGCGAGTAGGCTACATCCAAAATGCTTCCTTCCTCCCCTCTATCCCGTTAGAGTAGTTACAATCATATGCGGACAATCTGAAGAGACACAGTGATACAAATAAGTTACTCGCTTCTCATTACAAAAGTGTCAACATGGTAGACGGAAAGCACCAACAAAGGCCCGCGCCGGTCGAAACCAATTAGGTTTACCGATAGTGGGGTTTGGATCTGGGTTGGGTGTACTGAGTTAGATCTTAATAGTTTCTCACATTCCTCATCTCTGTACCTCATTAGTGTAAATATGTGGATCGTTCGAACGTGGAGCATAGAATAAAAACGTGATATGCTTGGAGGTAGGATGTGTGAAACCATGGTAGCGAGACGAGATTGAACCCTGGGTTGTGACTTAGAACGGGGCTCATACCATACTTGCGGTGACCCAAGCCCGGTCACTGGATAGTTGGACGGACATAAGACATATTCACATATCTACTACTCTGGACGATGAAGGTACAATTTAGAGGGAATGTATCCACATTTGTGTGTAAGAAGAGTGGAAAACCATTTAGGAAATTATAGATTAGGACACCAGGCTGGAAATGAACCCTGAACCCCTAAGACAACCGAGACTACTACTGCCTTTTGTACGCGTGATTATCGGTGTAGGTAAAGTAAAGTAAAATAATTAAATGGCCGTGAAACACATTTTTTACTTGAGTCTAGAGGTGTTGCTTATATTAGAGTTTAATTGTGATTAATATTGAGCAAAATAACAAATTAAGTATACTGCCTGTATAGCTAATCTACTAATAAAGGTAAGTAAGGTGTATACTAAAGCACAAGCTACCTTTATTTTTTATTACAATTTGAGCTTTGAACTGCAATGTTTATATGTTCCAGGGCCCTTGGGCCACAGTTTGGGAACCACCTTTTTTAGATTATATAATCATTGTAATGATATTGGTTTGGATTAATCTAAATTATGTAAAAAGTCATGGATGGAGGTAAATTTTATTTAAAGTAATATATGTAGAGTATCCTTTTAAGATTAATCCATGAAGAAACACGAGCTTCTCAGAAACAATGGGAAAAGGATTTCACCTCTAAAATATATTTTTTATACCATCTTTCTCATTAAAATAATAACTGCGTCAATTTTTGTTAAAAGGAACAATTTCATAGTATTTGGCAGAAGACGCCATTTCTCTATACCAATAAGAAGCTAGCCTTCACAAAACCTGTCGCCAGGACTCTTTCTATTAGTTGAATTTCACACTCTTGAAAAGGGGAGAGAAAGGCAAGGGGTATGTTATATATAAACCATTGTGCGTATGTTTAAGGCATCTCTGGGATCCAAACATCTACACCGAGATCCCGCTCACGCACAAGTCAGTCTAATACAGTATAATATAGATCACATCAATATCACAAGTGTGCAGTGATATAAAAAATGTAATTGAAGTATGTACAAGTAATTAACAGGTGTAATTTAAATAAACCGTGTGTGAAATAACAGCCATCAACATTTCTCTTTCTTCAATTTTATTAATATGCCGATTTAATTAGTGCTCGAACACGGAGCTACAGACAGCTGGTTAAACGGTATCTTTTTCGCACAGTGATGATAGGCGCTCGATCACGGAGCTTTAGACAACCTATAAATCATCACAGCATTTTTATATCAGGGAATTAATCCGTAGTGTTTCAATCGACGCCCAAAGCGGGGTGATTGATTCCATAGTGTTATGATTGACGCCCAAAGGAGGTGCGATTATTCCATAGTGTTTACAATTGACGCCCAAAGCGAGGTGAGATAAATCCATATAATTACAACATTATAGCTAGCATTGACAAAAGGTCACTTTAATTAGCTTTCCGTGGATACATGAAATTATTGCTATTGATGTTAAATAAAAAAACTTACTGCACAGGAGCGAGGGAGTCTAGTGATGATGGTAGTGAATGAAGATTGAGTAGAATAGTTTCTTTCTCTCGTTGGAAATGATAAATTCTTCGGTACTACTATAGAAAAAAACACTTTTTACTCACTTTACACCATGCTGTCACAATTAAGAATAAACTTAACCGCAAATAAATTGATTTTCATCGGACAAAGATCAGGGGCCCGGTTGTGACTCCAACATAGTAACAAATCTCCATATTTTCACGCATGCATAGATGTTAATTGACACTGCGTGCTCTCACTCTTATGTATAAGCTCACCTGCAGTAGATCTAGTAGTTTCCTGAATTGTCAGCTAAGGTTCCAAGTGTAGCAACCTTTAATGGCGTGGATGGACGTGATTTCATTAGCCGTATAAACACCGAAAGGTCTGGGGCCACCTCCCTTTATTTTTTTTTGGTCTTCTTTTTTTATCTCTTTCTCAGTTCTCGCGTAGGAATACGTGACTGGTTTGGAGTCTTGGCTTCAAAACATCCTGTTGCATCGCGAGAAGTGAGATAATGGAGGCAAGTAAGCGAGAATGAAACAAAACCACATGACATGAACTGAAGCGAAGATTAAGGGAAGAGACAGTCTGTTCTAAGAAAAAATGGAATCGCTTTTTATTAACGTCAAACTAAGCTATACATCTACAAACAATTAAAGTTGTACCCACTTCGATAGTCACGTGGTCTAACGCACTATTTTCACAGTAAACTAGACAGCTGATTACGGATACATCGAGGTTTGAATCTCAGTCGAGTGTACTGAGGGGAGTTTTAACACAATAGTTTTCCTCTCTCTTTCTCTATCTCCACTCAAATGTGGGTACACTTTCTTTAAACACTGTTGAGGAACCGTTGGCCAACTGTCTTTAAAACAAAGGCAACATGTTGGCAATGTTTCCGGGGAAATGTTTTCTAGTGCGTACTAGGCTTCAGAGAAGTAGATAACTTTACTTCTAGAGTCACTCGGCTGGATTACACAAAGCTAGGTTCAGGTATTAACCCAACCTCCTCTTCACATAATCCTATCTCACAAAGAGCTTATGCAGACTGCCCATTAGGATTACAATGGTCTCTTTATTACGAACATGTTAAATGAGAGTTTAATTAAGGTATCGGGTGATATGGGGTCTAGAGGTAAGGAGTCACACTTCTATGCTGTGTGTCCGGGATTCAATCCTTGGTCCTGGCACAGATTTATCTGATTGCCAAACCCTTCCTTCACCTCTGACGTTTATTAATCACAACTTGTGAATGTGTGGAATGCCAGGCCTTCACCGTGGTTCGGATCCCATGTTAAACTGTAGGTCCTCCATTTCATCTCCCAATCACCCTACCATTACACACTAACGTAAGTGTGTACAACCCGAACGGTTGTAAGACGCGGTGCTAATAATAACTAGTGTATCCTGGTAGGCCTACGGTGTTTTATATTTTAGGTATTTTCCCGTTCTATTTCCATTTGAACACTTCTTTCCTAAGTATCATTAGACGAAAATTAACTCGCCTAGCAAATACAACGGACTCTAAACTTACAAACTAACTTTACATAAGACCACAACCCTTAACGTTAAAGGGATTGCCTACCAGAACGTACACATTATTTGGAAACGTCCAGTAATCCGAAGTTATTAAGAAGTGGCTTGTTACCGCTTTCTTGAAGACATATTTTTTACACTTCGGCATTTTTTATGAGAATGATCATTTGTAACTCTATAAGCCAATCTAAAAGCAATCCTCAATATTATTTCAAATACCCTTTCTTATTAATAAATGACTTTGTTTTTCTCAGGAAGGATAAAAATCTGTTTATCGACATTTAAATTAAGATTAGAACTGCGAAATTTCGTATAAATTTATAAGATCGTTAAGATAAATTAACTTTACTTAATATTTTCATTAATATTTTTTTAGTTATATGAGAAATATTATTATTTTTTGCCTTCTTTCAGTGTAAACCATATTTGAAAATAAAAACCACTTCTTAATCTTTCGTGATTCCTAAATGTCTGCATTATGTCTCAGCGTTACGGTAGGTGTCCCCGCTTTAGCCAGTTGTTGTCTTAATTTGCATTAGTTTAACTTTTTCATATAGAGAAGTATTGTAATCGTGAAAATTTCCTACCTCAATTTTATGTTGATTCTTGAAGTCTTATGTGCTCCCAAATTTTTTTAAAAAAGGATCCGGTGTTAAAATTATGTCTGTCTTTGTGCAGCTACAACTGAATCGGTTTTAGTACATTTCATACAAAGGTCTAAATGTTGTATGATCATACCTAAAATTGGAATCTTGATTTTAATTCTAACTTTGAAATTAAGTGTAGCTTTCAAATGACTTGTTATTGAAAATGCCAATTTTTTTTTCATTTAAATTTTATATCTGGAGCCACACGATAAATAGTACTGTCAACATGCTTTTTGGAGCAGTTAATAGTAGTTTACTAATGTTTAATTTTGACAATTAGAAATATTTCCATTTTGGCTCGTTGTAAATCTAAGGGCAGTTTACTAATAGCTAAATTTTGAAAATTTAAAGTTTTTCTAAAGTATGTTTAAGTTTTTGTTCAAAATGTTCAAACAGAGAGTATTTTACATTATAAATATCATTGTATACTTATTTTTCAAAGGAAAACACTGATGAGAGTAGTTAAATGATGAATAGTAATAAAGTAGCGAAGGACTGGCTGATTTAGGATGATTTCATACTCTTTAAAATTTTTGAAAACTTTAAATTTATATTTTATGTGTCGTACCAATATTCTACTTTATAATAACTTGTTCTTGACTATTTAAATTATTATTATTTAGTACCGCGTCTTACTACCCGTTCGGGTTATACGCATTAAGTACTAATTACTCTAATGGATTAGGAATTGGGAAGGTTGAATTAGAGGAAGTTCACTCGCATTTGCGTGGAAGGAGAGTGTAAAACAATTTAGGAAACCCCCTCCCCAGTTCACCCGACCGAGATTTGAGCCTTGATCTCCCCGTCCTCGGCAGTCGAGCTCAACATTACTAGCGCGTTAGCCAACTACGCCACCGAGGCGGGTGACTGTTTAAATGATTAGTAATATGCTTACTTATATATTTGAATAAATTCACTTTGTGATTTCGACATAGAGACAACGTAGCAGTAGACTTAATACTTATGCATGCACTTTTTGACTCTTTATTCAGCCTTTATTTACCAACTAAAAGTAACTTGATGATTTGTCACTATAAACGGTTTTATTAGAGTTTTTTTTCGTTGACATCAATTAAGCTTTATATACTTTTTCCTCTCCCTATTGTATGGTATATTTGGGGGTGTGAGCCATCGTTAGCACAAAACTACCCCTCCTGGTAAAAGGTAAGGGTCGAACCTTATCTTAGTTGCAGTTCCCTGCGGCACACCTTGAAATCAATACACACCCGTTTCTTGAAGAGTCTTTCTTGCTTGTTATGTGGTAGATCCTTCCCTTATCCTCCCCAACCCACAGCCAGCCACCCCCAGATAACAAGCATTTCTGTGGAATAGGGGAGAAGGGGGAGGGATTGAGGTTGGATGTAGTAAGGGTTGGATTTTTCAAGGCTACCTCACCTTCCTTAAGGAGCAAGGATATAGCAATATAGAAACGGTATTTCTTGAATTTTGGTCCAGGTTGATTTTATCAAGGCTACTTGGTCACCCTTGAGAAGCAGGGTGTTTCCTGGAGCTAAGTACGGGTTGATTTTCTCAAAGATACTTTGCCACGCTAGAGAAGAAGGGTAAAAGATAAGTTTCTTTGAGCTCGGAATGGGTTGATTTTCTAGAAGATACTTTGCCACTCTAGAGAAGAAGGGTAAAAGATAAGTTTCTTTGAGCTCGGAATGGGTTGATTTTCTCACAGATGCTTTGACACTCTAGAGAAGAAGGGTAAAAGAGAAGTTTCTTTGAGCTCGGAATGGGCTGATTTTCTCACAGATGCTTTGCCACTCTAGAGAAGAAGGGTAAAAGAAATGTTTTTTGGAGCTCAGAGGGGGTTTACTTTCTCAAGACCACTTCGTTAACATTGAGAAGAAGAGTAAGAGATACAGTACATAATTTTGACTCTGGTTATTATATTACTCTTCTCTCGTACTAGTGATCCCGTGGATTAAGGTGTCGGTCTCATAATAGACCAAAATACAGTTATGGCACGAGGGAGGTTTGAATCAAGACCTGGATGCACTGGACAGGTTTCAGGGGTTTATTTTCCCTCACGTTACCTACTATTATAGTTTTATCTTTATATTTCCACGCAAGTGCAGGTATACTTCCTCTAAAACGACCCTACTATCAATGGTGAGTGTGCAAATAAAGATATCAGTCTCGTACTATTGGATCACGCTAGTGTCGGTGAGATTGGGGTTCTAATCCTTGTTGGATGTAGGGAAATTTTCCCTAAATGGTTTTCCACTCTTTCTCTGTCTATCTGTCTGCAAATGTAGTCACGTGGAGACGTGGAGCACGGGAAAACGTGTTTGCTAACGCACTTGACTGATTCAGTAAAATGCTTGTGTTCGTTTTACCCTGAACCCAAATCTATCGTAATAGCTAAAGAGGAACTTGACTGTAAAATGTAGTCTGTTGTACAGTAACGCAAAGTAGAAAATCCCATAACCACCCTCCCTCCACCAATTCCGCACATCAACAGCCAAAGAGAAGAGCAACATTTGAAACTATTTACTGACATAAAACACTTGATTATGAAAACAGTCCACATAAAAGGGTAGGAGGAAGAAAAGAGTTTTAGGGGTTGGTTTTTTTTAAACAAAATGGCGCTCCCCACTTTTTCTGTAGAACTACCAGGAAGAAATTCCTGAAGGAATAGGCGGGCAGAGAGGAAGTTTGTAGTCTGTAGTCAGGCAAGTCAGGAGGGCGCAGGGAGGTGGCGTGCCTACAGCCTATTAAACGACGTAGGGTTTTTGAAGGATAAAGAAGAAGGGGCGGGTAGAGGGCAGCTTTAACAAAAAACAAAACAAGGGCTGCGTCGCTCATAAAATATGCAGCTTTTGCGTAGTTGCCGCGCTAGAAGTCTTTTTTTGACCGGCATGAGTGGACCCTCCAAAGGATATAGATTGATTTGAGAGGTTGGTTGGCGTTAGTTTTTTTTTAGCACTGCGTCTTTTTACCCATTCAGGTTATACGCTTATGTACGAATCACGCTAATGGTTTTAGGGATGTTGACGGTTATATTTATAGTGAGTGTATCCGCATTTGCATGAAGGGAGATGTAAGACTATTTTGGAAAACCAACCTCAGTACACCCGACTGAGATTCGAACCTCAATCTCTCTCTCTCATTTGAAGTTTAGTTTACTGTGAGAGTAACACCTTAGACCACGCGGCCACAGAAGCGGGTCTTAGTGTTACTTCTTTGTTGTTTATCTCACAGGGTAGAGACTGGCTTGCAAGGTGGTTTCAGGTAGAAGTGTATAAAACGCTAGCTAAGGTCAGCATTTTTACAGTTTTTATATCAAAACATTATTATGGTCTAAATAAATCAAATAATACTCCAGTAAACATATTTGAGTTTAATTCTCTTCACATGGCAACCTCCAACAGTTATTTAGTATATTTCAGGGTAGTCCTAGAGTTTAATCACACATTTTTTCTCCATTTAGAAAGTTTGTCATCTAACCCCGTTATGCTCATGACAGAAATAACAATATATAATAATATATGTCTACTGAAGCAGTATTTTATTTTAGCAAACATTATTTTGATATAAAAACTGCAAAAACACTGCCCAAACTGCGAAAACACTGCCCTTGACTCGCATGGATTTTTGTGGTAGGTCCCAAAGTGTAAATACTGATATAAGAGGTGGCTTCATGCGAAACATGTGTTGTTGGATCCAAGATGTAGATACGTATCTGAGGTGGCTTCACTCGAACATTTAATGTTTAGTTATTTAACGTGCACTTTATAAACACACCAATTATATAAGCAGATGACATACAAACAAACGTATCTATTATAAGAGTGTGTACTTAATACTACACCCCAAACCAAATCACCTAGATATTTACCAATTGGATAGGAGGAGGAGACCGTATACAAAAAGTACATTTTTACATCAGCACCACGCGGATGGCAATCGGGATTCTCTAAACTTGTGGTTTAACCCTTCTAACAAACTATTCATGAAGACGAGCAAACTCACACACAAACACACACAGTAAAGCCCCGTTAAGATCAAACTCTCGTAGTCTGAAATTCCAGATAATCTTAAAACAATTTAAATGTAATTACAATATAAATAAATGTAGGTATTATATTTGGACATTTTGGACATTTTTTAAAATAAATCTAAAAAGAATTACATTAAAAATGAAAATATATTATGTCTTATACTTGTACATTATTAATCACTGATAATTTACGTGAGGAATGAAACTGCTTGTGTGACTTCCGTGAATTATCTTGTGGACCCCCTTGGCCCTGGACGAACCTCGGGGTTCCGCGGACCCCACTTTGATAATCTCTGGTGGAAATGATAGGACCATAATGTAATCCATCAAGGAAAGACTGCTGCCTTTCAGGATAGATGGAGTGTACATGTGTTTTATTTTAACTACAGGTGTCCTGTCTTTCAAAATATGGTCGAGCCAGTGAGAAGGGGAGCATATTTTCCTTCCCTTGATTTACTCTCTCGTTTTTTTGTTTCATTTTATATTGTTTCGTGTTTCAAAAGCCTCAAAAAGCCGCGTGTATTTACTCATGCCGGAAGTGCACAGTCCACAGTCAGAGAAAGAAGAGAGGGTGTTTTGTCCCGTCATGTTGACAGCAGTGTTGTTACAACAGCGTAGGACCCACACTGCATTGCGCGCAACTAAGAGGGATGGTGATGGGTGGTTGCCGCTGCTACCCCTGCTACTATTTGAACACAGACATTTCCTGATTGGGCGGGGCCGACAGTTTGTTTCACTCACAAGTCCCAGAGAAATTTACTTCCAACGCGATTTAAAAAAAAAGGAATATGAATAAAACAACTTTGTTCTAAACAATAGCAATGGGCCAACCAAAATACATCTCATAGCAGAGTCAGAACGTGACAACCAATGAAAACTTTTTTTTTATATATTGTTCTGAAACAACCCCAGCTGGATACCTTGTTTAGTTTTGAATCTCTGATGGGATTTAATAATAATAAAAAAGCGTAGCAACCCTTACTGTCAGTCCGGACTATCCACATTTTTTTTAGAACCCATCTTACTACCAATTTGGGCTATACTTATATGTATTAATTACACTAATGTGTTCGGGATGAAGGTTTAATTTAGAGAAAATGTACCCTCATTTACGTGGAAAGATAGAATGGGAAACCATTTAGGGAAAAACAAAACACTCTCAGTACACCCGACTGGGATCGAATCATGATCTTCCAATCATTGGCAGGCTAGTCTATTACGAGGGTGGCACCTTAGACCATGCAACCACTGAAGTAGGTTTATCCGCATTTGATAACATTTTTGGTATAGGGAGGGATGAGGGATATAAACTTTAGAGAGAGAAAATTACTCAAATTTGTGTGGAGGGAGAGTGGAAACTATTTATGGAAAATCAACCTCCGTGCACCCGGATGAAATTGTAAACCTGAAGCTCAAGTCAACGGTGAAAAAGTGCAATTCTAATTAAATGCCTTAGATATTTTTGGTGGCTATTTAATTTTAAATGTATTAAATAAGTCAGGTACTTATGTAGTAGGAGTTTTGTGAAAGAGGCGTGGCTAGCATTTGTAGCTTTATTTAAATATAAGAAATATTAAAGTAATTACTATATGTGAATCAGCCATTTACACAATTATTATTTGCTCCACACTAGGCAGTCAAAATATTAAAATAAAGTGGCAAGGTTTGATATTAAATATGAAATGAATAAAACTTAATAAATTAAACATGAGGTAGTGAAAATTATGGTTGAAACAAATAAATCGGTGAACACAATCATGATCTCAAATTTTAATGTTTAAAACATAGGTTATATAATACTGTATTCTTCAAATTGTAGTTGCAATTTAAACACGTCACTGTTTAAAATCCTTAAATGAAAACTTATTTCACTTTTAGTAATCTATTTTTTCAATGTTTACTTGTCACTCCCTCATGTTGAATTTTATTTTAAAAAATCACAATTAATATAGAAACTTATCAATTTATATATTAGTATATTGAATACCTAATGTTGATCAAGTAACTGCAATTAAAAAGTTTGTCAAACATATCTTTACTTTAATATTTCTTATATTTAAATAATAATATCTCTCCTTTCTAAAATAAAATCATTTCAAAAATTTGTAACATTGTTTTATGTGCTTTCGAGACTTAAGACGTGTAAGGGAATATTTTTAAGTTGGACGTTTTAATTGTTTTTTAAAATATTAGTGTTTTCATAAATAGATAGACTATTGTAATTTCAATTTTTATATATATATATATATAACCGAGTTTACTAGAATATTATTGATAATATTATATTAATTTGTGCTGAAGATTCATTATATGTATGGGTAGCGTGTTTTGCTATTTACAATATATATATACACTTAAGAGTACAAACATTGGTACAATTACTATACATCAATATACATACGTACGATACTTGGTTACCATGTCCACGACTTTAGTTTAACACAAACAGTCCTAAACGCACTCACAAGAAGACTACTTTTCTACCGGGTTATTTGCACCTGTGTGCCCCCACCCCCTCTTTCCACATTCCAGTTACATAGGTGGGTATGTTCCCTCCACTCGCAAAATGGTCATTGCAGTTATACTTAACACTATTCCCTCCCATTCTTTTAAGAGGCGCTCCTCAGCCACTATAATGCATCTCACTGAGAATTATTATATATATATATATATTAATTTCACAGGAAAGTTCTAATGGTCACACGTCCAGATAAGTACCCCATGGGCTTCCTCTGCCTCACAGGATAGCGTCTTTCTGTAATAATCCTGGGTAGCACAAATAACACCGGACTATTAGTTTTTGCTTCACCTTCATTAGAAAACCCTAAACTATATAACTTCTTGGTAAAAGATTAGGCCCTAAGTTTGTCTCAGGTGACAAGTTTTCACTAATATCTGTCCCTTCCCTGTCTGTTGTTGATGGTGGTTCCCTTGGGACTGAACTGCCTGGCTTCAGCTGGTTGAAATGTAAAACCATCCGTTTCCGCTTGGGTGATTCACTTTTAATACGGTAGACTACGTATGATATAATGGTATTTACAATATATGGGTCATCCCATGCCCTGTGCAGTTTAGGGGAGCTTCCTTTTCTGACTGCTGGCTGGTGCAGCCACACACGATCACCAACCTTATAGGCACTACCCATGCACTTCCGGTCGGACAAATCTTGTTGCATCCGATTTGTTTTGCCGAGATGTTCTCGTGTCAAGCGATGTGCAATTTCTAAATTTGTTCTTAACTACTGAGCATACTATACGACACTATCGGCAGGCTCTGGTTCTCCATACATCACCTCAATTGGTAACCATACCTCCCGACCGAACATGAGATTGTAAGGGGTGAACTTCGTCGAATCTTGTGGACTGGACCGGTATGCTAGCAGAACTTATTGCAGGGCCTTGTCCCAGCTGTCTTGAGATTTGTTGACGTACTGGAAAAGCATTGTGCATAGAGTCCTATTATATATTTCTACCAGGCCATCTGACTGTGGGTAATATGGAGTTGTGTGAGTTTTCTCTATCCCATGAAGTTAACACATTTCTTGGAATAGCTTAGACTAAAACTGGCGTCCTTGATCTGTATGAAGTTCCACTGGCACACCAAACCGGCAGATGAACTCTTCCACAATGAGCTTAGCTACTGTTAACGCTTCCACATCGGGCATAGCATAAGCCTCCGTCCATTTGGTGAAGTAGTCAGTCACTACAAGAATGTATTTGTTTCCTTGAACTTTCTTTGGCAAGACTACCAGAATATCCGCAGCTACACGTTGGAGGGGAAATCCTGCAAGGTAAGTTCCAAGGGGTGCTCTCAGCTTGGTGGTCGGTGATTTCCTTCTCGTGCACTCAGGACATTCTCAACACCACAGCTCTACATCATCTATCATCCTCGCCCAATAGAACCTATGTCGGATTTTCTCCAATGTCTTCTTAACACCTAACTGACCACCAGTAACCGCATCATGCAACGATCTTAAAATATTGGTAAATAGGTGACGTGGTACTACAATCTGAAGTACATCCGGCTTATTTTCTTCTAGCTAGCGATGGTACAGAAGGCCCCGATGTACTGCTAGGCGTTTTCACTGTGCCCACAAGCTCATGTAGCTATACCCTCTACTGGATGCTTAACAGGTGGTTGGCCTCTCCTTGTCTTTCCGATTTGGTTTAGCAATGTGTCCGATTGCTTCATCAGCGTCCTGTAGCAATCTTATGTCCGTGTCTGACCAATGAAGTGTCCAGTTTGAATCATCTTGAGATATAGTGAATACCGGCAGCTCCTCCTGCCCACATCGTTTACATTGCAAACGGGACAGTACATCAGCATTTCCGTGACTCTTTCCAGGACGATACTCTACCATGAACTCAAATTCAGCCATTTGCTCTAACCACCGGGAAACCTACCCTTCAGATTCTTTAAACTGATGCATCAAGCAAAGAGAGTTGGGGTATGTGCGTACTTTAAACTTTTTGCCGTATAAATAACTCCGGAAGTGACAAGTTGCATACACCAAAGCCAACATCTCTCTTCTAGTTACACGATATCGAGTTTAAGCCTTTGTTAGCGTTCGACTAAGGTAGTATATTACGCGTTCTTCTCCCTCCTGTATTTGACTTAAAACAGCTTAATCCACTTAAACCTCTCTCCTTTTTGTGTGAGCTGATACTGGGTTGCCGCGATGTTCTAAAATCCCTTTACATAACGTCTGAAATATGAAGCTAGACCCAGAAATGCCCTGAGTTAAGTGATATCACAAGGTATGGGGAAGTCTACCTACTACCTACGAACTTTTTTTGGATCAATGGCCACACCTTCTTTTGAAATAACTTGCCCCAGAAACTTCACAGTTGTTTGAAATAGATTAAATTTCGATGGTTTCACTTTTAGTCCAGCTTCCCGTAACCTCTTGAACACCTAACGTAGTCTACTGATGTGCTCCTCAAAGGTTCTCCCAATCACGATTACATCATTCAGGTACACCAATGCCGTATCCCCTGGAGGCCAGATAGAACTAGATCCATCAATCTTTGATACGAGCTTGGGCCATTACAAACTCCAAAGAGAAGCACCTTAAGTTCCCACAGCTCATCATCTCCTGTTGTAAACGCGTTCTTCTCATGATCCTGAGAAGCAAACTCAAGCTGCCAGTAGCAACTCACCATATCGATTGTGAAAAATAGCGTCACACTTCCTAAAGAGTCTAGTAGATTGTTTATACGAGGGAGTGGATACGTGTCCTTCTTTGTGAAATCGTTCAGCCACCTATAATCTATACAAAACCTAGTTCCGCCATCTTTCTTCTTCACCATAGCAACGGGTGAGTTCCATGGGGAGGCTGAGGGTTGAATGACGTCATTTTCACTAATATCTTTCACATCACTTCTCATTTCCTCCCTACGGTGTAATTATACTCTTTTCGGTGGTTGGTGGATGGATGCACTTCCACCCGTATAAATTTCATGATAAACTAGAATAGTACGACCAATGTAATGTGTTCCCCAAGAACACACATCTGGAAAATCGTTAAACATGGCTTCTGATATAGAACGTTGGATAGGTGATAGCTCATATGAGTCTAAATGAAATAAACTAGATGCCATCTCGCCCCGGGTAGATTTATCTCCAGACCCCACCGTCCCTGCCATGACACATGGCATCAGTGATACAATATTTGTCCCACTATAGAAAGTCACAGGTTGTGGGTGTGGACTTAGCAATCTCACTGGAATAACTTTGTCCTTGGACGATACTAAAACGTGGGCCCCCATCCCCATGTCCGAACTGACTGCTACTTGGAGCACCACCTCATGTCCACTAGGTATCACGATTGTCTCTCAAAGTCACCCGGCACACTCATGGCTGTGGTTCCCCTAGTGTTTTATTTAGGGGTATTGCACCTTTACCCACATGCATTATTCCTTCCGAAAGAAAAATATCGCATTTGTTTCTGCGTAAGAAGTCAGCGCCTATAAGGCAAATCTGTGTCAGTCCCTTTGCAACAATCATTTCCTGTGTTACAAAATAGCTTCCTATTCCAAGTGGTACATTCACTGTACCAATCACAATCATATGATCACCACTTGCATTTATAACTGACCTGTTCGATGGCTGAAGTTTGCCATTTGACGCTCGTCGCCAAACTTTCTCATATATGAGGGAAACAGACGCTCCAGTGTCTATCAGTAAATCTATAGGCTCGTCCCACAATAATTTTCCTTCCGCGAACACGGCCGAGCACGGTTCCACACTTCCTACTACAACGCGGTACTGTTTTGAATCGTAATTTATTGCCGGTGTGGTTTCGGGAAGACCGGAATGCACTAGTTTTTTGTTTCTTGTCCTTACTACACTTTGCCCGAACATGTCCCAGTTCAGCGCGTTGGTAGCACTTTATTTCTCGTCCACATTGACATTGCTTCATTGTCTGAATAGTACCTGCAACACTTTTCAAAGATTCACAAACATCGTGGACGGTATCCATTGTCTGCATCACCATGTTCATCATTTGCTCCGTTTTGTGATTCTCTTGATTTAAAACACAAGAGTCATTTGTATTTATCAGTTGCAATAACTCATCATCTGCGGATACTCGACACACGCGATCAGCTTCCTCCACTTGACCTATAGCTTCCAACTCAAGAGCCAAACTCACGACAGCGTCCAGCGTCTTAGGACGCTATTGCCACAGACGAGGTATTATATCACTCCCGAGAGCTGCCAAGAACAGATCCCTCGATAATTAGTCCTTATCTTTGCTCTTTACAGTCGGGTATGCGTCCGTCGCGAGGGCTCTTAAGCTCGTAGCAAGCTCCAGTAGTGATTCGCCCATCCGTCTGGTTCGATTTTGGAACTATAATTTATCAAGTTCTGTTCTTTCACGTGGATTAAATTTGTCCCTTAACCTCTCCACTAATGTTGCCCATACTTTTCTCTCGCTATCTGGCAGGTCTCTGTACACACTAAGAGCTAACCCCGAGAGGAACATAACCATGAAAAAACGTATTTTTTCATCACTCCAACCATTGATTCCTGCCTCCAGTTGTAAATGAAATAGCCACTCATATCATTCACAAGAACCCGTGTATACGATTGGTTTTGCACACATTTTTTCCATTTTAATTCAAATTCACATTAACCACCTTTGCCACCAATTGTAACGTGTTTTCTTATTTACAAATTATATATATATACACTTGAGAGTACAAACATTGGTACAGTCATTATACATCAATATATACACGTACGATACTTGGTTACCATGTCCACGACTCTAGTTTAACACAACCAGTCCTAAACGCACTCACAAGAAGACTACTTCACTACCTGACTATTTGCACCTGTATGCCCCCACCCCCTTTTTTCATATTCCAGTTACAGAGGTGGGTACGCACACTATACTCGCAAAATGGTCACTGCAGCTATCCGTTACATATGGTTAGTTCGTCATCAATACAAACCGGGAATATTAAAAAAAAATAGTCATGTAAATACTATCAGGAATGTACCCAACACTATTTCTTAGTAATAATTGTGTTATGATAATTTTGTGTATCTTGATTTCAGGTAAGTACCTGTTCATTCAACAATACTTGGTGTCCCCACCCGTTTGCTACGTGGTATGGTGAGAACAAGGTAGGCATACCACCGCTAAGTAAGGCAGGGCATGCAATTCTTCTGCGCAAGAACTAGATATGAACCAACAATTTCAGTAACATTTTCTGATCAGTGAATCCCATGGACATTGAATGCATTTGAGAGGCTTTTATTATAATAATCAAGTATTAACGTTTGTGGTCTTGAAGCAGACACAAAGTTAAGATACACATTCAACTACCAAGCGCTGTAGTCGATATGTGATTCTAAAAATAGAACTGGAATCGTTAGTACTTTTATTGGAATTAATTTTATAATGTTTCTGGTGTTAACGCCACTCGAGGAAATTAAACATGTGCTATCCCGATTGAATCCATTCCATTTCAATAGCTGGATTTTTTTTTTTCATAAAAATATAAATCGAAAACTTTGAGGAAAAAAATGAAGGGAAATTTTCCATCTCACATTTTTAACTGTAATACAAAGAGTGAGGGAGGTTGTTAGATAGTAGGTATAGAGAATATATATGTATTTCTTTCTCTCTTCTTTGATTTGAGACATTTTGAAAGAATGATAAAAGAATAGTAAAAATACTATAAAATGGCTTATATCTACTTATATCTATACGTGAGTAAGGCACCCGCGATAAAAAAAAATTGCTTGTACTCTGTCCGAACATTTATGAAAAGGAAGATACGAAGCTATAGGGTGGTTCCCTACGACAGCCCTTATAGTAGTTGGGGGAGCAGACTATCGCACTTACGCATAGCTAATAAATCTCCCACCGGAACAAGCGTTCCTTCTAGGGCCGACTAGATCCTTCCTCCCTTTCCTAGGACGGGTGTATGTCTTCATGATGTCATGATAATGTCGCTAGTGGGGGGCGTGTTGTTTAGTTTACACCGTAACTTTTTTTATTGCGTGTACAGCGTCTAACCTTCCGTCTGGGCTAGCCTCATATTCACATTGAGGCAGGGCTTAGGAAGTGTACCCAAATTTTGGTGGAGGATGAGTGGGAAACCACTTAGGAAAAAATCACTTTCTATATTCACAGCCAGGATCCGAGCCCTGACCTCTACACTGACAAATTAGACCAGACGAAACTCATGCCCACCACATCGTTACTACTATATACCACGGTGGCTTTGTACAACTTGAACAAAATTAATAAACTTGTTGATCACTATTCAAAATGTTTTGTGGATAAGAGCTGTCTGCTTATTCGGTTTTAATTAATGCTCACATCCATTCATTAGTTGGAAAAGTGAGATATTCTTAGTTATTTTCAAGTAAATAATTTTTATTACCATGTTCATCACCAAGAATTTTAATAATACTGTATACAAGGTAGGAATTAGGAGGTTATATTAGAGGAGATTCACTCGCACTAGCGTTGAGAAGTGATGTTCAATAGTTTAATACTAGGATCGAAGTCTCAAACGATTGCCGTCCCATATGCCCTGAGACTCAATAATCTGAATATTTTAACAACAAATATTCATCTATAATAATTGCCATTATTTGTTTGGATTTTATTTTTTAGTATAACATCAATGAATTAACTCAAATAATTTTAAGGTTGGCTTAAGTATTTGCTAACAACGTATGCTCTACTTTACTTCACCCACCCACCCCACTCGTCTCCCAACACATTATTTGACGACTTTATGTATTGTCATGACCAAAACATGAAGTCAAGCCAATTCGGGAAATGACAGGCCACTTCTAGCTTTGGCCTCCGAAATCAGTCAAAGTATGAAATAGATATAATAACTTACCAGCAGGTCGGATTTGACTTCATCTATAATTTCAACATGGCGGACATTGTTATCAAAATTAAAATTAGGAATATTGATAATTAGTAAGGTTTGTAATAATGTTACCTTCAATATAAGTAAAATATTATAAAAATCAAACACAAACTATCAGCTTTTTAAAAAAATAAGTGCTCTATATTTCTTTTTTTCAGGACATATAATTTATTCTCAATAATATTTCATTATATCAAAGAGGATATTCATTGTACCTGATAAACAGTACAATATTGTTCTGATGTGCCTTGTTATTTGTTAAGATCAATTTCAAATTAATTTTTAATCAAATAAAATGTGTAAATGTAGCTAAACTTTTGAAGCGCACCTGTAATAGTTTTACCGTGCACACAAAACTTACACATATTTAGGTCCTCTATAACAGACCAAACTTTTATTAGAGTTATCCTTCTTAACCACTCAACCACAGCCGAAAGGCGATCACAAAACAATAATAATAATATTAACAAACCCTTTCTTCGTTGAATCGCTAGAACTAACAGGGCCACGAAAATAACGGTTTGTGAAAACAAGGGCAAACCGTGGATATATATCTTCATTTCTCCTTGTCCGCCTTCCTCCTTCAAGTTTGTTTACTAAGGAAACAATGTTCTTTTCCTTATTCTTGCTTTCCTGATAGTGGGGTAAGACAGTAAAGAAAAAATAGGAAAAACACCGAGAAAGAAAAAAGGGGGGAGAGGGAGGGGAGCTGAGAAGAAACAAATGTGATGATTTTGAGTGGCAAGGTAGTGCTCCATACTTCAAGGAATCCATTTTTAATTGGTAAAAACTATTATTTATGTACGACAATAAACCTTTATTTTTACTTCAGTCTTTTGTGAGTTTAACGCCCAAGACCTCATGATAGCTGTTTTAGATTATAACGCTCTTGATTGCCCCTCCCACCTTTAAAAAAAAAATTGGTATATAACGTGCACTTTCCAAACTAACTGATTGTATTAGTACACGAACTACTAACTAGGTTTGCTCTATATGAGAGACAGCTCCAAAATCCTCGGTCTTCAATAATTATTCATCACTGTGAAAAGGGAAGCTCCATGGTACCATGAAAATCTTTACTCAGTGAATAGATGCGCTATTGACGCTCATGTCTCCCGTGAACGTGACAAGTCAATACATAGCTTCTAGGCTTTTATTTTTTCGACGCGTTTTAGTACTTGTTTGGGCTATACGTACACATTAATTACACCAATAGAATTAGGATTAAATTATGACGGTAGAATTTTAGAGGAAATACACCCGCATTTGCGTGTAGGGAGAGGAGAAACTATTTAAAAAAAACTACTTTCAATACAGTTTAACGGTATCAGAGCCCATATCCCCCCGTCATAGGCAGCCCAGTCTAACACGAGAGCGGCGCGCTAGAGCAGAGATGGGCGGGCATACGAGTATAGTTTTCAATGTAGATACTGGTATGGTGAATAATAAGTGAAACTCGCCACTTCATGAAAAAAGTGTAAAAACTAGGTTGCTCAATCGAACATTTAAAACAACACACACTGTTTGAACCACGGCCGTAGCTAGACAATTTTGAGGGGNAATTATAAACAGTTCTAGAAGCTATCCGAAGTGCTTTTTACGGTAACACATGGTAATTTGTACTTGTGCCATAATTTTGATATTGTTTGAACCATAAATAAAGCCATATATACGTTGTTTATTAAATTTGGGGGCGCGGGGGGGGGGGGTTGAACCCCCTGACTACGACCTTGATTTGAACAAGTTTATTTACAACATGTACACTTTGGCTACTCATTTAAAACTGACTAAGATGTAAATGATGAAAATTGATCAAATTGAAAATGCAAGACAATTCAATGTGAAATTTGACCAGCCTTTTGTTACAAGTTACAACCAGCACACGCCTTCAGGAAAATATTTATTTTCTGTAAGAGCTGGCTGGCAAACTTAGATCCATCACACTTGTATGGCCAATTTGCAGATTGGCTACAGGGCTGCCCACCCCGGCGCTAGATCTTACAACCAGTGATGCGGGTACAACCTCCCATATTGATTTGGTTCGATTTTACGTGCTGATCTTCCCAGCAATATTGTTGAGATAAGTAATGTGTCTAATATCTGTGAATTATGATTTTTTTTAAATTGGTTTGTACCTCGTCATAAAATAACACAAAGTGATGCTCAAAAAGGAAGGTAATTGTTTTAGTGTGTTCGGTGGCTCAGTCATAAACTAAACACACACCTGAACAATTACACTCAAACTTAGATTATTTTTATAATACTGCTTTGATCTCCCACGTCTCGGTGATCGTTGCTGCCAGTTGAACCTGAGCAGTCTAAAATGTTTTCTTAGCACCGCGTTCTACTATCCGTTCGGGTTATACGCTTGTGTACTAATTACGCTGATGATTCTAGGGATAATGAAGGTTATATATAGAGGAAATTTACTGGCATCCGCGTTAGATTTACATTAGAAAACATTTTTCAAAAAACCATCCTCAGTTCACATGACCGGGATTTGAACCTCAATATACCCGTTATCGTCAGTCTAGTCCACTGCGAGAGTAGCGCTCTAGACCATGTGGATACCTAAGGGGGTAGTTAAAAGTTCCCAACAGGTTTTGTATCCAGTCACGTTTTGGAAACGCTTTTCCAGTGGAAGTCATTATACTTCAAGATTATCGAGAGGTGAGCTCAGCATACATTTCTAGTGTATGAATAATTATTGACTGTCTCCTGTTTGAACAAATAAATTCTCTCATCTTAAAATAGTTACCGAGAGCTATTGCTCTTTATCCCTCATAGTTTACAAATCCGACACCACCTGTATAGTAAAAAAATATAAATGCAGAACCAATGGTTTATCTTATAAGCATGTAAATGTAGAGTTGTTAGTTTTTTCAAAATGTATTTTAAACTTTGTATTTAGTTTTTGTGTGAAATGCTTTTATTGTTGTATCCCTTAAAGTCGAATTTCACAATTAAAACTTATCTGGCCATGATAAAATATTAATATTTCAGGACAAGCAGATCTTTGGATATGATAACTCGAATTATTGGAAGTGGTAGAGAGTGATTATTTTATGTCAGGAGCCTGCAAGAATGGTCCAACTATATACATATGCACATTGCAGAAAACGTTCATAATTCATTACCGCTGTTATTTTTAATAACCAAAATCTTCCTCCTTTCGCCTTCTTACAAGCATTGTTTTAGAGCAAAGTCCCACAACCTCGCCTCCCTATCTTCCCATTGTTACAAAACCTTCCTCACCCGAACAAACAAACTTCTGGGAATGATGTTTTGTTTACAGGAAGGACAATACTCTCCCCCCAAAAGTCCCGGTAAAGCATTGTGACAACCCAGTGTTTGAGGGGATGGTCAAGGAAGGAAAAGAGGAACGAATACTCCCCTTCCCCTTCAAGGAGACAATAGGGAAAGTGGCTTTGTGTGTCTTGGAAGCTTGCGAACCGGTATGTCTATCTCGCTGGGGCAGTCTGTTCAGGGGGGAAAAGCTTGTTTATCGGACACACAATAGCCTCGGAGTGGCTTCGCATGTTTTCCTTACATTTTCTTCAATCCCGGCCGCCAGCTCATCCCCTGGGATTTAGGAGAAGAGGGGTGTCCTCTTTATTAGTGAGGGGGCGAGCCTGTGGGGGGTTTTCGGACAAATTTCTCCAACGGCGACGCTTCTTGAATGATACCAAAGATGGGAAGAACGTCTTCTTCGATGTGATTAGTTCTGGGGCGGTTTAGTTTGTTGTGGCCGCTGGTAGGAGGGGGTGGCGTGTGGCTTCTAGGTGGGATTGAACTTACGAGTTACATTTATTTCTATTAAAGAGGGCTCTGACTCTACCGTTGTTCCCGAAACTGGTTTCTAGTTCAGTTCAAGGCTGCACTGAAAATATATTAGAATATACGTTCAGGAGGGGCTCGGCTCAGGGAAGAAATTCTACCGGTGATCTTAGACGTGTTGAAGTAGTTTGTTATTTAAAAATATGGCTTACAACAAATTAGAGGCGGACCTATCAACATGAAAATAATACATTTTCAAGTTTTGTCACATAAAAAATCGTGGAAAACTGATATTATAGTATTTTCAAGGACCTTTCACGTGAAATGCCGCAGTTCTAAAATTAAAGTAAACAGTTAAAACATAAATCCAGCGTTACTCAAACTTTTTTTTGACAAGGTCACAGAGTAATGCTTTGATATAATTTATTATTGTTTTAGTGGTTTTGAAGCTGAACTGTTATCCCTATAAAAAAACACCGCGATATGAGGATATTTCCCATCAAATAGTTGGCGCCCTAAAGTTTGATGTAGTCTCTTTTCTTGGCAGGCCTTTAACCCGTAACACCTTTTATTTCGAACAGCAAAGAAACATTTGAGTTTGATGTTTTGTTCTCAGCTAAATGTATTTCTGAGTGTGATTAAGTACTAAGACTAGATGTTGGTGTGAAAATGTTCTTATTTTAAAGAGCATCCAAAAATGTCTACATTATTACAAGTTTATTCTAAAACTATAGGAACTGTTGGTTAAAAAGGAAGAATAATATAAAGTAATTTTTTTAAAGTTTAATTTGCAAAATTTGAATGTATTACAAGAATAATAGTACACTGAGAAAAGCGTTTAAAAAATATTTATATGAGAAGACATAATGAAAGATTACAGTCACACAAACAAAAAAGTCATACACTACGGGAATACCTGAGTGGCGAGGACCCAAGCTTAATTGTAAAAATACAAGAGCAATTAAGATCTGAAAGATCAAATAGGATTCATACCACTTCTTCGTACTTTTCTTTCTTCTTCGAAGAACAATCTGTTAGTAGCATATTAATATCGTTTTGACTTTTCTTCGAGCTATTGGACCTTTCTGTTTACTCCCACCTCTCTATCATAAAAAAAAAATTATTGATAAAGCCCATTTTGTGGAAAAGTATATATATATATATAGGGCAGTATGAAATACAAAAACTTGAAATTTGTCAAAACCATATCCTCAAGTTGTAAGGTTCACTTTTCCTATAAGCATATAGTGAGAAATTTATGTCACCACGTTCGGCTGACACTATTTTAATACTGTTTTTTTTTTATCATGGGGTGTTTTTAATTGGGTTCCATCATTGTTGAGTTTAATAATGAACCATAAGTATTATTGATTAGTTTAATTAACTTCTATGAGTCTGAACAATTGAGATCCGCGATTAGATATCACACGTGCTGCTGATTTCCTGTATCATGATTGATCCTAGATTGTGCCTGGCGCGGAAAGTGTATTATGATGACGGGCAAACGGTCTGACAACTCTGCGACTACCAAGATAGTGGTGAGGCTTGCCAATAGGTGTATCCACGAAGTGACGGGATGCACCTGTCTTTGTGCCCCTCCCTTACTTGCTTTCTGAGAAGATTTCGCGGGGTAGGCTGAAAGAAAGAGACCGGATATTACACCACACGTTGACATTTACTTTTAAAGATAGTGTTAAATAATTGGGAATTTTGAATATTATCACGCTAGATCAGATTTTATTATCTCTACATATTAATCATAAAGATGTATAAATTATCATTACAGATTTACGAACAGATTGTCCTTTTATGACAAAACGTTCGAAGAAGTTGCTATTACACCCCTTCATTTCTGTCGGCAAGAGGTAATATCAGAGTAGTTAATGATATAAAGGCGGGAGTAAACATAACGGTCCAAAAGCTCGAAGAAAAGTCAAAATGATATCGCTGAGCTACGAACAGATTGTTCTTCTAAGAAAGAAAACGTACAAAGAAGGTGTGGTCCATTGGTCGACTGAGTGTCGAGAAAGCGAAAAAGAGAAGGTGACCCATCGGTACTCATTCCTCGGTTCCTCCTAACTCAGGTGTTGCAGTTATGTGTTAAATTAGTCATGAATAGTAGGTCTGAAGGTAATTAAAAGTAATTAAAACAGTTTTATCTAATTAGAACAGGTTTGTTTTAATCTACAAAAACAAAAGAAACCAGATCGAGACAAGGGATGACATCGATGTATCGACTTATTTACAACATTGATAGGTACGTTTTGACCGATGTTTTAGTATTTGATATCTCAATGAATTTATTGATACAATTAATGTATCAGAAAACGCTGTTAAGCTTGGGAATCAAAATAGATTGAACTGTTTTTCTCTCTCTTTTTATTAACTTAATCTATTTTGTCCTTTCATTATTAAAGTTGTCTGCTATTTTCAACAACCAAATTAAACATTGAAAAGTGAAAAGTGATGAATAATATAATTACAGAACAGCAGACATCTTAATACCACCGTTTCAAGCCAACCAGACCAATATACTTCAATTTATCCTAAATCAATATAACTTGATCGATTATATATACCCGGCAAAGATTTATCTGATTACCAAACCCTTCCTTCCCCTCTGACAAGACATCTTGTGAATGTGAGGAATGCCAGGCCTCCACCGTGGTTCGGATTCCACGTTAAACTGTAGGTCCTCCATTTCATTTCACAATCACCCTACCATTTACACATTAGCGTAAGTGCGTATAACCTGAACGGTAGTAAGACGCGGTGATGATAATAATAATAATAATAATAGAATATATATCCTGCAATTTATTAAATAATAATTACTATAGCGATACATTAGGGAAAAGTGTTATTACCATTACGTGGTGACCTGGAGGTCTAGGGTTAAGAGGTTAGACTTTTGTGCTGAGGGTCCAGGGTTCAATCCTTGGTCCCAGCACAGATTTATCTGATTACAAAACCCTTCCTTCACCTCCGACAAGACGTGTATTAGTCAAAACTTGTGAATGTGTGGAATGCCAGGCCTCCATCGCGGTTCGGATCCCACGTTAAATTATAGTTCCTCCATTTCATCTCACAATCACCCTACCATTACACATTAGCGTAAGAGCGTATACACCGAACGGGTAGTAAGATGTGGTGCTAATAATAAAATGTTATTACTAGTAGAGACAGTTCCTTCACAAGGGCGTACTACAAATACTCACAGTATCCTCGACCACACACAAAGCTTCTTTCCTAAATTATTCGCAGGCTCCCTGACTACTTCAATTAACTGCTGGGCTACTCCACTTCCCCCGTCCTCCCTGCGTTGGGGCGAGGGGTGGGGACACAGTATAAATGATGCGTGGGATGAATTTGCCCGGTAATGCGGCAGCCGACAAATGAAGGGAGGTCCTCCATACCTCGACGGGACGGAATTGTTTTATGATGGATGGATGATCTATCACCATCTTGAAGTGGGAGCGAGAACTGGAAAGATGAAACGTTGGGGATGGTAATCGAGGTAATTTGGCGCCTCTCATCAAAAAGAGAGCTTTAGTGTCTAGGCCAGGGAGCTTAAAAGTTGCAGGCATCACCCTTGATAAATATCGGTGGGTCATTGTGTTGCAGATGACGCCACAACACCGTCTCAGGTTCATCTTCTAACCTGGGCAACATCTAGTGATGACTTAATGTGAAATAAAATTGTATTCGATTTATTTTATAGTTTTTTAAATTATCAACATCTATTAAAACCCACTTCAGTGGCCACATGGTCTAGGGCGTTACTTTCGCAGTAGACTATATTGCTGATTACTGGGAGATTGAGGCTCAAATTTTGGCCAGGAGTACTAATGTTGGTTTTTCCAAAATTGTTTTCCACTCTCCCTCCACGCAAATGTGAATACACTTCCTGTAAATATAACCTTATTAATTAATAAAGCTTTCAGCGTAATTAGTAGGCCTACATATATATCTCAAACGGCTAGTAAGAATTGGTACTATTATTTTTAAATTAAACGTAACAGCTACTAAACAAACGACTCGTCTCGTTTGGTTTACCAATGACAAGAGATCGGGGCTTGATTTTTCTTCAATGATTTTCCCCTTTCCCTTCGCGCAAATGCTGATAAAATCTCCTCTAAAATTCTACTTGACTCCTCCTTTCACTAGTGTGATAAATTCAAATATCCCGGACTGGTAGTAAACTGTGGTGCACCGTTAAACACGCACCATGGGCCTGAAATAGCTCACAAGCCGGACACGCTACACCCCTGTTACTTGACGGGGGGTTGGGCCTAACTTAGTTTTAATCTCCAGCTTGAGTTCAATTTCTACATTCTTCCTATACACTTACTGCTAATTGCTTTTAGGGGATTGTACAAAGTATTATTTTTTATCTTCGTTTTTGTAACCAGAAAGATAAATTGATGGATATTGCTTACGAAACATTGATTGATCAATATATATATTATATTATTGATATGGTTAACACATTTTAACTAATGAGTGGCAGTCAAAGATGTGAGGTGGAAATTGTTTCAAGGAAAATGTTCCGTGTTGTAAAATTTCATTTTGGCGTTTGACGAAACATTTTATAGCTATTTAAATGGAGAAAAAAATCGATAGTAATTTTAAGGTTTCCATTTCAGTTTAATTCTTCCTTTTGACGCTAACATCAGAAATATCAAATTATTTACAATTAACGGATAACAGGGATTCAAGATTTCCGACCGGGGACCGAGTGTTGTGTTTGTTATAGATTTAATTTAGTTACAAGTTGCTGCTGATATATAATCAGTCGATTAAAAAAGTATACGTTAAATACCTTCATTAAATTTAAAAAAATTATATACCTGAACGTGTTCATCTCTAATTGAAGGGTTTATCGCAAGGTAAATATGAATTACAGATATGGGATCCAGCTGTTCAATCCTTACCATCCGTGTTTATGGTTTTTATTAATTAAAAAGGTATTTCTTGATTCTTCTTCAAAGTAAATACTGGCAGATTTTGCCTTTCTTTTCCTATCTCTACGCTTTCCTCTTAGACTAAGAGTTTGGTTCTCTTATTCTCATAAAAATAAACATACTTAATTCATACCCAAAAAAGCTCTGGTTTAATTCCGACTTGTTTCACTAAGATTTTTTTTTAATTAAATATTTTCAGTCGATTGCTTGGAAAAAAACTTGACTTGTTAATTTGGAAGTACACACTCTTCGTTCAAGCCTCCAATATTTTATCTGGTGCCACACGTCTTAACGCCCTTTCTGGCACTCAGCATCTTATATAATATATAACTTAAATACAAAGGATGAGGAGGGTGGATGTTAAGAAAATGAACATGTATTCAGCTGAAGAAATGATGGAAAAACCGCTCATAGAAATAAACTCATTCTCAATGCATCTACTAATAGTTTGAACTCCAACCACTGGGGTCAAAGTCCGCACATTAACGCTGCGTTAACTCTTCGACAATTATCCCCTAATCATATATATTTAATCTACTTGCATTGATATCTCGTATAGCTGGCTATAAGGTGAGGAAAATACTGGGGATCGAATCCAAGCTTTGTGTATTCTAAGATTTTAGATGGGTCTTTCCTAAATCATTTAGCAAATGTGAATAGACCCTATATTTCATCCAAATTCTTCCTTTTTCATCGCTACTCAATTAGTGTAATTAAATTCGTATTTCCCAGACAGGTAGTAAGACTCAATGTAAAATAAATAAAGCTCCCCCGCTGTCCCCTGTGTTTCAAATCGACTGCACTAGGTTCTATCAGAGCAATTTGTCCGGGTAGGAGCCGGGGGAGAAATAAATAAAAGCGATGACTATTCTGCCCGTTTGGGGGAGGAAAAGTTCGCCTGGTCGATCCTCGTAACTGTGTTTGACGTCAAAAAGTTCCGGTTGGGTGCAATAAGGGGGTGAGGGAGGAACACTTTCCTTCCTTGCTCGGCCTTCTGATGAATAAAATATCTGCTCCAGGAGCTTTCCAAAGGATACGGTTGCCTCGCTCACACCCGGACAGTGTACACTAAGCTCTTCTGGGAAGGTGTTTATGCTCGCCGTCTTACTACCCATCCAATATATCAACATATCTGCACTGATAGGGTAGGGATGAGTAAGGTAGAATTTAGAGGAAATAGACCTACATTTGTGTGAAAGAATATTAGGAAACCATTTAGGGAATAGCACACTACCCTAGAGGGATTTGAATCCCGATATCACCCTCACAGGCAAACCAGACTAGACGCGCATGATGTCTTAGTCCTCATGCCCACTGGTGCAAGTATCACCAAGTTATCAAAATAGTGGCTAGGCTTAGGGTAGAGATTATGCTCTGCGATGTTAAACACGATGTATACTTCAAAATATCCTCAATATTTTAAATAAAATACATGATACTCTGATAAATATGTGAGCAAATACACAAAGTTTTAAGTATAATGTAATAGAAGAGCTACTTGATCTTTCCTCCTTTTTAAGAAAAACTACATTCGCTAAGTTGCCGATTCCAAACGCAGGTCCTATCCTTTCAAGGCTACCTAGGGGATTTTCTTTAGAGACTTCAAAGATACTTTTATCGTTGAATGTAGGCATATACAAAAAATCGCAAAGTTGGATAAATAAATTGAATGTTTGTAATACATAGGAACAAAATTATCTGCACAAGTCTCACTGGGGAGTTTCCAACCATTTTAAAAGTTCCTCTGGCTGCCACTAAGTAAACATGGAAAGTCTATTCTACTTACGCGGCAAGGGTATTGGTCATATGGCTTTCGCTTCTTACTACCCGTCCAGTATATCCGTATAATTACACTAATGGGCTAGAAGTGAAGAAGGTATAG
>CABFOW010000368.1:262970-298155 GCA_902141385.1 Timema californicum | reverse complement strand
TCTATGCCGGGACCGAGGATTGAACCCCGGCCGCCAGCATAGAAGTCTGACACCTTACCCCTAGACCGCCAGGTCACCCTATGATAATATAAATTGTAAAATTATTTTACTAGTATTTTACCGTGAAAAAAGTTCATGATGAATGATGATGTTTTTATATTATATGTCATTGTAAGAACTGATAATGCATTCGACATTTTTAATTTGAGTGTTATTTTAATGTAGACGTGACAGACAAAAAATGAGTGGTATTTTGGAAACGGAACATCAACTTCCTGTAGAATCAGCCACGTATGTCCTGGGGTTGTGAAAAAAAATAATGTTTTTTTGACATATGTTATCATTATCGAATGAACTTAATCTAAGAGAAAGGGGGCTTCGAGGAAGTGCGACAATATTAGTAAGGAAATCGAATGTAAATACAATACTAATAATGGTTTTCTTTTATTTAGAGCGATCAACACCAAGGATATCGGCCACTTATTTTAAACAGTAGATTTTGGGAGGGTAGATTGAAGGAAATTCACGCGCATTATCGTAGATATGGGATTGGAAAACACTATAAGGGGTGAACCAGTTTCAGTGCACCTAAAAGACATTCGAACTTGAACTTTTCTGTCAACGCGAATTTTATATATATATATTGCAATCATGACTCTTATACCACGTAATCACTGACAAACATAATTTGAATTATTAAATGGTAGTGAGTTAGTTGAGATTGTTATCAATTCTAACATGGTTGTTTGGTTCGATGTCGTCTTATTAGCTGTCAGAGCTATCTGCATTTAATTATACTTTGGTTGTGAGCATTAAGAAATAATAATTTGAGGAAATATACTCGACTTTGAGTGTAGGGAGGATGTCTAAACATTTAGGATAAATCATTTTCAGTACACCCGGTCAGTATTTGAAACCCAAACTTCATGACATAAGGAAACAAGTGTTGACAAACTTTGAATTCAAAGCACGTTCACCCCAGTATGGATAAATATAATAATTACTAGTTTTAATTGTGATTAATTATGGTAGAGAGATTTTGTATTCCGTTTAATTCGCAGCGTCACGGGTATGGTGCTGGTAGCTATGGTAACTAACAGAGATTGACGTCATGCGTGTTATTTTCGTTGCTCTATTGTCAATATGGCTAATCCCAACGTCGCGTGTTTTACTTTCTATATTTAATTGTCAACACCACGTTAGTCTAAACAAAGACACAGACGTGATCCCGCTTATAATGGGAGTCTGGTCAAAATAATTGTGTTTGATTAGTCTTGTTCAGGAATAAATACAATGGGGAAACTAGGGCATGGACCGTGAATACATGAAGATAGAACAAAGAACCAAATTGTTTATTTTTAATTAGTAGCCTATATTTACCATCGTGGTTAATACCGCCTGAATACTCGCACCAGGGCGCACGTGCTATAAATGTCAAGCTCATTTAGTCTGGTTTTCTGGTGACCAGGGAGATTTGTTTCTGTATCCCTACAGGCTAAGTGCTGGAGGTTTTTTCATGAATAGTTTCTAAACAGCCCTATAAAAATATGGGTACACCTTTTATAAATTCTACCATCAACTATCATCATTATTATTACTATTATCACCGCGTCTTACTAACCGTTCGGGTTATACGCACTTACGCTCATGTGTAATGGTAGGGTGATTGAGAGATGAAATGGAGGACCTACAGTTTAACGTGGAATCCGGACCACGGTGGAGGCCTGGCATTCCCCACATTCACAAGATGTCTTGTCAGAGGTGAAGGAAGGGTTTGGTAATCAGAAAAATCTGTGCCGGGACCGAGGATTGAACCCCGGCCGCCAGCACAGAAGTCTGACACCTTACCTCTAGACCGCCAGGTCACACCATCAACTATCCTATCCAGTTCACGTATTCAATATATATGGGTAACGAGACGTGGTGTTAAAATAATAACGACGGCCTACTATAAAGGGTAGTTACCTGGAGGTTAGTTTAAAGGAAATGCAAAGCATTAATTAACGTGGAGAGAGTGTAAAATCTATAGTGATAAAACGCATTTTGTTAAACATTACCAACACATCCGGTTGGATTTGAACACCGAATTTCTCCTCAGCGGTGATCAAATGTACGTGGATGCCTTAGACTAGTGCGAGTAAGAAATTCATAACGTTAAGGGAAATCTGATGAGAGGAATTATCATTATGATTTAATGGTTTACTTTTAATTGAAACGCTTTATGTAGTTTACACATTTAACATGGGGTAGGAAGAAAGCGCAAGTTAATGTCAGCATGTTTGCGGTTTTTAATAACCCAAAAACTTTTTGGAAAAAATAAATTAAATGTTGCTTCAATAGATATATTAATTTAATTTTCTATACATATGAATCTAAACATTTCTTGAATATTTGTCAAGAGCATTGTGACATTTCACTAAAAAATTTAATTGGAAAAAAAGGGGCTATGTTCAAAATCATGAACAAATATTCAAGGCATAGTTAGATTAATATGTATTAATGCTAGAAACGAGTATATTATGTTTTATTTTTCACAGGTTTTACAAGGCAGGAAGGGGCTCATTGAACTAAACTTTTTTTTATGTATTCATTTAAATTTCATTCTGATCATTTGTGGGCCTACTTACTGAACTGCATACAAATTACAATAAGAGTTATTTTGGTATGAGAACATAAAAATGAAATGTTCCTCATTATTCGAATTGTGAGTCCCTATTTGTTCACAATATTGTTTGGGCACACCATGGATGTCTTTACCTTTTGCAAGGATTAAAAACACTTGTTTATATGATCATAATAATAAGTCATACCTCTTTTAACTGCTAATAGTGTTGCCACAAATGTAACAAAAATATTCCCGGCTTTCCTAAGGAGGGGTTCGATTAGACCTACATAAAACTAGCTATAGCCTAATAACATTAAGCCCACTGTTAACAAATATAACATCAAAATGATCCACCTTGTTGGCCACGAGGTGTTGATTTTTTTTTTCTAAACCCTCAACCTCGACACTAGAATCAAAGCCGGGACCTTTGGCTTTCCACGCAATATTATAAAAGATTGAAGTATGGGCTCTTAAGACCCTCCTCCCTCCTTAGCAAGGTTAGGGTTAAATGTATATATTGAATTACTAAATTTATTCACTGGAGTAACATTTTATTTTATTTTTGTCAAAAAGAGTATGGTTTGCTTTTAAAAAAATGCAAAATTTTAGGCACAATTTGATTTTCCTTTCACCCAACAAAATTCCAAACAATCCCTCTCCTATGAATTATAGTAATATTTAGTTAGGTAAAACTAATATAAACGATATTCGTTATGTCATCTCGTAGAATTGAGCCAGGAGTTTGTGTAATCTGCATCTCTTATCACTTAGTAATGAAATTATTAATTTACCCTCATTTTACTACCCGTCCTGAATACCCGAATGTGTATGCACTAATAAGGTGAGGATAAGGAAGGCTTGATCTAGAGGAAAATTACACGAGTCTGCGTTGAGAAATACTGAAATTACATTTATAAAAACAAAATCATCCTCAGTAAAACCAGCTGGGTAACAAACCCTGACTTTACCGTCACTGGTAAACAAAACTAGATAATATTTATGTTTAGTCTGCGTTCTCACAGATCTGGGTAGCCTCAAAATATGCTAATTCTATCGTATGTATTTATGTATTATTTATAGAATTGTAACCTCGGTGGTCTCACCTCAGGACCCGATGTTCTTGATTTAAACCCAGCCGGGGTCGATGGATTTTTCTTGAGCGATAAAAATCCGTAACAAGACTTCCTTTGGAGGGGAAGTACAGTCTTTGTTGGTCCCATGTTGTGTGTGGCATGTTTAGTAACCCTGGAAAGTATGTAAAATATATTTCCTGGCAAAATTGGTAGGCCCTTTCTCTCTAGCTCATAGAAATTTTTATGTGCTGATAAAATCAGGCAGCTCAAAGAGTGAACGTTAAATACTTAAAATACATAAAACATAAAAGAGTGACTTAATCCAAACCATTGGGCACGTGGACTAAATCAAGCTCATTTAGTTTAGCTCCCCACCAATAGAGTCCGGGACTTAGGTCCCTGCTGGGCGGACCGAATATAGATAATTTTAAATGGTTTCTTACTCACTTCTCCAAATAAATGCGAGTAAATTTCCTCTACATTATATTTTATTCGTCCCTGACATGTTAGCCTAACTGAATTCATATAGTGTAGATCAGTAGTAAGATGTGTGGGGAAAACTTAACAATTTAGGCCCAGTTTCCAAATACCTTGATGCTATATTTGTTAGAGTATGACATAATTTTAGGCGCTATAGCCACTATTTTTTTACTTTACAATTGTTTGCTAGTGCTATCGTCCATTTAGAAATGTTGTTATAGTTGTATTTTTTGGTGTAATTTTTAACATAAAGGTCATCAATGGCTTAATTAAAGGGATAATCACTAGGAGTTAATCTTAATAGAAATAATTCCACATCAACGTGGAGAGAGAAAAGAAAATTCACATGATTAAAATTCTCCTAGTGAAGTGTGACGCCGTAATCCATCCCACAAGGGGCTCCGTGTATTTAAGTCGGAGACTTTTAACTTTGACACAACCCAAAGGCTGAATGATGAACCAATCGGTGGAACTCCTGGCGACCATGGTAGGGAACATTCACTCCATCACAACATATCATATAACCACCGTGGTTTGAGTGTAGCCAGGTGTACAAGCACACGCAGCAAGCATTTTGAGTTCACAAACCCCTATTAGTCGGCGAACCCTTCATCACTTGGTAGCATTTGAGAAAACACCCCGCCATTTCCTGGTTCTTGGTAGTAGAAGCTAACCCTCTTTAAGTACGATGTCAGTATCATGAGAGGTCAGAAACTCAGCCTTAGGTAGGCCTATTACAACGGTTTCCCGAAGAATTGACTATAGGTACGTACTATCAACTGCTTGGTGAATGGCGGGTAGGGGACATTTCCCTTCCCCCCAACCCCACACAGATTATTCTAGAGGGATTCAGCCACACAACCCCCTTGACCAGAGGCACAGACAAGTCTAATGACAAGACTAACGTCACTGCTGGATGATGATGGAACTAACCGTAGCGTTCCTAGCGTTGAAGGACTCAAGCTGCCAAAAGGAGCGCAGCCATTTTAACCTGGGTGTTTAGTGTCTGGATATATTATTTGTCTGTGACCGAGGGTCCCCAAAATGGAGGCATCTCCAGTGACTTTGTGGATCCTTCCTATATATATATATAAAATTGTAATATCGTCAAAATCGTATTAAATAAAACTTCTAATGATTTTGTAGGTGGGATGGTAGTATTTTCAGTAGCTCTCCACTCTCCACACTCCACTTCCAGTTTCTGTAATGGTGTCCTTTTAACTTCCGTGGTTGGGGCATTTGTAAATATTAAATATAACAGACCCACTTTGGTGGCCTTATGGTCTAGGACATCACTCTTGCAATAGAGTATACTTCCGATAACGTAGAGATTGGTGTTCGTATCCTGATCTGGTGTAGTTTGGGTGTTTTTTTTCTCAAATAGTTTTATATTCTACCTCAACCTAAATGTGGTTACACTTCCTTTATATTTGACCTTCCTTATTAGTAACACACCAGAATAATTAGCATATATGCGTTTCCCAGGATGGGTATTAAAACGCTGTGCTAGAAATTAAAAAAAGAAAAGAAAATGCACTCAACCATTTTGGTATAAAACTTTGACTTTCACTACTTTTGGATTCACAAGCATGTGACGCTCCCATTTTCAGAAAAAATGAGACGCGTGATATTTAAACTTAGCCTATATTTATGTAACACACATTAACCTTGTAATAGCAAATGATCAAAAAATGTAGATAATTTGCCCTCTCGTAGCGGCCTTTAGCTGTGGAATAATTAATAGGTAAACAAACGCAGTTAGTGAACTCGTATATTATTTCTGGTAGGTAATTCCTGATCAAACTCCTTGTGAAAGAACCAGTAAACGTCCTGTAAAATATTCACTTTACCTCCAATGCACCTCTAATTCTCTATACAGGAAATCCAGTCTATTGCGGGACTGACACCTTAGGTTTAGACCATGTGTACAACAGTTCGAATACTCTTAAAGTTAATAAGAGGTATAATAGCCAGCTATCAAACATAAAGCACCTACACAACAATATCATTACCTGCTTTGGTGGCCACATAGTCTAAGACATCACTCTTGTGTTAGACTAGACTGCCGATGATAAGGGAATCGGGTTATAATTCCGGTAGAGTGAACTGAGGGTTATAACACTCTCCCTCCAAGCAATTGTGGCTACACTTACTCTAAAATTCATCCTTACTCATCTATAACTCACTAGAATCATTAGTACATATGCGTATACCTGAACGGGTAGTAAGACGTGGTGGTAAAAGTTTAGTGTTAAAATTATGTCATTGGTCTTTTTGCTTCTATGCCAACAATTACAACTAAAGTGCAACTATATATTTTATTTTTTGAACACATCAGTGAATAATAAATGGTATAACAAAGACTACTTTGATGATTATTTTTCTTTCCAAGAGTCCTGAGACTTCCGAGAATAAAGCGATATCTATATTTAAAGAATATCCTGGAGTTTTATAATGAAGAAGAATCCTCATTATAAAACTCCAGGAAATATATTATATGAAGACTCTGTTTAACTCTAATTTTGTTTAAATGAAATGTTAAAGTTCTTTCTTCAGTTTGTCGAACATCAAATTTATTCTGTCATCATTTATGATTTTTAAATGAGTGCTTAGTTAGAGAAATATAATTGTTTACATGTACTACATCTCATATAGCCTAAAGTATATCTAAATCATGGTGCAAACTCAAAATACAATATTTTCTTGATTGTGTTCAGAGCAACCAAACAAAATTCATTTGTGGTGTAAAGGTTATTAATCTAAGTAACTTTACTTTAGTGGTTTCCATAACAACTACAAATATGTCACACGGTATATTTTATAGTATCATTGTTAGAGTGTAAACCAATCAAATTTTGGTAATGAGCATCGTGCTCCGTGTAGGTTAACTACTAGAATATATTGGAAGGCTCTCGAACATAGCTTGGCGCGAACATAATGTTTGATGGTAGAATTCAACGCCAAGTTTATCCGGAGCTTAGATTTTACGAACGGATACTATGCCTTAATTATTCCAAAGGGGACCTGGTGGTCTAGGGGTAAGGTGTCAGACTTCTATGCTGGCGGCCGGGGTTCAATCCTAGGTCCGGGCGCAGATTTATCTGATTACCAAACCCTTCCTTCACCTCTGACAATACATCTTGTGAATGTGGGGAATGCCAGGCCTCCACCGTGTAATCACCCTACCATTACACATTAGCGTAAGTGCGTATAACCCGAACGGGTAGTAAGACGTGGTGCTAATAATAATAATTAATCCAACACCTTAGCTCCATCGGTAGTGTGCCTGTTTATTGAGCTAAGGGTCCCGGGTTTGATTCCCGGCATGACTGAAATCTTTTATCATTGGTTAAAGGTTGGTTTACCCATTCACAGTGATTAGTTTACGACTGGAAACTGGATGTTTTGCCTGTAATAATCTTAAATTAAATTATAATGTATATGAAGTTACGACAGGCCTAGCAAGCTAGCAGTGGAAAATATATGGCCTGAATAAACAAAAATTACCAATATCACAGGCTAGAAACATTTAGGAATGTAATAAAACTAGGTCTTAATCCAGGAAATGGGAAAGAAAAAGTTATATTAAAGATAAATTAGTGGGAAGAGAGTAGACCCATGTAAAACCTAAAGTATTAATTGGAATCAATTAACAGCTTCACTAAGTTATAAATGAGAGCTAAGTTCATTGTAAGTCCACCATAAACCATATTGTCACCACTGCTGATTCCTTCATTTGAATAAGAGGTGTGTGTATCCAAACTATTTGGGATGGTCATACTCATCTAGTTTGATTTGTCGGTGATGAGGTCAGAGTTTGAATCCCGTTCAGATTTATTGATGGTTATTTATCCTAAATAGTTTCCCACTATTCTTCCACGTTCAAACAAGTATTTTTTTCCCAATTTTATACTTTTCTTTTCCCTACCTCATCAGTGTAAAAATCTAGATACTCCTGGCCGGTTTTAAGACTTAGTGAAATAAGTGGCACGACACAATCTTACAAACTTTCTCATATTGTGTATTATAGCTTTGAACAAAATTTTCAAAAATAGATTTTCAGTAAACTACTCTTAAGTAAGTTTTCCTTAGGAAAACAAATACATTAACTTGTTAGTTACATTAACCACTGTTCTCATATATATATATATATATATATAAACAAAATTGTTTATATAATTTTTAAGAAATTCACATTTTCCAAAACCATTTGTTAACTACACTAAAATTATTGTTGCTCCTAAAATACAATTCCCATCTTCCTATTTTTAACTAAATCTTAGAGGCTATTTAAAAAAATCGTACCCGCCTCGGTGGCATAGCTATTTAACGCGCTAGTCATGTTGAGCTAGACTGCCGAGAATGGGGAGATTGAGGTCACGCTTGGGTGAACTGGGGTGGTTTCCCACTCTACCTCAACGCAAATGTGGCTTCACTTCCTCTAAATTAAACCTTACAAATTCCTAATCTATTAGCGTAATTAGAACTTAAGCGTATAACCCGAACGGGTAGTAGGATGCGGTGCTAGTTAGATTTTTTTTTAAAAAAGCTAAAATTTATACTCAGTAAATCACCCTGGAATTGATTCATTTTATAAATATAGACCTATATTATTATTTATTATGTAAAATAGTCCCCAGATACCAAATTTGAACAAAATAATTCTAGCTATTTTATAAAAAATTCACATTTAAACTACTACTAAATGATTTTTTTAGGAAAAAAAATTAAATTAAATTTATTGTGAAAAATTTATCAAACAAGTGTTTTGAACCAAATCGTTATAGCCATTTTTAAAATTGGTCATCTGTAAACTATCCTTTACTAATGTTTATCCTAAAACTAAGTATACATTGTTATCTAGGAGGTTAAACACTCCCTGGATATAAATTTCAAACAAAATCTTTAGGCCAGTTTTGAAAAAAAATTCAAAATAATCACTTATTAGTATCTTAAACTACTCTTAATTTAAGGGCTATTGTTAAAATTAAAATATATTTTTTTTAGTATAGCCATATAACATCTAAATGTCAGTTATGAGCAATATCCACCAAAATGTTTCATATATGTGGCTAAGGACAAACAGAAACACAGACGGCACTAACTGTAAATAACTTTTTTGGGTTCAGGGACACATAAAACGTAAAAAAAATCAGCAGAATATTGAGATAGAAAATGTTCACGATTAAAATACTTTCTCTTGAAATGAGAAAGTAAAAATATAGGTGTTATTCCATTATTATATAAGTCTATTAGCTCAAAAAGGGATTGAAACATTGTTGAGCATATTTATTAATGAAATTGTGTAACAATAAAAAAAAGTTCAAAGGAATGTTAAAGCAGCTTTAGAGCTGTTAAAACCCAAAATAGCGGCTGTTAAAACCCAAAATAGGTTCTTGTTTAAGTAATATAAATTGATAAACTGATTTTACTTCAATTTGACTCCTGCATGTCTAAATTAAATAATGGACGACAAACAATTTAACAGATTCACACTAAATGATCTTAGAAAACTTTTAAGGTGGTTATTTACCAATTTACACTGTATTGCTTAAGTCCGGCTATCCCCATTAGAATTAATAGAAAAAGTATCTGCATTTGCGTGGAGGAGAAAACCATTGATGAAACCGGTGCACATGAATTGCGGAACAAATAATACGGGTGCACATGAATTGCGGAACAAATAATACGAGTGCACATGAATTGCAGAACAACTCATCCGAGCTCGGTGATACCATTACACTAACTGCGGAGTAAAAATTAAATTCATAATGGCGTTATTCAAAATTGAACAGGGAGGTTAGGTTAGGCTAGTCTAGGTAAGGTAAGGTTAGGTTAAATTAGGTTAGACTAAGGTAGGTTAGGTTAGTGGTTAGGAATTGAATGGGATAAAAGGTTGTTCCGCAATTCGTGTGTACCAGCTGACAGGTATACTTTATTCCGCAATTCAAGTGGTACCTAATTGAATGTCTGCTGACCGGTATACCTTTTTCCTAAATTCAAGCGCACCCGATGAAACTACACTCTAAATACAGTGTGTTCAGAAAATAACGCAACACATGGATAAATATAGCACAATACGGTCAACAGTGAGTTTTAAATTACGATGGTGAACCATTTATGGCCACTCTGTCAGGTAAATAACTCCCGAAGACATGGTTTCAACATGATAATTCAACTGCCCATAGGTCTAAAAACTCCATGGCTTATGAAACATAGAATTCCCTATAGGTTGCCTTACCTTTTGAACACACTGTATACTCGCCTTTTTTTTATATACTGACCTCCCCATCACCGGAAAACTATAATACAAGAGCTTGACGTTTAGTCCACGTGCCCACCGATGCGAGTCCTACCTTGTGTTTGCTATCTATGTACCTTGATTAACGTAGATCTGTCATATACATATTTATAATATTTTAGCTGGATTGGAACAGTTTTATAATAATTCAAAATTTTTAATATTGTTATTTTAACATATTTAAAGGCAACTATTAAAATGTGTTACCATTGCTGCTATTTAATATTGTATGCTAATATCGAGCTCATATTATTAGAAAGTTTACGTCTAGGTATTTTATTTGGGAACCTCTCTGAAACCCGATTTATCTCTAAACGAACACGGACAAATTAATTGGGCGTTTATTCATGTTTGTATAGCAAGTAGAGTTGAAATCTCTTCATGGGTTCAAAAGTTATACAAGACTAAATATTTACATACCACAGACACCCCCATTACATTAGCACTATTCCGCCTTGATCTAGAAATAAAACACAAAGAAGTGTTGGAATACGTAACTATAGCAATAAAGAGGCCTACATGAATGCTAAAATGGTTTGTTTTTTTCTAATTTCAGGTTAGATATAAACTTATACCCGCATCGGTAGACACGGACCTACAGTCAAACTCATCCAGTTTGGATTGGTTGGAATGGGGAGTTCGTGGCTAAAATCCCAGTCAGATTTACTAACGGTGGTTTTTAATTGATATTATCTCATTCTCTCACACAAAATTATGTACATTTTCTCTGATTTCTAACTTCATCTCCATCTATGTATTGAAATGTGGATGGATTGGAAGGATAGTGAGAGAAGGCCAAATACGAATTATTATTAGCACCGCGTCTTACTACCCGTTCGGGTTATACGCACTTACGCTAATGTGTAATGGTAGGATGATTGTGAGATAGAGGTGAAGGAAGGGTTTGGTAATCAGATAAATCTGTGCCGGGACCGAGGATTGAACCCCAGACCCTCAGCACAGAAGTCCAACACCTTACCCCTAGACCACCAGGTCACCTATGAAATACAAATTAAAAACAATCATTTTATGCCAAAGGTTCTCCCATTCGTGAAGGTAATCTTCGGTGCAAATTTTAAATCCTATCATAATTTTTTTGGAAACTAATGATAGTAGGGTGATTTAAACAATACAAGTTTTCCAAAAGGGGAAGAACATCATTGCATCCCGTTGCCACTATTACGGATACATTCACACAAATTAATTTTAGGAACTAATAGTTGAAGCCTGAAGTGTCTGTCTCTCCGTCTAATAAAATTCTATTGGAATATATTTCCTGCCCTGTCACGAAACAAGCTTCTTGGCAAATGTTTCCAGGGTGGTTTGTTTAACCTTTTTTACCGTTTGGGTGTATTTCTGAAGTAGAAACCCTGACTGCCAAGTTATTTTTAGCCTTTGAAATCGTTAGCGAGCTGAGTTATACGAGGAAATTAAATATAAATAAGAGTTTCCTTTATTTCATGTTTATCTAATGATAAAACATCGAGCTTAGTTATGTAAGTAAACATTAGTTACAAATGGAATAGCATGACCTATTACCATGCTGATTAATTGCACAAAACAAGTAATTTAACTTAGTTTTTTTTTAAGAACGCTTCTTTTCTTATTATAATATTATTTAGCACCGCGTCTTACTACCCATTCGTGTTATCCGCTTTAAGTACTAATTACACTAATGGATTAGGAATTGGGAAGGTTTTTAACCAGAGGAAGTGAGCCCACATTTGCGTGGAGGGAGAGTGGAAAACCATTTAGGATAAACCACCCCCAGCTCACCCGACTGAGTTCGAATCTCGATCTCCTCGTCCTCAGCAGTAGAGCTCAACACGACAAGCGCGTTAGCCGACTACGCCACCGAGGCGAGTCTTCTTTTCTTATTAACAGTTTGGGTTGCACGCACGTTTACTAAATATGCTATGATCTAGGGAATAATAAGGTTATATTTAGCGGAAGTGTAACCTCATTTGGATGGAGGGAGAGGTAAAATCAATTTAGGAAAAGCCACCCAACCTAATTACACCCGGCCGGGATTTAAACTCCTTTCTCCACGTCATTGTCAGTCCAGTATATCGTAAGAGTGATGCGTTAGACCATTTAACTAAATGAAATGCATTATTCAAAATATCGTGTCACAAACTATTTTGTGATTGTAACGTTTCTTTTGTCTTGTTACTACTTTGTTTGATGTTGACTGAATTATATAAACTACATCTGAATGAAATATATACAAAATTAATAAACAGAAATAAGTTAATAAATATAAATAACTTAGTTAATCAAAGTTAAAACATCTTAGGGATTGTTGTGTGTAAAGTTCCGATACCTTATCTCAGTAGGTAGCGTGTCTTTCTACTGAGCTAAGTGTATCAGGTTCGATTCCTAAAATAACCCCTAAAAAATTATCATTGGTGAAATGTGGGTTTAAACTTTCCCAGTGAAGGATTAATGGCCGGGGACTCGAAGTTGTCTCTGTTGTAGATTAATTTAGTCTCTAAGTCATGTACTGATATAATTAGTCGGTTCAAGAAGTGCACTTTAAATACCTTTAATAAATAAAAAATAAAAATATGGCTATATAATCCTATATTTATAATCTATATTAATACAATTAATAAAATATCCTATAAGCTATGTTATTTAAGGGCACTACATTAATGAAAGTACATGTCTACACACTGCTAGATTTACTATGGGAATTGTATATCTGAACCTGTTAAAGACCAAAAATAAACCTCAATTAGCATATTATGTTATGTTGTGGCCCTGTTGAAATTAAACTTTGTTTTGTGAAATTACAACTACAGTGTCGGCACATCGAATTTGAGATAACCCAGAGTGCATGGTCAGTGCTAGTCCACTTTTATTTATTTTTTGTACCGCAACTACTACCCACCCATATCCTATTTTAATATAACTAATGGGATAAGGATAATGAAGGTGTAACTTAGAGGAAATATACCAACATTTACGTTTGAATAAGACACTCTCAGTAGCCTATATCCGGCCGGGATTCTAACCTCAACCTTATCTTCTTCGTAAATTTACACTAAGCGAGACTGATGCCTGGTCTGCATGTCCACCAATGTGGAAAAGTTTAATCTTAACATCAACATTAACGTAAAATACACTCACACACATTACTTTAGTCGTAGCCTAAATGTCCAGAAGGGGCACTTTTTTTTCATCCTGCTTTATTACCTATTTTGATCCGCTAATGGGATAATAATGAGGATGGTGGAATTTAAGAGGAAATGCATTTGCGTGGAGGGAGAGTGGGAAACTATTTAGGAAAAAACACCCCCAGTACACAAACTAATATCGTACTATAATCGTTGTAGAATTCAAGGTGGCCATAGTCCGGTAAAATATGGAAAATTTGGATGAATGGTGGAGTTTAAATCTGGTAAGAAACACATGGAAGTGTCAGGAATTTTTTAGTTGATAAGAGAAAATGATAATTTTGTCTGTCCGGTCACAACCTGTTCAAACAGTGTTTTAGTAAAACCTATTTATATATTTGAAAATTAATTTCAAAAATAATTACTCATACAAAATGAGGATTGACAAGACGTGTATTAATCACAACTTGTGAATGTGTGGAATGCCAGGTCTCCACCGTGGTTCGTATCCCATGTTAGACTGTAGGTCCTACATTTCATCTCACACTTTACCATTACACATTAGCTTAAGTGCATACAACCCGAGCGGGTAATAATAAGACCTGGTGCTAATAATAATAATAATAATAATAATAATAATAATAATAATAATAATAATAATAATAATAATAGTAATAATAATAATAATAAATGAAGGTTTTTAATTTTTAATTTTAATTTAAATTTTTTAATCAGGAAATTTTATTTTATGACTTTTGTAGCCACTATGAAAAATACTCCATTTAAGATGATATAATTTGCCAATTGGTCATTATTTAGGTAAAGACTGCAAGTGAGATTGGTGTGTCAAACTGTTACTCCTCAGTTACTTACCAGAAATCGACTCCAAAAAAAATTGTTAAATTTTCACACCAAGTATATGCAATATTTACAACACATTAATATTTGAAAAGGTTTCTTCCTTATGAAAAGGAACAAACACACAAGGGATCACGGCTTACGGATATGCATCTGTCATAAATTATGAAAATAATATGTAAAGACTCCCTCACATCCTTGCTGTATTATTTTTAAATATATAATCTTAATTCCTTTTTTTAATGATAAATATTTTTTTAATGTTTAATTTTTAATTAATATGGTAGTAGTATTGAGTTTTTTTAAATGCGGACCTCTTTGTATATTCAATGTGCCCATTGTTATTAAATAAGTTTGAAACACCCAACACCATGCGGACATTTATGTGGACTACATAATGATAAAATGTCAATAGTAAGACATCACACTGCCATGATATATGTTTTTACCAATTCTTGCTCAATATATTAAAATTAATATAAAAACATAAATAAGGCTCATTGTTAATTTTTTTAATACTTTATAAATAAGCCGATTAAAAATAAATTAAATATTTTCTATAAATTGAAAATTTCACTATTTAAATGGAAATAATGGTCAGTGCTATAAATTTTAATGAAATTTTCACAACTAGACATATTTATACTCATTTTCAGAAGGCTTTGTCATTTTTTAAACTATAATTGCCAGAACAAAAAACAGGACCAAGTCAAATTTCCTCAAAATATTTCTATAAGTAATAAGAGTTCCCAATCCAGAAAATTATTTTCATTTAACCAAAGATTATTTCTAGAAACAATTATATTTTTATAAGAGGGTGGATACTTAAGTACGATATTAATATGTTTAGTTTTATTCATAGAACTATGCAATTTTTATAGTTAATTTGGTAGTATATTGAGCCTAAAAAAGTATTTAATTTACTGAAATTATATACATGAATACAATTTTTCATTTAACGAAATCAAATAATTTTATTTACCACATATCAGGGCCTCCTGTAATTAGAAATTCTTGTCAAAGTTTCAGTTGGTTCATTTTTTAAATTATTTTATTAATATCAACTAGTTTAAAACCAATTAAATTTGGCATCTTGGCCTCATAGTTAGCTTATTTATGACTTTTGGACTTTTGAACTAACCGTATTTTTCTTTCAAAATAATAATTATTAAATAAAGTTTTTTTAAATGCATCCCCTTTATAACTTTCAAACCATTTTGAAGCCTATAAGAAGTGATATCAATTTTAAAGCAAACTAATAATATGTTGTTGGTTTTTTACGCCATGTAATAATACCTTTCTGGGATTTTTATATATTAAAAATGTAAATGGGGCAGTGATGAGTGTAGGATAAATTAAATTATTATTATTATTATTATTATTATTATTATTATTATTATTATTATTATTATGCATTCCCCACATTCACAAGATGTCTTGTCAGAGGTGAAGGAAGGGTTTGGTAATCAGATAGATCTGTGCCGGGATCGAGGAGATAAATTAAAGAAAATTGATCGGTATTTGCGGGAGGGTATAGTGGGAAAACCAACCTCTGTAACCATAGACAAGACTCGAACCATTAGTCTTCGGTCACTGGATAAAACCATACTAGATGAAACTGACATTTATTCTGCGTGCCTACCGATGCGGGCAAGGGACTGTTTTTTTTAGCACCGCGTCTTACTATCTGTTCAGGTTATATGCCTATGTACTAATTAAACTAATGGGGTAGGGATTAAGAAGGCTTAATTTAGAATAAATACACCCGCATTTGCGTGGAGGGAAAGTAGAAAACCGTTAAGAAAAAGCAACCCTCAGTCCACACGACCGGGACCGAACCGCGATCTCCCCGTCTTCAGCAGTCTAGTTTATTATTATTATTATTATTATTATTATTATTAGCACCACGTCTTACTACCCGTTCGGGTTATACGCACTTACGCTAATGTTTAATGGTAGGGTGATTGTGAGATGAAATGGAGGACCTACAGTTTAACGTGGAATCCGAACCACGGTAGAGGCCTGGCATTCCACACATTCACAAGATGTCTTGTCAGAGGGGAAGGAAGGGTTTGGTATTAAGATAAATCTGTGCCGGGACCGAGGATTTAACCCCGGCCGCCAGCATAGAAGTCTGACACCTTACCCCTAGACCGCCAGGTCACCCAGCAGTCTAGCTAAACACGAAATTAACGCGCTAGCCCACGCGGCCACCAAAGTGGGTTAAAATAATGTTCAAACTGAATATAAGCTGTGTAGATTGAAACCAAGAAAGCTTTATCGTCAATGGACTGGGCTGGCGCAGGAGTGCGAATATATAACTCGCTTATAAGGTAGTTCATTTTTCAAGACGTGACGCACTCCCTTTGTCAATTCATGACAATATTTTACTAAAAATATTACATGATCGGGCATGCATTTACACTATTATACTAAAATCTTAGCATTCAACAAGAAAACGTGTTTTTAGAATTTGTATGTATTTTTTTTTTATCACCATGACTTTAAACATGTTCATGTTGTACGCATTTTACTTTAATGTGGCAGGGATGAAGGAGGAAGTATTTTAGAGCTAATATACCCGTATTTGTAAAGAAGGAAAATTATAAACAATTTAGGATAAACTAACATCAGTAGACCCGACCGAGATTTTAACCCCAATCGCCTTGTCTTACGTTGGCCACTCTAACACAGGAGTGACACCTTAAGCCATTCAGCCACTGAAACGGCTTGTATGTTTAAATTATTTCACAGAAGGTTCAATCTATATTATTAAAGGGTTATTAATTTTACAATTTAAAAATAATGGTTAACCGGTTTAGGCTTCATTATTTATCTTTTAGAAGAGCTTAACTAGTTATCTCATGGATTTGCGAAACACAAAATGTTCAGATGTTAAGATCATAGTTTTCAAAATTTCTATTTTCTTATTTCTTTCATCAAGAGAAAGTATTTTAACCGTGAACATTTTCTTCTTCGAGATTGTGATTAATCTTTACGTTTTATGTGTGTCCGAACCCAAAAGAACGTTTATTTTACGATTATGTCTGGGTGTCTATACCTGGTTACAGATCTGAAACCGTTTGGTGGATTGTGTCCATACTTAATATCTAGATAGGCCTACTTGCTATATGGCTACACCTCTGAACCTATTTTTGATTTTCACCCTAAACTTTTAAATTAATAGATGTTTTTTTATTAGTGATTTTTTTGAATTCCAAATTATTTTTGATAATGACTCTAACGATTCTTTTATGTGAATATTTAGGGTGTTTAACCTTTACTGTATACACCCGCTTTGGTGGCTACATGGTCATAAGTGCTACTGTTGCTGCTAATGATGGGGAGATCAAGGTTCGAATCTCGGTCGGGTGTACTGAGATTAGTTTTTCCAAAATGGATTTCTACTCTCCTTCCACGTAAATACGGGTACACTTTCTCTAAATATAGCCTGCCTAATCCCTAAAGACATAAACCTAACTCTTACATAAGACTCAGTGCTATATAAAAACACTGTGTACTTGGTTTTTTGGGTAAACATTCGCTAAAAAATAGTTTACTGATGAGTGATTTCAGAAAATTTGAAATATTTTGAAAATGGTTTTTAACGATTTTGTTTAAAATGTATATCTGAGGACTGTTCGACATGAAAAATAAGAATGTATACTTTATTTCTATGGAAACAATTGCTTAATGAGGTTTATTTTAATTCTCTAAATATGGGTGACCTGGTGGTCTAGGGGTAAGGTGTCGGACTTCTGTGCTGAGGGCCGGGGTTCAATTCTTGGTCTCGGCACAGATTTATCTGGCAAGACATCTTGTGAATGTGTGGGTATGCCAGGCCTCCACCGTGGTTCGGATTCCACGTTAAACTTTAGGTCCTCCATTTCATCTCACAATCACCCTACCATTACCCGAACGGGTAGTAAGACGCGGTGCTAATAATAATAATTCTCTAAATAATATTATATTAGTTTACTGAAGACTGATTTTTGTAAAATTGGATCTTTTTTAAATATCTCAAACGAGTTTGTTAAAAATTGATTGTTGGTACTATTTTACATGATAAGTAATTATTTTTTTTTGTAAAATAAATTATTTAAGTGTAGTTTACCTACTACAAATTATACAAAATTTGAAATTTTAAAAAATTGTCCTTAAAGATAAAGTTCAAAATGAGCATCTGTGAATAGTTTTTCATAATAAATAAGAATAAGTTTCCTGCTTTAGTGGCTTCATAGTCTAAGGCGCTACTCTCGCAAAGACTAAAACTTCTGATGATGGGGAGATAGTAGCTCGATCCCTGTTGGGTTTACTGGGGGTTGTTTTTTCTAAATGGTTACCCCACTCTCTCCACGCAAATGCGAATATACTTTCACTAAATTCAACTTTCCTCATCCCTGACCCAATAGTGCAATTAGTACAGAAGTGCACAACACTAATGAGTGGTAAGACACGTTGCTAAAACATTTTATTTTTATTTTTTACAAACCTAAAATCATTTCTTGGTAGTCTTTACAAACAGATTATTTTGAAAATTTGAATTACGTAAAAATGTTTGAGTAATTTGGTTTAAAATGTATATTAAAGAGTGTTTATTAGGATTAACAAGAAGATTTTCTGTTTTTATAAGGAAGGATAGTTTACTGAAAATAAATTTTTAATAATTTTCTTACATGTAAGCTATAATACATAATATACATATGAGAAAGTATTGCGATTGTGTCATATAGTTTATGTTTATAATATGTATTTATTTTTGTGGTTCAATAGGCTTAGTAAATATGTGGCTTTTTCTAACATCCCTTACAATACGTCTGGGTTAACCAAATTTAATTACCTTGATACATTATAATTAACCAGGTATAAATTGGAATAATTAGTTGTTATTTTTTCTTGGCGGGAAGGTAGGAAATAATTTGGGGAAAAACATCCATACGTCTGAACAGGTTTTGAATCCCAACCTTCCACTAAATCGGTAAACTAGTCTAGACGAGCTTAATTTTTAGTCCACATTCCCACCCATAAGGGATCAAATATGTTAAAATACATTAAAATAAACGCATTAAGGTATAATTAAACAAACATCTTTTGCAATACAAAAAAAATTATATTAATTGTTTTTAATCATATAAACCAAATTTGAATTATGTATTGTGATTTTTAACGTTCGTTAAAATAACCATGTGTCATTAGTATTATTAGCACCGCGTCTTACTAACCGTCCAGGTTACACGCATTTTCGCTAATGTGTAATAGTAGGGTGATTGTGAGACGAAATGGAGGACCTACAGTTTAACGTGGGATCCGAACCACGGTTGAGGCCTGGCATTCCCCACATTCACCAGTTGTGATTAATACACGTCTTGGAAGAGGTGAAGAAAGGGTTTGGCAATTAGATAAATCTGTGGTGGGACTGAGGATTGAAACCCGGACCCCCAGCACAGAAGTCTTGACACCTTACCGCTAGACCACCAGGTCACCTATGTGTCATTATTATGATATGTTAAAATGCCATCAATTCTCTTATAAAGATAAATAAATGTAGGGTATCTTACTACGGCAAAGTGATGGATAAAGTTAGTGACTTAAATATATTTTGGTGACCTGGTGGTCTAGGGGTAAGGTGTCGTATTTCTGTGCTGGCGGCTGGGGTTCAATCCTTGGTCCCGGCACAGATTTATATGATTACCAAACCCTTCCTTCCCCTCTGACAAGACATCTTGTGAATGTGGGGAATGCCAGGCCTCCACCGTGGTTCGGATTCCACGTAAAACTGTAGGTCCTACATTTAATCTCACAATCACCCTACCATTACACATTAGCGTAAGTGCGTATAACCCGAATGGGTAGTAAGACGCGGTGCTAATAATAATAATAATAATAGTAATAATAATAATAATAATAATAAATATATTTGGTTTTCTTTCTGAAAAATTGTTTGAGTGTATTTTAAAATCCGTATACTGAAGAGAAGCGAGTATAGAACCGAAACTTATCTTCCTATTCCGAGACTTAGCCGTGTCTAATATTAACTAACCTAACAAAACATATATTGAGAAACTCTAAATAAATTAATCCAAGTATATCCAATATTAACAACAACAAAAAAACATTCACAAATTTGAAATAATTAAAAACCACCCGATTTGGTGGCCGCATGGTCTAAGGCATTACTATCACAGTATACTAGACTGCCGATGACGTGGAGATCAAGGCTGAAATATTGGTCGGGTCTACTGGGGGTGGTTTTTATAAAATTGTTTTCTACTATCCCTTCACGCAAGCGTGGGTACACCTCCTCTAAATATAACCTTCATAATTCTTAAAACCTTTAGCGCAATTAGTACATAAACATATAACCCAAATGTTTAGTAAGACGATGTACTAAAAAAAAGCTTAACTAGTTATTAAATATCAACTAGCCTAAAAAACATAGACGGAACCAACTTAAAATAATATTAATTAATACAACTTTTTTTAAATTAAATAACCCAAGAAAGTATAGCCTAAGATAACGTAAAATAATATTAATTAATTCATTCTACTAAAACATTATTTTTTAACTTAGCCTAACTATAGATAACATAAAATATCTATATTATTGGTATTTTGCCCTAAACTAACTTAAAAACTATTACGCTGACATGAGTGTACATATTTTATTGTACCTACATCTCACTGCTCGATTAGGTTGTACGCATATTTACTAAATACTCTTAAGTAGTAGGGATGAGTAAGATAGAACCTAGAGGAAATGTACCCACGTTTTCGTGGAGGGATGGTGAGAGAACATTCATGAAATCCATCCTAGTACAACATATTAAATGTGCTTGACATTTATACCACGTGCCACCTGGAACGGGTCTTACCTAACATAGCTTTACTTAATAATATATAAACTTGATTATATTCGAAGACCTTAAGAGCTTATACCGTATGCCGCCATTAGCCAATACCTTATCCTGAACCACACTTGCCATTTACCAAATAACTAAAACCTCTTAGTGATTATAAGAGTCACAAATAGTAAAGCTCTTTTCCTAATCGATTATCTAATGTATCATGCAAAGATTCGGTTACGAAGCATAATGGACCTAATATTTGGCAAGCTGTGTCTCCTGTTTTTAAATTATCTAAGAAGGCAAATCGATATTTAGAGGGAAATATTTGTCCAGGACAAATAAATATTTAGAATTATTGAAAGCGAACACCATTGTTGAGGCTACTAGTATACTTGACCTTTTAGAAACCGATACTATATTCACTCGTACCATATACACACCTCTTTCCCCAATTGTTTAAACTTAGGCAACATTTTGTAAATTTCCTAATAATTATTTATCTTTGAAAATCATAAAAGTTACAAGATTCCACTCATTAAACATAATAAAACATGATAATTGTTTGTCAATCAAGAAATACAAAAAGTGGAAGAAACGTTTAAATGAATTAATAGCTAGTAGGGGGAATGTATTAAAACTACCTCCGACCCTGGACACAAAGGGACGTGCTGCGGTGAAGGAAATCGAGGAAATGGATTTATTGTTTTCTATGGGTCAGTTTCATAGACTTAGTACCCCTAAGTATGGTTCGATAATAAATGCAAGACGTTACCTACCTAGACCAGAAGGGAATGTACAAGTTTCATATGCGAAACTGACCCATTCCATTTGAGTTTAGGCAAGTGTCGTCTTGTATTTAGTATCGAACTGTACCTGAGGCGTAGTAAATCTCTATGAAACTGGAAACTGGCTTATATGGTTCAGTCAATACTGTGGCTGGATAACAACCACGAGTGGAAATATTGCCTCATTTTCTAGAATTTCTCAGTGGGCATTATTAAATTTGACGCGTGTGCAATACAAAATTTCCAAAAGAGGTCACTATATGCAGTCACTTTTGAGGAATCATTTTATGCTTTCCATTTAGGGATTGACAATTGTGAGTCTATACCAGGAGTTTTTTTTTTAAGTTTACAGCTTTTTATCTCGAACGGTATGGAAGATAGGAAAATAAATTTCTAACGAAAGCTGTGTGATTTTGAGGGAGGGGTATTTCTTTAATCATCGACAGAACTATGAACAGACATGAGGACAGATGGATCAACGGGCAGAGGGGCGGACAGAATTTTTGGGTTTGTTTTCATAGAAAGTGTAATGATTCATCATAATCTCGAGATAGATATTTTTCACGATCATAATATGTTCTCTTGATTTGAGAAAGTTTAAAAAGTTTTCAAACTTTTCTTTATACGTGACTAAAAGCCTGCTAAAGATATGCAGGGAGATGAAATTTAGAATGTGTAATGAATTCATGAATAAAAGATGCATCTTGTAATAAATTTTGAGTGCACTGCGTAAAACTAGACATTTCCCCTTACCCACCCTATTAGGGTAGGGACAAATTAATTCAACATTGAATATCTCCCACATTACTGCACGCTCAACCCTATATAATGTCATAATTTTAAATCATAAAACCAAATCATCAGGCAAACCACCCACGTTAATAGTATTTTACATTAAGTCATACCAGATTTTGGTTTGGATAACATTAAACTACACCGCTAAAATGTATAAATACTTAACATAGTTATAGAAAATTGATTCGCGATTTGTTCACTATAAATATTTTACTCACATTGGTTTCCAAGTGAAAAAATACCTTTGTTTAATCTAGTTTGATTTGTTGGTGGCAGGAAGGTTGGGGTGTAATCCCTCTGGGTGGATTAAGGTGTATTCTACACAATAACTTCCCTTTTTTTCGCAATCAAAATTTGGGTATATTTCCTCTGAATTCTATCTTCTCTATACCTACACAGAATGTTAATATAATGACATTTTTTTTATGCTGTTGATCCGAAAATCTCACAGATGTACAATCTACAGTTCTACACTCCAAATATATTTATTTTCGTGATCACAAGCACATAAAATAAAAGGCCACTTGTAAATTTAAAGATCGATATTTTTCATCATCATAATATCTTAATTTAGCCTATATGTAAAAGTAAAAAACTTTAAAAAATTAAGATAAACACAATGTCATAAAAACTCAATGAAATTGCTAATCTTGATGGTTGATGTTTAAAACATGATGGGGCTCTCCTTAAAGTGGTGCTTTGTTTATTACAATTACAATATCACTTAAGTGTTGGTGGATACTTGATGTTAAGTGCTCTTATGACGAGCTGCTGTAAGGACCCTTCATTTTATTAGGGAAGAGCCTTCTTCCTAAGCAACAATACACCAACACAAAAATAACGAGCTCGTGGATGAAACGCTTTCGCTCATTAAATAGATATGAGAAATACTATATAGATGTATTTATGTCTTGACTAACACGATTAGTGACAGAGATAAGTTTCCACTGATAAAAGATAATCTCACTTAACGGTTCCAAGCTTAATAGTGTACAAATATTGTTTGTGTATCCACCATCTAATTATCATAAATGTCCCTGGAAATCAAACTAACTTTATATAGGGAGGCCTACTGACATCTATATGCCAATGATTTACTGGTAAATACATAAAGGAATTTGAATTTTCAATAGATATGAAATCTGACCAGAATAGCATTACTTTGCCTAACCAATATAAGTGCTAGAGATTTTTTTTTAAAAGGTATAAATGTACACCTAATTTACCCCAGGTGTTCATTGGTGGTATCACCACCCTCCATCTTCCAAATGTGGTCCTATGTTTGTCAGGATGAGTTTTGGCCGAGGATGGGAGGGGGAGTAAGAGAATATAAATGATTTTTTGGGTTCGTAATTGATGTTCGTCTTGGATTTTTGTGGTTTTTATTTTTACTACTATGTCTAATACAAAACGTGATGTTGATGAAATCTTTTTTTTTTAATGTGGAAGAACCTAACAGATTTACTTAGAATATTGTGGCAGAAAGAAGTATTTCAAGGAATCCTTAGTCAATGGCCTGACTGACCTCTAGGTGATCTTACACGGTTGATGAACCTCAGTACCCTGGGATTGAACGGTAGCCCTCCAATACAAGTACTGATGTTCCAGCGTCCTATCCCGTGTAAGCCCAAAATGGGTATAGTGACCCCACTAGACTCTTGATTAGTCAGCCCCGATAGCTGGATACACTACATATAAGTTTTATTATACCGCACACTAATATAAGGACATGTTAGTTCCTTATCAATTTTCATCAATATAAACTGTTTACCGCTTGTGGCCGTGTCAGTTTAGTAAAATCTTTCATATTCCTCTACCCTTCCACAATTACTCCTCCTTAAATTGCTTTTATTCTTCTACTAACATCTGCACACTTTCTGTTATCCACTCCTCCAATCTATTTTTTGGCCTCCATTGCAGTATTTTCCCTACATACTTCATTTACATTATTCTTTTTGGCTTCCCCTTCCTGTCCATCAACATTACATGCCCATACCCTTTCAGTCGTTCTTTATATTCTATCTCATGTACTCCTTGTGCTCCCACTATTTCTCGGATAACTTCACTCCTTATCTTTTTTTCTCTTAGTGATAGCTAACATACTCCTCACAAATATCATTCCCATAGCCAACACTTTTCTATTTTTATCTTATATTCAATGTATTTTATTATTAACACCGCAGCTTACTTACCGTTTGGGTTGTACGCAAATTCAATGTCCATGTTTCTGCTATGCATGTGACAATGGGTACAAAGTGCGCCATACACAGAACTTACTTACACTTCAAGGGAACTTATATTCTCCATAGAAGATATATTACACAATTATAAAAAAACTTCCCCTGCTGCCTTCTTCTATTTGATACTCTATAGTCTAACCTTTCACCTCAATCACACTTTCAAGTTATTTTACATTGTGTATTTTTCTCACTTCTACTCTATTCAATTTTATAGCTTGACCAGGCATTATACTCTTCCTCTTCATTAACATCACTTCTCACCTCGCGATGCTAAATTTCACTTCTTCATTCCATTCCTGTAGCTGTTCCCTTACTTCCTCTTTCCTCTTTCTCTATACCATAGAGTCATGAGCATATGTCATAGCTTTCATTCGTTCCTCCCCAATTTTTCTTGCCACTATATTCATGACCATTTTCACTACAAAAAGTTGTGGTGAGAGAGCACTTCACTAATTGACTTCATTTTGTGTTTGGAACCCCTCCGTCCACCCTTATTCATCTTACCACAATTCACGTTATCCTCAAACATGTTCTTCACTCTTATTACAACTTCACTTTCCACTTCAGTTCCTCCATCTCTTTCCAACCTTTTTTTATCCACACTATAATTTGCATTCACCATATTCACACATACCATTACCAAATCCCTCTCAAATTCTTACCTTCTTTCAACCAGCTGTCGTAAAGCGAAGATGAAGTCCATTGTAGACCTTTGTTCCCCAGATCAATGACTCAATATCCACCTTCTTTTAATTTTCTCTTGTTCTTGCTAGTTTAATTTGTTCATAAAAATTTGAACTCATTAACCATTTAAAATAATATAATGTTCGCACTAGTCTCTAAATAACCGTCATTAATCTGGTATCTCTGTGTGTGTAGTCTTTCCACGTTCAATTCCAAGCCAATTTCCTTACTATACTCTAATAAAAGTTCTGCATTTATTGTAACAGGCTACTTACAATTACCTAACGAAGCATAATATTCTACGTATCCTAATAGCTGCATTGTACTGTTTAATGTCAAGCCTTCCCTACTCTCTTGCATTACCCTAATAGCATACTCTAAGCCTAGATTACAAAGTAATGGGAAAAGTGCATCTCCTTGTTTCAATCCTATTTGTATTTCGAAAGTGTCTGATAAGTGTTATCCAATCCGCACTCTACTAGGTTTACCTTTCAAACACACCTCAATTAGATTGACAAGTTTTTTGGGTATCCAAACATAAAAAACTTTCAAGTAATTTTTTTTCTTTTAGCTGAATCATAGGACTTTTTAAAATACATTTATATTTGAGCAATGTAATGTTATATTCCCAAATTGTTAAAATGTTTGCCAATTAGTAAAAATGTGATATTTTGTTGATCTACCTCATCCAAATCCACGTTGATGATCCCCAAGTTTGGCCTCTGCATATGGTGTCAATCTCACTAATATTATGTCAGATTAAACTTTGGTAGTGGTCATGTTGTTGTTGGTGAGATAGATAAGTATTTATTACATTCTGACTTAACTGCCTTTTTAAAAATGGGTTTTATTATATTTTACTTCCACTCTTGTGGTTTTACAGCATGGTTTAATATGGAATATAGTCATTTATGAATTTCTATTACAAATATTTCACCCCTTCCCTTTATTAACTCTACACGAATTGAATCTATATCTGGAGCTTTATGATTGTTTAACTTCTTAATATCTTCTTTGACTTCCCTAATACTTAGCTCTGGTACTAGTTACTCAGCAGTATAGATCTAGATAACCTCACCCCTACTGAATTATCGTCATTAAATTCGGATATCCTGAACTGGTAATAGAACGCAACAATATAATAAAAACTTTCTCAGAAACGCTTTTTTGTGTATTTTTTATTAAATACGATCTCTGTACAAAGGATTTATCTAAAAACTTTTAAATGTGACAGTTTATTTAGTATTTGGTAAGCATTACGGGAATTGAAATTTTGCCAGGTCCGTGTACACTTCATTTAGCTTCAAAGTGGAATAAAAAACATGTCATAAGACCAGCATCTGAATCGTCTTAGAGTGGACTTGAAAGAGCTGACGTAATGCGCTCTGTCAACCGGATGTCGCATTTGGGAGAATACAATCTCCAGAATCGTTTTGGAAACAGCTCCTGATGAACCTTTTGCCTGGTGGCTGATATAGTGTGTTTACGAATTCACCGTAGCTATACATCTTGTAGGGCCATGTCTAATATACATTTGTTTAGTCAGGATGGTCTTAGATTAATGCTTAACGTATATCTAATTACGAATAGTATAATTAAAAACACACTCGTTCACAATGTAATGTAATGATTAGAGTTTGACTAAATTCCAGTGGCGTATTCTGAGAAAAATTAATATGTATGCTGAACTCTAAAAGTTGCAACAAAGATTCGGGGGCCAAGGACCATCAACCACCCTTGTCCAAGAACGTCAAGGGATTATTCCAAGGGATATATTTGAAAATGTGTTCATATAGAAAAGTGGTTCTCGAACATTTATTATTTCCTTTTAACTGTATGCTATCTTAAGAAATTTTGAGCTCCCCCTCCCACACTCCCATTTCTCTCTTCTTTTATCTATCCATAACGATGATTACCATTCACTCAAAATGTAATAAAAGTATCTCCATGATGTCAGCCCACATTCAGGCTATACTTACCGAGTGGCTGCCAAACTGTTTGGCGAATTAGTGCCAACTCTTTCAGATAGAGGAAATCATGTGGTCAACACAATTATGACTCGATCCATTAATCTCGGCTTTCTATACCGGAACCACTACTATTTTATTCGAGTATATACTTATTTATCCACCTTAGGCTGAATCTAACCCGTTCCAGACCCACTGCTTTCCCAATAATCTTTACGAGCTGGGAATCAAACCCGGGATCTTTGGATCGGTAGCCAGAACCTATGACCACTAGATCACATAGGCGGTCCTCAAATTGTAATGATATCTACGTGGTTAGAAATTTAAGTAAATATTAATGTCGAAGATAAAAGTGGTATGAGCATATTTCTGAATGCATAAGAGAGACAGATCCTATTCAATTAGCCTAGTGTAACTAAAAGAACACAGTTAGCAATACTCAAGTTTAATTATTATAAGAGTAAAATGAAGTGATACATCGATCAAGCGTCCATCAGATCTTGGTGAGAGGGAATCAGGTGGATTGTCCAACTCACGTTGCAATTAAAACTATTTCTTAAAGTCTAACTTATCGCACACAATGCTGCTTGGAAACAATCGAGTCTCCCAACTTGAGAATTTATGCTCCAGAAGCTATTTAGGTGTGTAAACTCTGAATAACATAGGGGAGATCATCTCGGACTATTAATACCTCTATCGCTACGTTGTTTTTTTTTGGCTAAGATATTTACACTTATCTTTTGCTGTAAGCAATGGTGCACCCAAAGGGGATAGAGGCAAACAGGGTATTTGAACCCCCATCTCTTTCCCCAGTAACACAAATATTGTTAATAGAAATATAAATAATATGAAGTATACATAAAATATTTAGCATTGGAAATGTGTCGAATGTATAGGCTACATTTTAAGACCAGGCTTCAGACTTAAGCCTAATATTCAAAAGGACCGTTACACACAAAATTAACAATTAAAAACACATATAAATAATAGCTTCGATACCATTTGCATTATTTAAATTCGTTAATTACTATAAAACTACTCAAAAGGATTTATAAAAGCATTTAATATATATATAAACATTATTGGCCTTCAGGGCTTAGGAGGTTGTGCAACTACAAACCCACTCTCTCCATCAAAGTGTCATTCTTGCTACAGTCTTGATTGAATGCCTTTCCCAAAGTAAATGGCTGGGTGCGCCACTGATTATGTAAATTATAAGAAAATATATTTTATTTTACCTTTTCCCTTTTAAATCATCTTAAAATGGTGAAATCACACTCCTGACTTTTGGGATTCTTTGATGTATAATTATATAAAATCACAATGACTAATATTATTAATGTAAAACAAAAACTAAAATAACACTATTAAAACTACACTATCCTTTCTACTAAAGAAAAACAAGAATTACCGTCAACAATGGTTAAAGTATCCTCTTCACCTACTCCCCTTTCTCCCATTCTATCAGTGCTGAAATGCCTAAATTTGAAAGAGTCGTTAAATGTGTTTGCCAAATACATGATGATACATGTGACTAGAATGCCTAAATATAACTCAATGTATTTAATTAGTGTATAATTTAAAGTTTGTTACGTATACTAACTATTATCTTACAAATAATTTTATATATAGTTTATGTAATTTTACTTAAACTATACTAAATTAGTTTAATAAATAAACATTGTGATCTTGAATCTTTTTTCAATAGTTGGCACAATGCTTAGCCTGCTAAACATGAACAGCATGACTTGGAGTGTAAAAACCTGAATCCATTGACCAATTACTAGTGGGCGAGAGGAAAGGAGTGTGTTGCAACCTCCTAGACATTGGGCAAGGTAATTAGTGCCTCCCTAGCTTGCCTTGCGGTTTTCAAGCAGTAAACCCTCGGTCTCCTATTGTGTAAAGTAAAGCCTTTTGGAAGAAGAATTACTTAAAACACAGTATTCTTGTAATATGAACCAATATTAGTTTTAAAATTATTAATTCATTACATGTATATTTATTAACAATTTAAACATTAGTGTGTACACAGTTCACACAGACAGCATTGAATTAAATTAAATAAAGTCCATATCACTATGGGTATGTGGCGCAGGACTAGCATACCCTGAGAATACGCTACTGCAAATTAAATTGTTTTATATTTCCAGAAGTTGGCCTAACCTCTTGATCTAGTGATAAAGTCCATAAAAATTGTCTCCTTATTTTAAATTTTCACTCTAAACACAATGTTCATTCATTTCGAACTTATAGTTTGAAACATAAAATTAACCTAATTTTCAGTACTCGCTTACTATATGGCACTGGGAACTCCCAGTTCATTGCCGCAATTGCAAAAGAACGCCATAAATTCCTATCTTAAACGAGTTCTATCCAGTCTACCTCATTACAGCATATCTATCTTAGTTCGATTCTAATGTTATCCTCCCATCTGCTTCTCTAAGTATTCTCAATGCTCTCTTCCCATGGCGTTTACCAGTCAATACCTCGAACACTGTTCTAAATTATTATTCTATTGGCACTGCATATCCTTTCTGCCGTAATCTTTGAAGTTTGGCTATCTTAACAATGTCTGGTGATGAGTAAAGGGTATATAACACATCATTTACTGCACTATAAAATTAAATGTGATTCTTCTTTAGATATGATTTTATTATTGTCATGAATAATAGGATAGATTTACTTCTCAGTAAAAAAAAATCTACATTTTAATATTCCTCTTCTATTTTAAATAATATTTGCATTACAATTAATTTAACTTTATCAACAACTGTATTCTATTCACTATGTATGCCATCCACCAATTGAAACGTAACAATTTTTTTTAACATGAGGTGTTGAGGTGCGTATTCACTTGAGCATTTGTTCATGTGCGTTCGGTTCGTTCTGTTCGTTCGGAGTAAAATTGTTAAGTGAATACCTGTCCGAGATCACGCACCGAACGGAACCGAATGGGCTAAACGCTATCGAATAACTTTCAGTTTTAGGGAATGCTCAAAGTAAGTCAGTTGTTCGCTGGTGCTCATTGGATACGTGTTTTCGCGACTGTCCGAACTTTTCGGAGTGTTTTCTGCGATGGAGTGGGCCGCAGAAGAATGTTTGAATTTAATAGATATCTATAGAGAAAACCCCGTGTTTGAGTACTTCGCTCAATTCGACACAATCTACCTAACTACGTATAACACCAATAAGTTGTTTTGATATCTTGAACAGGTACAAGCTTGAAAATGAATCCCCAATTTATAAAAAACGTAACATTAGTGCCAAACGATCTTTCACTGGTATTGCTTTACGGAACTTTGTGTCCTTCTTCGCAATTTTATGGCCGACAAGGTTAACCAAAATCTCAAAGTCTTGAGATAATATTCGGGTGAAATTTCGTAAATGTCCTTCGTCCAATCTCCTTAAAAGTTCTGTATTTTGCCGGCTACAAAACAGCCGCCTTGTCCACATTTTCCTGTTTCTCTTTTTATTTTATTTTTAGTCAATGCACATAGCACAAAGAAATAATATGCTGCCACTATCAAATCCGATTTGAGAATGAGCTCCAATTCCTGTACTGTTCGTGGCAAAATTGGTGGGAGAAAGTCAAGCACCAGTAAACGGTCCGAATGCTCGGAGTATTCGGACTTATCAATTGTTCGAGCTCGTTCGGGGTGTTCGGATTGTTCTGTTTGTTCGAAGTAAAATGCTCAAGTGAATACGCACCTTTGTAGTCAGAACTAAAGTCTACAATAATCAATACCCTTGGAATAACCATCAATGTACTTTTTTTTAAAGTTAAATACTTCGTTCTTTTGTCACTCCAACGTTTCCTGGTTGTTTTTTGTTGGGTTTTTTTGTGGCGCGTGGAGGTGCCATGGTACCAACGGCACCCACGTAACGCATGCCTTTGCTAAATATTTAAGTTTATATCAACATGGTGACCTGGTGGTATAGGGGTAAGGTGTCAGACCTCTGTGCTGGCGTCCGGGGTTCAATCCTCGGTCCCGGCAATGATTTATCTGATTACCAAACCCTTCCTTCACCTCTGACAAGACATCTTGTGAATGTGAGGAATGCCAGGTCTCCACCGTGGTTCGGATTCCACGTTAAACTGTAGGTCCTTCATTTCATCTCACATTCACCCTACCATTACACATTAGCGTAAGTGCGTATAACCCGAACGGGTAGTAAGACGCGGTGCTAAATATTATATTATTATTATTATTATATCAACATAATTTCAAGTAAAGTCACATTTACTTCTCCATTCTGATTCAATACTATTAATAAAATGAAGAATTAGGAAATAAAATGTTATGAAAACCTTTATTTTAATTGAATATTTTGAACAGTTTACTGGCAAATAAAATCGTAATAACTAAAAACTGACATTTCTATTCATTGTAATGAACTTATAACCATTTTTAGAATAAAATTTCCATTTTTCAAACGTTTCGATAAAAAACCACAACCAGATTTGTCAAATTAAATTATTTGACTGGAGTCAATACAACAATTTTACATTATATAGCAAAATTAAATCAACAATTAACTATACATTATTTTTATTTTTATTGATTATGAGTTTGATAAATATCCTTCTTAAATAATACATCTTGGGAATGTGGGGAATGCCAGGCCACCACCGTGGTTCGGATTCAACGTTAAACTGTAGGTCCTCCATTTCATCTCACAATCACCCTACCATTACACATTAGCGTAAGTGCGTATAACCCGAACGGTTAGTAAGACGCGGTGCTAATAATAATAATAATAATAATAATAATCTTAAATAATATATTTTGACTAAGTATATTTATTAAAACAGGATACTTTTCTCTTTTTTTTTCAGGCGAGGCATTTAAATGCTTAAGGAATGTATCCGAACAATAATTAAATATCTCTCTTGATTCTTATGCGAAACAAGAAAGCGAACATAACCTAGTACCACTACCACTGGGCTACTATTTGATAGGAGGTTGTGTGTGTGTGTGTATATATATATATATTTATATATACACACACGTTGAATGTTGAAAGCTGTCTAAAGAAAAATAGCTTCAGGTAAAGAAAATGTCTCGTTCACAGGCTTAGAAAAGCAATATTAATAACCAATAAGATTCAAATTTCATGAACCTATTAATTATACAGTGATCACTATTTCAGCCCGAGCCTGGTTGATTATTTTTAATTCAGTGTTTTAATAAAGAGTAGTAATTTGACTAATCAAAACATTGGAACGTGTTTATATTAAAGGTTCTCTTATTAACGGGCTACACATATTTTCCTTTCTCCAACATAACTAGCACACAGTGTATTTGGGACTCGTTGGACTTAGGTGTATATATTTAATGATCTTAGGCCATGCAAATAAAGGATTAGAAATATCAAGCTTTTTAAATGTTACTGGTTGATAGAATCAATCATGATTAAATTATTGTACAATTTATCCTAAAACTTGCCCCTCCTATCCCAAAAAAGAAATTAAGGGGGGAACTGTACCTTTGCCCCCCCTTTGCCCTAGTTCCGGTATCTATAGCGGCTCACAATTTAATAAAATAAATAAGGATGATGTGTCTAAAAATGATGGTCTTAAGATTTAAATTTGACTAAAAAACTAATTGTCTAACTATTTCAGTTATACTAAAACCCTTTGATTATGACAAGTAAAAAAGTCGATTTTTTGACACGTTACGACCAATAGTAATTATTATTTTATGCGTTGATACACAACATAAAAGAATTCAGTAATGCATGGATAATGAGTTGGCAACCTAAGCCACGCGTGCCAAGAGTGGCACGAAGAATGATTTTCATTGGTATGCTGAGCGATTTGAATATAAATACAATTAAATATGTATCTTTAATTAAAACTATATATGTTAGTAATGATTTTAATAACGATGTGTTTTATGTTTCAATTATTCAATTTTTTTGTTTCAAAATTTCAAACTAATGTCTTCAGAACTTAAATTTTGCAGAACACATTTATAACTATTGTATTTATTCTGATTTTACTGATTGATATTAAAATATTATTTAGAAACATTTTGTTACATTTATATTTTACAAGATAAACTTACATTTGTTTTAATAGTTGTACTATTTAACTAGTATAAAAATATAAAAGATTTAGGGAGCTAAGGTTGTTAGGCAATCTGAGTGACTCTGCAATATTACTTCGACACAACACTACTAAAAGGTTGCAGACCCCTGGCATAGATGCAGGATATTACAAGCATTTAAAATTGCCAGTACCACTGATGTGCTTCTTAACTACTAATAAACCATGGTGCAACATAGTGATGAATGCGACCTGTATAGAATATGTAGATGCATTAATCTGATAAGAGATTATAGAATAATAATACTTAGCACCGCGTCATACCACCGGTTCGGGCTATACGCTTAAGTACTAATCACGCTAATGATTTAGGTATTGGTAAAGTGTAATATAGAGGAAGTGAACCCGCATTTTTGTGCAGGGAGATTGGAAAACTATTTATGGAACCCTCCCCCACCCAGTTCACCCAAGAGAGATTCGAACCTCTATCTCCCCGTCCTCGGCAGTATAGCCTCAACATGAAACTAGCGCGTCAGCTAACTGCGCCACCGAGGCGGTTAAGAGAATATAGGACTATGCTGTGGAAAACTGTCTTTAGTGTTATTAGTGTATAATTAACCCCTAATTTAAAGTAAATATTAATGGTGTGCTATTCCCTAACTCAGTAGTTATTCGTGTAATCTATTCATGTTACTTGAGTAGAACCTCAAATTCTTATGATCTACAGAATAAAAGTATTGAGTGGTGTATTTTTGGATGGTATTGTATCTTTTTTTATTTTTAGCACCGCGTCTTACCACCCGTTCGGGTTATATGCTTTAAGTACTAATTACTTTAATGTACTAGGAATTGAGAAGGTTGAATTAGAGGAAGTGAACCCGCATTTGCGTGGAGGGAGAGTGGAAAACACTTTAGTAAAAACCACCCTCAGCTCACCCGACTGAGATTCAAACCTTGATCTCCCCATCCTCGGCAGTATAGCTCAACATGAAACTAGCGCGTTAGCCAACTACGCCACCGAGGCGGGTTGTATCTTATTCACATGGTGTTTAGAGGACTATGGCATTGTTCTGTCTCCCCATCGCTGTATGTTTGCAGATCATGTCCATGTAAATAAATGTGTATGGTTGTTGGGTGACCTGGAGGTCTAGGGGTAAGGTGTCAGACTTCTATGCTGGCGTCCGGGGTTCAATCCTCGGTCCCGGCAAAGATTTATCTGATTACCAAACCCTTCCTTCACCTCTGACAAGACATCTTGTGAATGTGGGGAATGCCAGGCCTCCACCGTGGTTCGGATTCCACGTTAAACTGTAGGTCCTCCATTTCATCTCACAATCACCCTACCATTACACATTAGCGTAAGTGCGTATAACCCGAACGGGTA
>CABFOW010000368.1:204484-253776 GCA_902141385.1 Timema californicum | reverse complement strand
CCCCCAGTTCACCCGACCGAGATACGAACCTCGATCTCCCCGTCCTCAGCAGTCGAGCTCAACATGACTAGCGCGTTAGCCAACTACGCCACTGAGGCGGGTCACTATGCTGTTAATGTGATAACTATTTTTAGACACTTTTTGTCATTTTTCCCATTATTATGATTATTATTACTTTGTTACAGTTTTAATAGGTTATTGGTTGTATTAGGGCCTTATGAAATAGGAAAACTTATAAGAAAAAGATAGGAATCAAATTATTTGTGGTCAGTACGAGATTAAAATAAAGTTTGGCATTCAACCAGCGTAATTGATTATTACTTTAGCTTTATAGTAGCTTGTCAACCTTGTTTGTCTTGGTGTAGGGAGTTCACCTTAAAGACCAAAGCTCGCAGTCAAACTCTGCCGTAGTCGATAGATTCTTACCGATCGATAGAAATCAGTAACACACATTCCTTTGGAGGTTAACTAAAGTTGTCAGACCAATGTCAATTATTTAGGCATGTAAAAATGTAAAAAAGGAATACCTTTTAAAAAAAGTATTTAGGAATTTTCTCGCTCTCACAGAATTTCAGTGCAAAAGGCAATGTCACTTGATCAGGACTTCCCAAATGCATGTGTTTTCTCCGAGTTGGAGCCGGTGGTGGAATATAACAAATTTATAAGCAATATTTGCAAGACCTCCTTACCAAAGTGAGGCGTTTTGACCTGATTTTTCACTTTTCAATTGAACAGTAGAACCATGTAGTTTTTATTTGATGGATTACTACACTGAGATAAAAAAAAACTATGTTATAATTAAAGACTATGGCCGTTAAAAATACTCTCCCATTCAATGGGTTAAATGAATCTTTCAAAGGGAAGATGCAGCCGTTAGCACAGTTATTATCTGTTATTATTATTATTAGCACCGCGTCTTACTACCCGTTCGGGTTATACGCACTTACGCTAATGTGTAATGGTAGGGTGATTATGAGATGAAATGGAGGACCTACAGTTTAACGTGGAATCCGAACCACGGTGGAGGCCTGGCATTCCCCACATTCACAAGATGTCTTGTCAGAGGTGAAGGAAGGGTTTGGTAATCAGATAAATCTATGCCGGGACCGAGGATTGAATCCCGGCCGCCAGCACAGAAGTCTGACACCTTACCCCTAGACCGCCAGGTCACCGACTATTATCTGTTAAAAGAGAAAGTGTCCAGGGATGACTTGATATTGGTGCAGCCTTCCTGGAGCCCTACAGGATAATAGTAGACTCCCTCAAGTCCGGGAAACCTGAGAAAGATCACTCCGACACATGTTCAGGCAGTCGATAAATTCAGATGTGACTCACTCCAGCAGGCATACCAGTTTAGTATAATCATAAAGATATAAACCAAAAAGTTACTCTTCATGGTTAATCAAATTAAGTATCTCAACAAATCAAATTAATAATAAAAGTAAATATCATTTCATATTGATATTACTTTAAATGGAACAATAACCTACTTAAAACGTTGATAGGATACGTATGCACTTACATATCTCCCGAACACTAGACAATAGAGAGAGTTTAACGCCCACAAATAAGTAATACATGGGTATAGAAATCGATTGGGGCAAACATTTGAGCCAGTCAGGGTCCAAACCCGAGATATCCGTTGAGATTACGTCGCATGCCCTTACAGTGGGCAACACTAGCCTGCTGAAGAGCTGATTGCGAACGCTTCTCCGGATGGATGAGGAAGCACATCAAATCAACTTTTGGGTTGCAAACTATCAATCAAATCACCGTGTAGTAGCGGATCCACCAGTGGAGATAGGGGACCTGGGCCCCATCTAACTTCTTTTGGGGATCTTTTAAGAACCAAGATTTTCCACGATAACGTAAACAATCAAAGCTGAAAACGGTAATAACACAATCAATATTATAATCTTTTTTTTCTCTGACTTATGTTGAAAAGTATATCGAGTTGAATTATTTTTATTAGCACCGAGTCTTACTACCCATCCGGGCTATACGCATTTACGCTAGTGTGTAATGGTAGGGTGATTGTGAGATGAAATGGAGGACTTACAGTTTAACGTGGGATCCGAACCACGGTGGAGGCGTGGCATTCCACACATTCACAAGTTGTGATCAATACACGTCTTGTCAGAGATGAAAGAAGGGTTTGGCAATCAGATAAATCTGTGCCGGGACCGAGGATTGAATCCCCGACCCCCAGCACAGAAGTCTGACACCTTACCCTTAGACCGCCAGGTCACCGATATCGAGTTAAAGATTTAGTGATGAAATTTGTAATAATATCTGACCAGAGTCAAGATCTTAACTAGTCTCTATGTTCCAGGGATCTGGGAAGTTCTCTATTTATATTCGAGGTGAAGTACAAGCAAAGCTTTAAACATGTGAAGCAAAGTTAAGGCCAGAATATTTGTTGTTGTCACATACACACTACTTATAGTTTTTAAATTATCCATCAAGTGCCTTTCGGTAAAGAGAAAGGGTTATAATAAATACAAAGCATACTCTCTTATTTTATGCTGACATATATCTGAATTTATTTATGCTTATTTATGCTTTATACTTAAACAAAATTTGTTTTGTGTTTATGTTATTTATTATCCCCAAAAAAATTGTTTTATTATTATTTAGCACCGCGTTTTACTACCCGTTCGGGTTATAGGCTCTAAGGACTAATTACGTTAATGGAGTAGGAATTAGGAAGGTTGAATTAGAGAAAGTAAACCCGGATTTGCGTAGAGGGAGAGTGGAAAATCATTGAGAAAAAATCACCCCAGTTCACCCGACCGAGATTCGAACCTCGATTTCCCCGTCCTCAGCAGTCGAGATTAACATGACTAGCGCGTTAGCCAACTACACCACCGAGGCGGTTAACAAATATAGTTTCTAACATTAAATTGTATTTAATATTACTTATGAATTTTTGTAAAAGTTATATATTATTCCATCAAAATATAATCGTGATATTAAATTTATTTTTTGTTTAAGTGACTTATTTGTTTTGTGTAAATGGTAATTATTATGTCAACAAAATATAGTCTCGAACATTATATGATATTTAAAGTTGTATTTAATATTACTTATGAATTTTTATAAAAGTTATATATTATTGCATCAAAATATAGTTGTGGACATTAAATTTCTTTGTTATTTAAGTGGTTAATTCATTTTGTGTAAATGTTATTTATTATGTCAACAAAATATAGTCTCGCGCATTAAATAATATGTAAAATTTTATTTAATAAAACGGTTGTTTCTAAAATAATTTACCCCTGTGGCGTAGTTGACTGCCGCGCTTGTTTCGTGTAGAGCCAGACGGTCGTGGACGGAGGAGTTCGAGGTTCAAATCTCGGTCGGGTAAACTAGGTTCGTTTTCCACTCTCCCTCCACGCAAATGCTGACTCACTTCCTATATATTCAAACTTCCCAATTATCAATGCGTTAGCGTAATTAGTACTTAATCGTTTACACACGTTCATGGTGACAGTAGTTATCAAACAAAACAAATGTTGGTAGTCTTTTGTCGGGAGGACGTCCCCCCCCCCNCCCCCCCCCTCCACTTACAGCGCCTGCTCAAAATTAGTTTCCAGATTGGTTCGCTACAGTTGAAATTTTAAAAAACAAGTGTTAATAATGGTAAATATTATAGTGTGGTGGCATTTTTGCCATTCAAAATTAAACTCTTATATTATGTGTTCGTTTTTGAGTGCAGTTCAGAAAATAATTATTTAATATACAACCAAATCTATAAAGGAATAAAAGTATCACTGGGTACCACGTGTTAGCTAAATAAATGGTGACGGGTAGGGGAGTTCGGGGTTCAAATCCCTGTCGTTAAAATTAGTTATAGGTGGGAAGTGACGTTACTCGCTTCCCCGCAGTGCCTCCTGGGAAACGTTTTAATAAATGGCTAAACGAGTAACACACAATACGTAGTAATATTGTAATAAAATGTTGGTGATTTATACATTTTTTTAATCAAATTAATTGTGTAACTATTTACTATTTTAGAAACACCTGGCTTACCGCCCGCCTTCTATTCCTTAAATATTTATTTCCCGATCCGTCACTGAGCAATGCAATTCTTATGAGAGAAAGTAACTCATTAACTATAGGAAAGGTATATGTGGGAGAAAATGATCCAACTTCTCAGTGAGGAGGATCAATGCTAAAACTAGAAAATATGGTTAACCCCCAAAATAATATTTCCCGACCCGCCACTGATCAATGCTTTTCTTATGTGAAAAAGTGACCCACCGGCTCTATGCGAAGGATCGATGTGGGAGAAAGTGACCCAACTTCGTAATGCTATCGTACATTTTGTGTGGAGGATCAATGTTAACCTTATGGGAGAAAGTGGGCTGGAACTCTCATTTCAATCACTACTCGTAGGTTATTGTGGGTGTCAATGTCAAAGTAAAGATTCTTTGGGCTTCGACTTTAACTTCGATATTTCTAAGCTTCATATACCCCTACTATATTATGTATAGGATATTTCTATAAACAATATTAATAATCAAATAACTTATTATTCTTAAATGGTTTAAAATTTAAAAAAAAAGAATAATCATTTAATTTTTGCTTCTTATTTGAATTTTTTTCATTTTATTTCGAACACTTACAACACTACTATATCAGTACAACGCATGACATTATTACTATTAACTCGTCCAATACTTTAGCCCATTCGGAAGTGTGTCTGTTTACTGCGTTTTAAAAGGCTTGGGTTTTATTCCTTTCCTGGTATGGCCGAAAAGTTTATCATTGGGGAAATGTGGGTTTCCCCTTTCATAGTGATGAATTAACGTCCACGGACAGGGTGCTGTGTATGTTCTAGATTTAAGTTAGGTTATAAGTAGTGTGCTGCTATAATCAACCGGTTCGGAAATAGCACTTTAAATGCCTTAAATAAATGAGAAATGGCGGCGCTTCCCCCTACACCGCGCGCGATGCGTCACTGTTCTCGCGTATCGTAATGCATTCTTTGATCCTTTAGTTATCCAGTGGTATAATTTAATTTTGGATGTAGAGGATAGATTCGAAACTACAATACCAAACTGTATCCCCCGATTTTGTTATCATTAGGTTTTTTTGGATTGCCCCCGTATGGTAGCAAATTTAAAGACGCATTCACGTCAAAAAGAAAAAGAAAAAATTCACTATGTAAAAACATAAATTTAAATATATTTCATAAAAGTAATTTTAGTTTCGTAATGATGCCAAATATTAATTTTGCATGCTGTTAAAAATTTATCCCATTACACTTCTTTACGAGACCATAAAAAACTCCCTTTAAAAAGATTTAAAGCTTCCAATTTTCACTCTCCCACTTACCCCAAAAAACAATCATAGTCTTGAGCCCCCCATCTTCCTATTTAACAAATCTGTATGTGTGTTATTACCCACGCAAGCGGCTAAAGAAATGAAGAAATATTCATTGGGTGTTAAATAAGCGCTGGTAGGAGAGTATGAGTTGAGAACGATCCGATATTTGCCTCTACCCACGTAGTCTCGACATTCAATAAGAACACTAGTGACAGTGTATGTCACATTAATCTAAAAAAATAAAATATTGGATTACTGGGAACAAGTGACCTCATAAAACTCTATCCTAGACTGTTCCCAGGTGAATTAGTCTAACTTCACCTAGCACAAAGTGCCTTTGTTTTAAAAGTGGTTAGGCAAGGTCCGTAGACATGAAACAATAATTTATATTTTGTCTACTTAAAATTAATCAGATATGAGACGATTATTTAAACATTATTGACACCCAGCTGGAAGAAGTGGCCCATCTCTCGCTTACAATTTAAATTATTATAAGTTTAATTAGTATACAATTTAAAAAAATACATTACCAATATTTTAAGATAAATACGTAATGTTATATCAAGATGCAAACAGATATTCAGTGATTATAAATATTAAACGAATTATAGAGTAGAACGTGAATGAATGATTATTCAATAAATAAATTTAAATAATTCGATATTACAAACTTTCTTATATAGTAAATTATAACTTGAAATTAATTTTCAAAAAAGATGTGTAAACTATAAATTGGGATTATATTTTTTTTTTGTGACCTGACGGTCTAGGGGTAAGGTGTCAGACTTCTATGCTGGTGGCCGGGGTTCAATCCTCGGTCCCGGAAAGATTTATCTGATTACCAAACCCTTCCTTCACCTCTGACAAGACATCTTGTGAATGTGGGGAATGCCAGGCCTCCACCGTGGTTCGGATTCCACGTTAAACTGTAGGTCCTTCATTTCATCTCACAATCACCCTACCATTACACATTAGCGTAAGTGCGTGTAACCCGAACGGGTAGTAAGACACGGTGCTAATAATAATAATAATAATAATAATAATAATAATAATAATAATTAAATTTTTGAAAATATGTGTTTAGTAAACTAACCTTAAGAAGGCTTTCCTCAGAAAAACAAACTTCCGGTCTTATTAATCTCACTAAACACACTTAAAATAAACGCCAAACAAAATTGTTTACACCACTTGGTAAAAAATACTCCATGGAGTGAACCCGCAAGTAAGCTATAAAGACTGAGCTGCCGCCTATGCTAGCAATGATAGTGTCAATACTTGCGGGCAGAGGGTGTCATGTGGTCAGCACAACGAACCTTCCAGCCCTTAATCTCAGTTTTGTATACCAGAGCTGCTACTTAATTATTTAAGTAGACCCTCATTTGTCCTTTTGAGGCAGATTCTGAACCCAAAAATTTTAAATTCAGTTCTATGTAATTAACCCAAAATTATATATTTATATTTCTTTAAATTTACGAACTTGTTTGAATCTATAATGAAAACTAATACGAAGGTACCATTTTGAAAAGAATCTGAAAGGTTATTTTTAAAATATTTAAATAATTTAAAATATTTTTTAAAATAATATTCCTAAAGTAATCTAGTTTTTAATTAATATATATTATTTATCATGTAAAATAGTATCCAAATACGAGTTTTGAACAAAATAGCTTAATTTTTGAAAAACATTGTGAAAGTTAATAAGGAACGAGTAATATAATAAATAATAGAATTCAATTTTAATAATCTAAGTTTAATGTGAAAAATCTATATTTTCGATTTGATATAATGACCATTTTCATAGGTACAGTATTTAGAAAAAATGTTTACAATAAATTAACAAATTATATATCTTGTGATGAAAATTGTGATATTTCATTAAAATTCTTACATAACATATAAAAAGTTTGAAACATGTTAAAAATGAAACTTTTGAGTCATATTAAATTAAAGAACAACATTAGAAAACTATAATGTACACTATATATATAAATAATTTGTCATGAAAATAAACGGTTGCTTGTGAATTTTGGAATTAAATAATCAACAAAAATAAAATAAAAGTAAATAAAATTGAATTCCTTTCTTATCTGTGTTAATTCCCTGTTTCTTTGCATTTTGCTCCAATTACTGCAACATTAAACCAGTTTCTACTACATGTTTCGATACATCATCGGCGTCATCATCAGGTCTAGATAAGAAAGAAAAAACACACCAAATGAATTATGGTTCAAATAACATAGTGATATCCAATGTGAATATAACCTTTTAAATCTGATGAAAGTTTAGAAGTTGTAATAACGGAGTTAATGAAATAATAATAATATTTAGCACCACGTCTTACTACCCGTTCGGGTTATACGCTTTTAAGTACTAATTACGCTCATGGATTATGAATTGGGAAGGTTGAATTAGAGGAAATGAACCCGCATTTGCGTGGAGGGAGAGTGGAAAACCTTTTAGGAAAAACCACCCCTAGTTCACCCGACCGAGATTCGAACCTCGATCTCCCCGTCCTCAGCAGTCAAGCTCAACACGACAAATGCGTTAGCCAACTACGCCACCGAGGCGGGTTTAATGAAATATTATTATTATTATTATTATTATTAGTAGTAGTAGTAGTAGTAGTAGTACCGCGTCTTACTACCCGTTCGGGTTATACGCACTTACGCTAATGTGCAATGGTAGGGCGATTGTGAGATGAAAATGAAGGACCTACAGTTTAACGTGGAATCCGAACCACGGTGGAGACCTGGCATACCTCTTTAATGAAATAAAAATAGCATATTTACCAGATTATAAGATCGTGTGGTTGAGTTCCAAGATGTTTAAGGAAGGAAACTGTGTTGAATTAGAAATTAACGTGTATATATAAAGTGATGAGAAAACATTCTGGAAGAAATGACTAAAAAGTCAAAGATAGTATATACTTAGACTGAGAAGGAGAATGGTATTGATTCAAATACTATGGGACGAAGTAGTAGATAGATAAATGTTGGATTAAGTGTGTTATTTTTTAAATTTCATTTCATTTCATTTCATTAACTCTCGTTATTACAACTTCTAATCTTTCGTCAGAATTAAAAGGTTATATTCACATTGCCTAGCATTAGGTTATTTGTGCCATAATTCATTTGGTGTGTTTTTCTTCCTTCTCTAGACCTGGTGACCTGGTGGTCTAGGGGTAAGGTGTCGGACTTCTGTGCTGGGGTCCGGGGTTCAATCCTCGGTCCCGGCACAGATTTATCTGATCACCAAACCTTTCCTTCACCTCTGACAAGACATCTTGTGAATGTGAGGAATGCTAGGTCTCCACCATGGTTCGGATCCCACGTTAAACTGTAGGTCCTCCATTTCATCTCACAATCACCCTACCATTACACATTAGCGTAAGTGCGTATAACCCGGACGGGTAGTAAGACGCGGTGCTAATAATAATAATAATAATAATAATAATATATCGAGGTATGGATATCTAGGACTTCCATTATTTTATTTCCTCAAACTATAAAATATGTGTTCTGCTTGTAATGTAATAATAATAATAATATACTATTTTTTCTCTAAAAGGTAAATCAACTACCCTATCTTCCCCTTTGTATGTTTGTTCTCGCTGGTTGGAACCATTCTTAGCATTTGTTATGGCAATGGAGGATCTTACTTAACAGGTTTATCTTTTTTCTTCCGGGCTTTGCTTTAATTAAAGAAACTACGTTTATTTTTCTTGCAATTTTTAAAAGTTTTTTTTATTAATTTCACAACAATTATAAAAACACCTTGAAATTTAAATAGGACAAAAATATACTTAAAGTAAAACATAAAAGAGATTAAATTTCCTCTTTAACTTTCTATCCCCTTAGATTGAGTCGTTAATAAGTTTTGCGCTGAATATATAAATTAAATAATCAAAATTCATGCTTAATAAAGAATCTACGATTATTCTAATGAAATGTTTGTGTATTGTAAATTTGATTGAAGGCGTTATGCTGGTGGAGACGGTTTGGCTGGCATTGGGAATCATGTGGCTTGCTATGCACTACATAAACTGTCCTGTGGAAGGAGCCAAAGAAGCAGTCATGGGTAAGTTTAGAAGAAATATATACACTACTGGTTGAGTCAGATGAAAAAAGAGCTCCAAGATAGATTTGAATTGTATTATAATTGTTTGCTAGTACACACCAACATTTTACTATGTAATAAGTAATATTTAAGTAGGCCTATTCATCAAATTGTAAAATGACAACGTGTAAACTAAAATTGAACCAGGAATCTTTGGTATCTGTTCTACAAGGCTCTAACCCGCCTCGGTGGCGTAGTTGGCTAACGCGCTAGTCGTGTTGAGCTCGACTGCTGGGGACGGGTAGATCGAGGTTCGAATCTCGGTCGGGTGAACTGAGGGTGTTTTTTCCCTAAATGGTTTTCCACTCTCACTCCACGTAAATGCGGGTTCACTTCCTCTAATTCAACCTCCCCAATTCCTAATCCATTACCGTAATTAGTACTTAAAAGCGTATAACCCGAACGGGTAGTAAGACGCGGTGCTAATATTATATTATATTATTACAAGGCTCTACCAATGAGCCATCCCGGTTCAACTAGTATCAGGAGCCCCTCTTCCCACGTTAAGTGCTGTGTCCCGGTTGTAATTTTTCACTGGATTTTATATTATTCTAGAGCTGTTCCTAGTGATAACATCCTACACTCGTATTAAGTAATTATATATATGATACTCGCTTTCCTCGTTGGAGACTTCTTCCCCAAACCCTCAATGAGTTTTATTTGCAAGAGGATGTAAACTAATGTAATTCCAGAGCCGTTTTTTTGGTTAGGTCTTACCGTTTAGCCACAAGAGACCTCCAAAGAAAGGTCCACACCAACTTTAAAGTTGCTCCGTCACTTTGAATTTATTTCGGGGTTTAAATTTTTTTTAAACAATTTTTTTGAAATTTTACCGTTTGTTACAGGCTATAAGCTATAAGTTTTCCAAATCTCAAGTTTCTAGCTCATCTTGAAGTGGGTAAACACTAATGTCGGGGAGTGTGTGAGACAGCCGTGTGGCTTTATGTAACATAATGAGGATGGATCGTTGAGCCTCATGGTAAACGCTAGGAAAACTCGCATGCTTTAAGAGGTACAGTAGCCCCATGGCTTCTTTGGTGCTGACTGAAAGCTTTGAAACGTTACCAGACCAAATTACGTATTCCTACGCCGGACCAAATGATCTGTAAAAATATGTGTTTAGCAGATGTCACTTCTGACAGTCAAAATTTAGGTATATACCTAGATGTTGACTGTCAGAAGTCAGCTGTGAGCTGTCAGTCAGCACCAAAGAAGTCATGGGGCTACTGTAGTTGGGTTTGTTATTTTGAAATATGTCTCATGCCAAACTGAAGATATCCTAAATATGTCCCTATGGATTTTAGAATACTTTAAAGTTTTATAGTTAAAAATTACTGCGTGAAAATGTAAAAGCAGCTTCTTTTCAATAACATTTTACTTGTTTCGCTCACTTCTTAGATCAAGGTAAGTGTGTTAGAAACATATAAATCCAGCTTTTCTCAAACAAAAGGGTAATTCTATTAATAGGGTTACAACATAAATAGTTAGGATCATCAAGGATTACTTGAGGGATTTTAAAGTTTCAGTGTTACCATTCCTATAATAAATATCACATTGTTATAATATATCACTTTAATTAGGCGAAGCCCTCAATGTTTGAATCCATTGTCTTAGAAATAGGTAATTAATAGAATATTCTTAGCACCAATGAGTTAGTAAATATAGCTTTATTTAAATAATGTAATGTATGACTTAGTTTCAGCAGAAACTCAATTTATTTAAAATGTGTACTTAATGTATATAGATGAAGTGAAACTAGATTAAATTAATGTAAATATTATTTCGTATATTATTTTATGTGTTAATAATTCATATAGAATATAAAAATATAATTAGGTTCAATTTTCATGTTCCCTATCTATAATCTACAATATATAATAAAATTATATTACTCCTATTTTCTTCCTTTTTCACTCTGCCCTACCATATTATAGTTGAAGCCTTATACTTATTTTAAAACGTACCCAATCATATTTTAGCTTAATTATACATGTTTAAGGAGAAGTAGTAGTCATCTCTCGAACGTGGAAGTACGGGGATACGAGGGGCTGACATATTTTTCCGCCTTGGTTTTTTTATTTGTCTTGCTAGGATGACATCACTTCAAGAAATAATATATAGAGTAAAATAATTTAATTTAGGCTACATGTAGTTATGTAATAAATAAACAAACACAGGGAGAGGGGTACATATATGGATATTTCATATAGAACCTAGAAACGAATAATAGACCATTTAAAACGGCCATAGGCTTAAATCATAAACTAATGTTCTACTTATTTTTATATATTTAATATAATGTCACATCATGTTTGGTAGTCTATATATAGGTCACTAGCCATGGTCCGTACAGGGCTGTTTTCTACCTAAGACGCTTTACATAATACCGGCTATTCAAATGTGGAGGGGAGGCTACCCCTGAACACGTCGTACTGGAATGTCAACTAACTGTAAAAGAGAGGGAAACAATGCAAGTTCCATTACTGGCCAGTGCGATTTATTATATATTGCATGACGTGGATAAGTGGGGTCTCCTAGATACAATCGCGAACGACGTGTCAAAGAGAGAAAAGGACATATATATATATATATATATGTCTTTTATATATATAGCAGACATGAAGACTGGGATATAGGTTAGACAAGACAAACAAACGGAAGACAGACAAGGTAATGAGACCAGTGACTACAGTGACACGACGGAAGGTGACAACTTGACATCAGAGACAGAATCAGAAGACATACTATGAAACTGGAACCAAGACTTAGATGAGACAAAACATTGATCTTACCGGCTGGCAGAGTGGAATGGGACGAGGAGCTCCAGGTCATCCGGAGCCCAGCTGAGGAAGGCTCCTTTAGGATGCCAGTGAAACCTGCTGAGAGACTTGAGGCAGCCGAGTTAGCAGCTGGTAATTAGAGGAATTGATTAACATTAAGAGACGGAGGAAGAAAACCTTTAACCCGCATGGTCTGGCCCACTTGGCAACAAGTGAGGTGCTTAGCTGGAGCGGTGGGGCTTCCAGTCCGTCAAGGTTTCTTCAATGACTGTTCTCAGTAGATGAAGAGACAAGTAAGAATATTAAGATGCTCTGCGGCCACCGAGTTGCGGAAAATTTATTAGGTTAAGTTAGTTTTAGTTAATATTTTCCTATGTTGTATCATGTTTAGTTTTATGTCCCAGGTAGTGTTCTTAGCCGGAGTTAGGTGGAACGAAATTACCGGTAGGGCTCCTCCACAGGTGGTGGATAGGAGGGTGCTCGACCCCGCTGAAGCTCACACAGATCCGGGGACTATTAGATCCGGAATCGATGGGACACCCAGTGGGGCAGGGTACCGGAGGCGTAAAATACCCGGGGCGGACAGCCTAGTAGGATAAAATTAGATGGGGAAATAGGGACACTAAGATTAGGAGCTATAATCAACATCAAATTAATTAATATGATTTCAAATTGGATAAAATAGTAATTAGCGGAGGTAGAGAAACAATTTAATATAGGTCCTGAGTTACAGTCTTAGGCCTCAGGACAGAAAGTATTGATAAATAAATAAATAAGTATATATATATATATATAGTTATCTAAAACGTGAAATGGTCTCTTTCGACGATAATTCCCGGAGTTAGACCCACCGATTTTTATAATTTTTGTAACATATAATTTCAAATTTCTAGAATAATAAAAGAGGAAGACGGAATGTTACATAACAACCACTTCTTTCAAAAGCTATTGCTCAAATTCTACCAAATAAATTTTTAATTATTTTTTAAATAACGAATTTACTTGAAGAGTTATCAAATCAAAGTTTACAATTTTTAGTAGCAAAGCTACAATATGTATTATATGTATTATATGATTTGTAATTTACGTTAGTCAGTGTATGTATGGAACCTAATACAAAAGGGCTCCTGATATTATTAAAAATAGTCTTAGAGGCATCTAAAAATAAGGTAGTGACCTGTAGATTTGCACAAAATTCACAAGTCTGCACTTAACATTGTGCTTACTACAAACTTCGCTAATTGGACAAACAATAAAGTTGACTACGTTTATTTTTACTCTCAATATTACGACTAGTATTTTATTATGTTGCTTATAGATTCCTAAACACGGAATCTTAAAATTGTATCTCAATAGCAATACGCGCTACCGACTGATCTAAGGTGTCGGACTTTACAATACGAATTCCATTAATACTTTAAAGATTTAGTAAATAGAGTGATTCTGCATTACCTTTTTAATACAAAGGACAAATAGGCCCAAGTATACATTAGGTTGAGTTATCAAAACAGTGTATACCCTGATTTTGGTTGGAAGAAAAGTAGAAAAAATTATAATTTATTTCTTAGTGATCAACATTGGTAGCACTTTACTTTCTTTTTTGTGTTATTTTATAGATATTGATAATATATATCAAACTTGAAAGCTGCAGATCACATTATTTGATGTATACATATATTAAAATCGTTTTAATAACTCTAGTTACTAACCTCTACTGTTCTTCCTACCAAAATCATACTATAACTAGTTTATTTCACGTTTATTATGAATTTAGCTGTACGTATTATTTTTATTTCTATGTTTGATGAAATAAATTGTTTTTATTGTAGTTATATTTTCCCCATCCTCCCGTATCGTCATTACTCACGTTACAGGTCACACCACCTTACGATATAACGCGATGGTGAACTATATCTCCCGACAACCGCACTATATCAAGCTTCTACTGTATATCAATTGATACAAACTGTTTTTCCAGGGTGGGAAGTTGTATTACCATTCCATATTTTGTATTTCACCTTATCACTTTTAATATGTGAAGTTCCATCAGTTTAAACTAATATAACTGTCAAATTTAAATCCAATCTGAAAAAAAAGGAATTGAGCCTCAAATGTTTCTAATAAAGGCTTTTTAAAAACTAATCTATATATATATATATAATGGTTTGTGTGCGCTTCCAACTTTAAATAATAATCACATAATATTCACCGATCAGTAAACTTGGCAGTTTTGTTTCAGATTTTCACGCTACATAAAACGGGCGTTATTGAAGCATGATGTATCTATTATTGTAGAAATTATTTTTAAAGCCAATTTGGTCCTACTTTGACTTAAAATCCGTTTTTAGACAAATTTGAATTCCAACGATTAGTTTAATATCATTTATATGTGATTTGGTTACGTATATAGCTAAGTTGCGAGGGATATATATATAATTCTATATATATATATAATTATATATATATAAAATTATATATATATCCCTCGCAACTTAGCTACCCTCACTTTGCGTTAGGATTAAAAAAACTATGTACCTGACTGGGGTTCGGAATGACAAAAAAACTTAAGAAATCAAGTAAATATGAAGGATCATTTTGGTGAATTTATTTTGTGTGCAGGAATCGTGATCTGCAACTGTTGCGTGATTCTCAGCGTCGGCATCACAGTGTGGTGCACCTTCGACGCTGCTGGGCGTTCCTGGGTCAAGATGAAAAAATATCAACGTAGTATGAGGGAATCCGAGTCAAGATTCCAATATAAAAGATCGGGCACCACAAATCGTAATTGGAGGCAAAGGTAAAACGAAGAAATGAAGGGGTTTTTTAAAAACACGGAACTATGCTGCATGGATTCAAAATTGAGATAATATTCTTATATTTTTCAGAGCACTTTGATATATTAAATTAAGTGAAAGTGACACCATGCACATGAGAATTAAATACGTAACTTGGGTTTGACTCTAATGTTCTACCGTTGAAACATATTGGTCCATCTTGCCTTTAGCTCCGCTCTTTACTTCTTAGTAATTAGCAAGTTTAATGATTTTGGTAACTGTTGAAAGTGTCATTTACACAGATCAATCTACAATCACAATCATGACGACTCATAAATTATATTAGTTTACAATAGATATAAACTATTTAATTTTGGTTGTCACGTTTAAACTCCCGTTTGAGTTTTAGCAAATAAATCAATTAATTCGCTGTGATACGGATAATAAAGGTAGAATTTAGAGGAGACCTACAGTAGCCCCATGGCTTCTTTGGTGCTGACTGACAGTTCACAGATGACTTCTGACAGTCAACATATAGATATATACCTAAATTTTGACTGTCAGAAGTGACAGCTGCTAAACACATGATTTTGCAGATCATATGGTTCAGCGTAGGGATACATAATTTGGTATGGTAACTTTTCAAAGCTGTCACTCAGCACCAAAGAAGCCATGGAGCTACTTTATCTTCATTCATGTGAAAGGAGAGTGGAAGAAGCTATAGCAAAAAACCACCCTCAATACACCCAGTTGGGATTTGAGATTTGAGCTCCCATTGTATTTCCGCCCTTTCCAGCATGACGATTAATTGTGATTGTGGATAGCTTTAAGTGGCCAATACTGTCATCAGTTCCACATTTTAAACTCAATACTGTACGACAAGTGAAGAGTGGAGCTGGATATGAGGTGAACCAGGATGGATGGTTGAGCTGTAGAATACTGGCGTTAAAAACCAAAGGTACTAAGTAAGTTTCCTGTGTCGAATTAGCCATTATTCACGTGATTGAACATTATTCTAATACCAGAATGGTTCTTAGTGATATCATACATCTATCAGTTAATATATTATAATTACTACTTAGTAGCTCTTCAACTAAAAAAATAAAATATCAAAAATTATTTGTAAAAAGTTTTTATAAAGTGAATTTTTTACTCTCGTTCATTTATCCTGTTAGATATTCTAGTAGCATATCTCCTTCTATGATTAAACCTTTTTAATTTATAAAATATTATTATTTTTAAATTACACACATGGCAATCATTATTTTAATACGAATCTGACTTAACAGCCCAGGGTTACATGAGGATTTTACCATCCTCCCTCCAGGTAGGGTCAGGTGTTATATATTAAAATTAGATTTAAATATATACCTATACCTTTAAGTATTTTATGTTATACATGGTGATTGATGACATTAAAACGTACGAATAAAAGGTACCATGAAAAACGTGGTTACATGTTTATAGTTGTTTAATTGATTTTTTTATGATTAATTTAAGATAATATTTTATATACATAGGATGCTCATAATTTATTCACCTAAATATGAACCTTAATAAATATATTATTTTAGGAGATATATGATTTACTGGATTATTGATTTAACTGTGGTAATATAATTAAATTAAATTAAATTAAAATGTCCTGAAATGTTTCATTTATTACCGCATTCAGTCAATGTTCTAAAATAAGGCCTATAAGGGTGTTAAATATAATGTATGGCCCACCTGTGCCCCTATATCTACACTCTACCACCCATTTAGATAGGTGTATACGAATGTGATCTACTCTCATTCAGAAAGTCGGGGTTCACTACCCCCATTTCTCCCTCCTGATACACTAAGGCAAACTTTTATACATAATTTGGCCTTTCTTAATTTATTCTTTACAAAACTAAAATGACTTGTTCTAAGGGACAACCAAGTGAAGTGTAAAAAGTGAGGTTTAGAAAACAAGAACAGATCAGAAACGTGGTCACGTGAGAAGCACTGAATCATTCACAAAACATCATCGTGATTTACGTAGTCTTTCCGGTGTGACTTGAAATTTTTCCAGCTTTCTTGGTTCTGTAGGACATTTTCTGTTTGGGATACTCAATCACATTTCAAAACTAACCCTCTCCATCAGTGCGCATGCGCGTAAAAAGCAAGAAACAAGTAGATAGTTACGTCTACTGTTGTCAGATGAATTTAAATTACTTTTGTGTTGTTTTCGTTCTGTGTTGATTTGTTTCGCTACACTACATAACAATATTAAATTATATATATCGTAACAATCATCTTTAAAAATTTGTTGATCTATGCTAAAATAAAATATGTTGATTACTGGCTGTTTATACAGTATACCAGGGCACAATGGCCACTAACTAGATTTTTCTCTACAGTTTGTATGTAGCTACCCCTAGCGGATGTCTGACCTTCAATTTGTCGCGCAAAGTCAGACGAAGCTTTAACAATAGCTAGCAGCAAGTATGTGATTTTTGGTTTAAAGGTGTGCACGTTAATGGTAGAACACTCTTATTTACGTGATTTATTCAATCAAGAGTTAAGAGAGATGTAAGAATTTAGAACTCTATAATAGTTATCATGAATTAAATCTCGATAGACCAATCACTGGAATCTTTTGTTTGTCATGTATTGATCAAGAAATGAAAGATAGTTTGTGCGTAAACTGTATACTAGTATTTTAAAACAGAGTGATCTTGAAACACTGTACATATAAGGCCATTTTACCCTAGAAAGTGGCCATATAGGCAAAACTGCAGGAAATTTATGAGAAATCATCCTGGGAGATCTCTTACCAGAGATGATTTTTCAGTAATGTTCACTTCTGTATATCTGCAAGCAGCAACAATGCACAATACCATCACAGGATTCAGAATCACAGGCATCTGTTCATTTGATGAAAATGTATATCCAAATGAAAGCTTTTCTCCATCTAAAGTAACCAGTGAGCCTACACCAAATGAACACATGGCCCGGTCTGAAGACACCAGTGCTCGTAAAGACGTGAATGACTGAGAGGATCCAGACAACCCGAATTCGTCTAAGAATCATAGTGAGCACGAAGATATGGATACACGTGGCATTTTTAATGTTATAGGAGACACAGGAGTTACTGATTATACCCGTGAAAATACTGGAGGAACTATGGTAATTACTCCAATGGCTTTCATTGAACATTCCCACTAATTGATTTCAAACACTGTGTGGTCATTGACTAAAGAAAACTAACTGCGAAGAAAAAACAGATGACACAAATCATTAAAAATGTATTGAGATTTGGAACCTTTACCAAGAAAGGTAAATTCAGCTCCAAGAAGTAAACTCAAAACAATAGTTGTACGTTACCTAACAAGCCCAGAAAACATTAGAATAGTTAATTAAACTGAGCGACTAGGAAAAGAGAAAGAACATTTGAAAATGGCAAAATTAAGTGTCCTGCAAACTCTCAAACCAAAACTAACAATGAAGCTATTGGACCTAAACTAATTAAAGTTTAAAAAAATACCAACAGTGTGCAAGTCACCAACATTGGCAATATTCCCTTATCCTTCTACAAGTGGAACCAATAAAAGATCTCACCCGAAGAAGAGTTTGCAGGAAAAGAATAGCTTTTGCAAATGTGGAGAACTTTTAAGATGACGAAGAAGGAGAACCGTGGATTCAGTGCAGAGGCTGTGTCATATGGTTCTATGAAATATGTGTGGGAGTTTAGGTAAAGGCAACATATGATTTTATTTGTTATGGGCGTGCAGGTTAAGTGATATAAAATATGGTTTGCCCTACCTATGGTGTAAAACGGCCACATCAGAATACATCCTTATACCTATTAAATACTGAATACAAACCATATTATGTATGAAATAATAACACTATAACATTATTATATGTGTGTAATAATTATAATAAATAGCAGTGTGTATACTATTTCCAAATATATTATTTCAAGAGCAAAAAAAAATGTTAAGGGATCCGTTTTGCCCCAGCCTACTGTAGTAGTTAGCGTTGCAAAGCATTGTGGAATAACATACATTTCTGCTAACGTATGATTAGCTGTGCCATTCAAGAATATTCCACTCTATATTTTTGGCGAACTTATGCATAGAGCTTTAATAAAACTTTGATTTATTTGTGTTCCAGTTTCCATAACCAATATAAAATACCCGACGGCAATTATCCTTAAATAAAATTCCATTCTTGATTGTATCTGATAGCTGAGAGAATAAATTCTGATTGTTTATTCCAGGAAAGTTATTCGGGCTTACCAAGACAGTTGGGATCATAGGTGCAGACTTCTCTTTTGTTGTATGCGCAACTCCGACAGAAACAGGGTAAGATTGGTTTATTTACTATTAAACTGTGTATTCCCACATTAATTAACATTTAATATAGATAATTAAGTAGAAATATAGGAAAACGAGTTAATAAAAAAGTTTCAAGTACAATATGGCTTATCACATAGAAAATAGAAACACATCTTTCACTTCACACTGTTACCACTGTAAAAAAGTTATGATAGCTGTTTAAAAAAGAAACAAAATATGTGACCAACCAACCCCTCAACCTAGATCTCCTGATTTTCTAACTTTTCGAGATGGGTATGAAATTTGAAACGTAATTTACTGAATGGGGATACAAACAATATAAATTAACAGTACATAGAAAGATAAAAATAGTAAAGCTTTACAGGACATATACAAATATCAAAGGAAAAATTAACTCAAATGATCACTGACTGTCTTATTTTGTACTAGCTTTATTTTCTGATTACTTTATTATTCTTTAAACTTATTCACCCCTAAGAGTATCATATTCTGAAAATTTAAAAATGACACCTGGACGCGGGAATCGAAACCGGGACCTTTGGCCTAGTACGCCAATTTTCTAACCACTGAGCTATCCAGGAATCACCCCGTTCCCAGGGTCATTTTTAAATCATATTTTAAGGCAGAATCTATGATGGACGTGTGGAAATTGTCGAATACAAATGTGTGATTTTATTAAGATCACGAGCTATCAGATAACGCACTCCACCTTTGACTCGGAGTTGGTTTCATGCTGCCACTTGTACAATTATTGTAATTGTAAGGAATTGCATATTTAAGAATAAAATAACCAGATATATTATTTATGCTTTTAGTGAGGATTACTCCATCTAGAAATCATATTCTTAAATCTGAAAAAAGCCACCTGGACACAGGAATCGATACCGGGACCTTTGGCTTAGTACGCCAATGTTCTAACCACTAAGCTATTCAGGAATCGTCCCGTGCCCAGGGTCATTCAATCTTTTATAACTATAATAATTGTACAAGTGGCAGAATTAAGCCAACTACTGAGTCGAAGGTGGCTGCGTTATCTGATAGCTCGTGATCTTAATAAAATCACACATTTGTAACCAACGATTTCTGAACGTCCATCATAGATTTTGCCTTACGATATGAGTAAATAATGACTCGGGGCACGGGACGATTCCTGGATATCTCAGTGGTTAGAGCATTGGCGTACTAAGCCAAAGGCCCCAAGCATCGATTCCCGTGTCCAGGTGTCATTTTTCAATTTTCAGAATATGATATCTAGATGGAGTAATCCTCACTAAAATACATAAATAATAGCTTTGGCTAATTGATTCTAAAGAGTATGTTGCCAATAAGGAGCTTATTACTAACAGAAACCAGCTTCGGTGTTCACATGGTCTACGGCGTCACTCTCGTGTTGGACACTACTGCCGATAACGAGGAGATCGAGGTAATAATAACCTTATAAAAAACATTGGTTGCATACGTAACTAAGTGTTTCCTGAAAACAAGACAATATACTTGAGCGAGTGCTTCGAGCGCTATCAAGACGTATATTGAGCAGGGCAAGATCCAAACACGGGACGTTCAATGATATAATGCTGGGTTCGGTTAGAGGCGTTGGTATTTCCATAATTTGTTCCAGTGACCAAACATGTACTTGTGGCGGATCAGTACATATATTTTTATTGATATTTTAAATATATTTAAAAAATCATGATGTTACCGTGAACGAACTATTTTATAAATGTAGCTGCATAAATTTCCATGATTGAGCTTACATTATTAGATTCATAAGACATCATGTTGGTGTTGGTATAAATATTAGGTATACCATGTAACAAAATTCCCTCACTATCATACTTTAAGATATAGGAAGCGCTCGCTGTAATGTAGTAAAATACAAGTTCTAGAAAAGATTAAAATGTGTTGAAAAATGCAAGCTACAAATATGTTTGTAATATTTCCCCGTAAACTACTAAGTGCTTTGGCGAAACGTGTGTTAATTACTCTAATTCAATAGTGTAGGGATGAGATAGTTTAAATTGGGAGTAAATTTACTCAAATTTTTATGGATGGAGATTATAAAAGCATTTAGGAAAAGCCACCCTAAGTTGATTCTCCTGGAATTTGAGCCCTGACCTCCATGTCACAGGCAAGCGTGATTATATGAACATGCCAATTAGTCTGCGTGCCCGCGGCTACGGGTAAATATAAGCTACAGTAGCCCCATGGCTTCTTTGGTGCTGACTGATAGCTCACAGCTGACTTCTGACAGTCAACATCTAGGTATATACCTAAATTTTGACTGTCTGAAGTGACAGCAGTTAAATACATGTTTTTCAAAGCCACCAGCTCTCAGCTGTGAGCTGTCAGTCGGCACCAAAGAAGTCATGGGCTTACTGTAAGTACTACTTGTAAAGATTCTGGGGAGTAGATAGATTTTTTCTTCATTTTAATGGCAAACAGAATTTCCAATATTTATGTAAATTGCATTTTTTCATCTTATGGTGTATATGAATGATAGGGAAATGACATGTAGGTTCAGACATCTTATGTTTAGTATCTTCAGCTGGTAGTGGCGCAGAATGTTGGCCATGTTACTACTATGGAGGCTGTCTACACATTGTACATACAATGAGATGAGATGATTATAGTAATTATAAAGTTGTGGAGCCGATGTGAATTTTAACCTAATTTAAGCCTAATTAATCAAATCCCGGTGACTATTGGGATCATTCACCTTAATGGACAAAATACTCAAGATGCCAGCCTGGTACCGAACCCGGGATTTTAGGCTCGTAGCCAGGTGCATTTACCACTAAACCACGGGGCTGGTTAATGGTAGGGTTGACTCAGGATCATAGATCACAAATGACATCCGTAGCTCTAAATCAAGAGGTCAGAATTTAGGTATATTCTAATAGGATTGGTTGTCTACATTGAAATTCTCCAGCTAAACATTTTTAAGGATCTCCCCCTCCTCCTTTGTTTGCACTGAGTGTTACTAACCTCTCGGGCTATCCGTATTTAACTACACTATTGAAGTAGGCATGTTAAAAGTATAATTTAGAGGAAATTCATCTAAATTACGTTGATTACGGGTTTAAAACTATTTATTAAAATCACCCTCAGAACAGGTGGCTGTAACTCAAACCCATCACCATAAAATTAAATTAACAAGATTGATTTTAGTCCGCCTTCCCACCAATGCGTGTTTTTCCTCAACAATTTCCCCAAAAAAGTTATTTCATTTCAAACAATTTATTTCCTGACGCATATCTTTAAAACAAATACAATACTTGAAAGACTTGTCTCTTAAAAATACTATTCCAAGAACATTTAAATCAATCATTAGCAAATAATATTTGTTTGAATCGAAGTGGCTTTAGTTGACAAGTTAAATGTCCATGGACAGAACACATTTTTAAATACCAAATTACCTCTGACAAGACATCTTGTGAATGTGAGGAATGCCAGGTCTCCACCGTGGTTCGGATTCCACGTTAAACTGTAGGTCCTTCATTTCATCTCACAATCACCCTAACATTGCACATTAGCGTAAGTGCGTATAACCCGAACGGGTAGTAAGACGCGGTGCTAATAATAATAATAATAAATACCAAATTTAAAATTTCATTTACTCAAAATATAACGAACTAGATTTATTAAAAATATTATTTAGAAATTCTACTGGAAGCTAGGTGTGCTCAACATGCTCGAGAAAATTGTTTTCGACCCCAGTCCAGGAGAGTTGGGATTGATTGATTATGCAATGTAGGCTACCAGCCATTATATGATTGGTTTACCATTTATTGGTGCGTTTCCTCAAAATTCATTATTTTGAACGTATACCCTCAGGCTGGACATTTTAAGTTATTCAAAACAGCACTCAATTATTAAACACAAATATAGAAATTTCCTTCAATTTAGATGTTTATTTGAATTGTGTCTCATAGAATATTCTTTTAAACTTTGTTTACGCTTTAAGGTAGCAATCTTACCTATCATGATTCCACTATGGTATGGCTTAAAATATAAGGACATAGTGTAATCCATCAAGGTAGAAACACTACCTTTCCGGATAGACAGAGTTTACAAGGAATATCAAATAATTATTTTTATTAAAATAATGTTAGAGAATTTAATGAATATCTACTTATTTACTAATAGAACCAAAAAAGTATTCCATAATTAATTCCTTTTATGTGGATATTTTTGTGTCCACAGAACTCCTTCGCTGATATTGCACGTCTTTTATCGGATTTTTTCCGGGACTTGGACGTAGTCCCGTCGGACGTGGTTGCTGGCTTGGTTCTACTTCGTAAGTTTCAGAAGATTGAAAGGGAAGCCATCGTCAAACAGGTAATTTTTCTAAAAATATCCTCAGTAAATAACCAACTTTACTATATAGTAGTGATAGTCTAAGGCAGTGGTTCCAATCGTGGTGTACGCTCCCAGACGTTTGGGAGTGTGCCAAAACAAATTGAATAGTAACAGAAAAAGCTACATATGGCAACAGTGTGAGACAATGGATAAGTCAAAAGTTGGTAAATTAATTCAACGGTAAGGTGAGGGGTGATGTCATTTTTATCTTCGTTATTGACTTTGAAAAAACCTGCGCTGCGTTTCTCCACTAGATACCAAGCTAAAGCTCGATCAGTAATGTGGTTTAAGCTATAGGCTAAGATACAAACAAACATACGATATCTATAAAACTAATTTTTAAGTTTAAGAGGCTCATGAAACGTCAATATCCATTAGAAGCCCAAGATCGATTTTTTTTAGGATCACAATACTTCCTCTCTCTAAGAGGTCAAGATCAAGTTAAAATGTTATACAATATGGATCACTCTAATTATATAATGTTAATATAGTAGCAATTTGTTTTTCTATTGAAATTCTTTTCCAAGGAAAAATTTAAAACTTAAATCCAAAGATTTTAAAAAAAAAATGACCACTAACTTTAACCGGGTAGCGCTGAGAATTTGCAATTTGTTATTAATAAATTAAATACTCAAGGTTTTGTTTTACTTTTAATTTTTAAATGTAGAAATATATGCACTGTTTGTTCACTCTATAATTAACAACTTAATCTATGCCATTAGGGACTGTAAAGTTCATTGCCACACTTCAAAAAGTACGCCATATTTCCCCTTTTTAAAACTAGTTCTATCCAGTCCACCTCATTATACCCTAACTTTTTCAGGTTCGTTATAATGTTATTCTCCCACTTACGTCTAGGTCTTCCCAATGGTATCTTCCCATTGGGTCTGCCAGTCAGAACCCTGAACACGGTTCTAGATTCTCTCATTCGCACTGCATGTCCTGCCCAGCTTAATCCAAGAGACTTTATTACATTGATTCATTATTCCCTTACTGGCCCATTTATTTCCAGTTGGTGATCTGGTGGTCTAGGGGTAAGGTGTCAGACTTATATGCTGGCGGCCGGGGTTCAATCCTCAGTCCCAGCATAAATTTATCTGATTACCAAACCCCTCCTTCACCTCTGACAAGACATCTTGTGAATGTGAGGAATGCCAGGCCTCCACCGTGGTTCGGATTCCACGTTNGGTCTAGGGGTAAGGTGTCAGACTTCTATGCTAGCGGCCGGGGTTCAATCCTCGGTCCCGGCAAAGATTTATCTGATTACCAAACCCTTCCTTCACCTCTGACAAGACATCTTGTGAATGTGAGGAATGCCAGGCCTCCACCGTGGTTCGGATTCCACGTTAAACTGTAGGTCCTCCATTTCATCTCACAATCACCCTACCATTACACATTAGCGTAAGTGCGTATAACCCAAACGGGTAGTAAGACGCGGTGCTAATAATAATAATAATAATAATATTTCCAGTTACAGCAAATACATTTCAAGTAACTTCAACTATATTAGTTAAACATTTTTCTACCATTAAAAGTATAATTTACGGAAATGAGCTGCCAAGGGGTACACGAGTGAAAAAAGGAAGCTAGGAATCGCTGGTCTAAGGCGTCACTCCCACAATAGAGTAAACTACCCGTGACGAGGAGATTGGGGCTTAAATACCAGTAAGCTTTACTGAGGGTTATTTCTACTACATGGTTTTCCACTCTCCCTCCACGCAAATGCGTGTACATTACCTCTAAATTCAACCTTCCACATCTCTAAAACATAAGCGTAATTTAATAAATATATATTTCTAGAACGGGTAGTAAGACAGGGTGTAAAAAAAAAAATATATATATATATATATAAGGCTGTTTCGGGGATGAGGGATAGGGAAATATTTGAATGCTTACGTAATGAAAACGGACGTGTGGTTGATCCTACCTGGTGTTTGATTATCGCTTGGGGCATTATTTTCCCAGTTGGCTTGTTGGCTTACCTAGGTGTTGCGATGAGATGAAATGGAATAACACACGAATATAACGAATATATTGTTGTTCTGTACACGTATAACATTTCACAAATTGTACTTATTGATGGGGGTTAGTATTTGAATAATTAGTGAGTCAAAATTGCTGTAAATTTATAGAGAGTATAGAGCCGTGGTGTTGAGTGTCTACGCTTGGACAAAGGAGAATACAAACGTTTGCACCTTAACCAATATAAATTAGTTTTAAAATGGGTAGTAAACCTAAAATATGATAACATAAAATCATAGTTAATACAAGAAATATATATTTAAATAAATCATAAATAAATTATTATTAAAATTATTAAATATTTTAAAAATATTAAACAATGGTAGTCTTAGTGTAAATCTGGTTCTGATAACTTGATATACTTTCCAAGAAACTGATTTTAAAAATCACACAAGAATTTAATAAATTATTGATCCACTATTATTAGTAATAACATGTTATACTTTTGAACCGCTTCTTCCTTCTACCCATCCGTGTTATACGTCTTTCTACACTGGGGTGTGACGAGTAAATTAACATTCAGAAGAATTGAGCCTGCATTTGCGTGGAGAGAAAGTAGGGAGCTATCACATATGTAATAACCATCCTTATTACACTAGACCAGGATTCGAATCCCGACTTTCTAACCATTGAGAAACCATACTATACGAGCCTGACACTTAACCATTACTATTCAGCACGATAAATATCAGTTTTATTTTATATACACACTGTTTATCTTGAATGAACTACTTTATGGCCATATCTTATAAGCAACACCAAAGTGTAGCCCGTAAAGGTAAGCTTACAAAGTTTCAGGGTAAACTGAATAAACAGGATTATTCAAAAGTAATGGCACAAAAGTGAAATAGTTTTATTCTTAAATTAACTGACATACAGTAGGCCCACGGCTTCTTTGGTGCTGACTGACAGCTCACAGCTGACTTCTGAAAGTCAACATTTAGGTATATATCTAAATCTTGACTGTTAGAAGTGACAGCTGCTAAACACATGTTTTTGAAGATCATATGGTTCGGCGTAGAGATACATAATTTGGTCTGGTATCTCTTCAAAGCTGTCAGTCAGCACCAAAGAAGCCATGGGGCTACTGTAGTTTACAACAACAGTCATGATATGAAAATAAAGAAGAACTCTCCATATTTCAAAAGCACTAACGGTGCTCAATGTGGTCGACATTGGTTACACGGCAGACGTCTATACGCTAGTCCAGTTCAGCCCAGAAGCGTCCCAGAATATCCTCAGATATCAATTCCACCGCAGCAGAGATGCGTTGTTTAAGGTCTTTCAGTTTCTGTGGCAATGGGTACACGTAAACGGTGTCTTTGATGTATCCCAACAAAAAAAAATAGTCGCAGGGTGTTAATTTTGGCAATAGTGGGTGCCAGAGCAACCTTGTCAAATCCTCTTATCCAGCACGGATGATCCAACATCCCGGTCGGGTGGTATTCAGGTAATGGCGAACATCCCGGCGGCAGTTACCATGCCCAGGCAAGAACTTGAAGCTCTTCTGCTTCCTTTCAATCCGTTACTTCTCGGTTAGCGTTGACAGGCCTTCGGTTTATCAACATTACTTTTGAATAACCCTGTACTTATAGATCATATTGTGTTTGCCACGTATAGTCTTGGTTTAAATTTACATTATTGTATATTGCATTTTTATAAAAATAATGTTTTGTTTTGACAATCAAGCGCGTCAAATCATGAGTGTAGTGTATGGCGTTCCCTCTTATTCCCTCCAGGCTTTGGCTTGAGGTAGGCAAAGGAAATATGAAATTCATGGATGAAGATGGGGGTGGGGGTGGGAAGATAAAAGTGTGATAGGCACAAAAAGGTGTTTCCCTTATTTGAAAATTCTCGTTAAAAGTATAGAATGTTTTAGTATCTATATTATGTCCTATTTTAGTTGCGAATCAAAAGAAAGAAGCGGTTGTGGGGTTTGTAGACACGAATTATTTTCGTGGTGTTTGCGGCCACCGAAAACATTGCTGAGTGTATACTCTATTTTTATTTCATTGTTACTAGTTACGACGCTCAACCAATCTTTCTCTATACCCACACTAGTAGGTGGGAAGCGTGCATACAATGGCTTAAGTCTCTTAAGGATTTGTTTGTTTATTACTGATAAGCCAAGCTTCAAATCCCAGTCGGATGTGATAGGTGTTTTTTTTTTTCATAAATAGTTTCCCACTCTTGTTTTGTCTTCTACCACGTCTTACCACCTGTACAGTAGGGCTATGAGCATACATTTTAATTACGGAAGAAGGTTAAGGAATATAAATGTAAATTTACATGAAATATACAAGCATTATCATGGACGGTATTAATGGAAAACCAATAAATGGTATCATAGTTAATAATAAAAATACGTGGAGCTTAGAAAGCATCCATTCACACATGGTCATTAACTAACCTGTTAAACTTAAGAGAAAACATCACTGCACACGTGGTCTCCCATGAACACGTGGTTCCTCACAAAAACATGTTAAGACTTAAATTGAAGAATCTCAACCCACGTGGTCCCTCAAAAATACACGTGGAACCTAAAAGGAGGTATTTAGGTAAATTACATATTTTACAACTTTGTTGTATCCCTTAATATCAAGGAATTTTAAAAAGAATGAGAAATTGTTAGTCTTGGTGTTTACGAGTGACGTGCATCATTTTTGCAGTCACGTCTTGTAACTCCGTGTCACTGCTAAGAAGACGTTCACACAAGCGACCTGTGTCGTGTGATGTTTGGTTTACGCCATGTAACCGTACCCGGAACGGTACACACTAGTGACTTGCGTCTATTTTTGACATCCACACACAAACTTCACACAGTCAGCATACATTATGTGTACACTGCTCTATATCTTCATAGGTACTGGCTGACAAGACGCTGGACGTCAACGTCACTCCCGTGACCCTTACTTTGATGCACCATTGACGCTAAATTAATTATGTACTTGGCATCCCGTGTTAAAGCCTTTATTCAAACCAATGTAGTGATATCCGCTTTGGTGGCTGGGTGGTCTAACGCGCTACTCCCGTGTTAGACTAGACTGCTGAAAACGGGGAGATCGGGGTTCGATCCCAGTCGAGTGCACTGGGGTTGTTTCCCCCTCCCCCTAAATAATTTTCCACTCTCTTTCCACGCAAATGTGGGTGTACCTTCTCTAGATTGTACCTTTATAATCCCTATCCATTAGTTTAATAAGTGCATAGTCATATAACCCGAATGGGTAGTAAGACATGGTGCTGAATAAATATATTGCTGGGATGCGGCATCAACCTGGCTTCACAGGACGCGACTACAAAAATTACGTACGCTGCCCATGTGCACTGGTCTTAAGTGTGACGTCACGTTACCTTAGCAACACATCCCAAAGCTTGGTTGGGTGGATCACCATAAAGACCCCCAACTCACCCTAAGGATTACTGGTAGCTTAGTTAGGTAATGCTGCTCGAACCAGACATCGTATCGTGGTGTGGTTCTTTGTACTACTAAAAAAGGTAGCCTGGTGATCTAGGGGTAAGGTGTCAAACTTCTGTGCTGGGGGTCCGGGATTCAATCCTCGGTCCGGGCACAGATTTATCTGATTACCAAACCCTTCCTTCACCTCTGACAAGACATCTTGTGAATGTGCGGAATGCCAGGTCTCCGCCGTGGTTCGGATTCCACGTTAAACTGTAGGTCCTTCATTTCATCTCACAATCACCCTACCATTACACATTAGCGTAAGTGCGTACAACCCGAACGTGTAGTAAGACGCGGTGCTAAATATTATTATTATTAACTATTGAAATATTCTCCCTTTACCGCTCCACCACGGCAAGCTCGCTAAATATTATCTTGTAGGATGCAAACATGAACTGTTGAGCGCAGAAATGGGAGGGGAATGGTGGCTGGGGGAAGGGAATTTACATAATAGTTACTGTTACACGTTCCCTATACATTTAAAAACCATTTAGTAACTGTTATACCCATAGTAACCATAAATTTCAGATTCGAGCTCAAAATGTAAACAAAACTAGAGATAATAAAAAAAAATACTTATTTAATTGTAGGGGCCAATTTTAGCCACTATTGATGATTACAAATACATGTTATTTAAACCTATTGAAATGAATATTTTTGTATCTAGTAGAGGAGAGGTAACTTGAATAAACTATAGCTAGGATTTTCATATATTACTGTCAATACAGCAATAATTTTCTATAACTCGTATTAAATTGAGCAAAACAAATTATAGTCTTAAGATTCATTATAGGATATATGTTATACTCTATATATCAAATTTATAATAATTATGGCTAGTAAAATATATCATATATGCACTTGAAGAGAGAACTAATAGATGATGGAATATTTTGTTGTATTTAGTAAACATTAATGACGACTTTTAAGTCAAGTTAAATGAAAAGATATAATTTTTTTTAAAGTATTTTTAGAAGAGATGGAGCGAACCCACCTTTTCCCGAAAGTGAACTTTCATTTAAGCTAAGAACGCTTAATTTCAAGTTCAAATCCAAATATTAGAAAACAATCGGTTTGCTTTCTCACATTTGTATGATTATTTTTGTCTACAATACTTATTGTGACCCACTTCGATGACCGCATGGTCTAAGGTGTCACTCTCGTATTAGACTAGACTACCTATCACAAGGAGATCGGAGTTAAAATCCCTATCGGGTGTACGGAGGGTGGTTTTTCCGAAATGGTTTTCAACTCTCTCTCTCTCTTTTCATGCAAATGTTGGTATAATTCCTCTAAATCCAACTTTATTCATCCTCAACTCATTAGCGTGATTAGTAGCCTACATATGCAAACAAACTGAACAGGTAGTAAGACATGGTGCTAGAAAAACTGAATGTGTCCCGCTTCGGTGGCCACTTCGTCTATGGCGTCACTCTTGTAATAGATTAGATTGCTAATGACAAGGAAAACTGGGTTCGAATGCCAGATGGTTGAAGAGGGTTTATCTAAATGTATTTTCTTTCTACCTCCAGGTAAATGCAGGTACACTTATTTTAAATTCAACCTTACTCATCCCTAGTACATTAGCGTAGTTAGCACGTATGCGTATAGCCCATATGGGTAGTAAGAAGTGGTGCTAAAAATAACTTATTGTGTTCAAACAAAGACTTTAGTTTCCATAGAAAATAGAAAGCTTAACTTAATGATAATATTTTAGTTTATTATGTAAATTACATTCAGTTAAGGGGTTAATTATTAGTTTGAAGTATAATTGTTTATTATACCCCGTAATTATATAAGGCTAAGCCCCACATAATCATTAAAATGGCTTGAAAACATGTAAATTTTAAATTTTTAAAAACTTTGAATTTTAAGGATTCTATGATTCATAGGACACATCCATAGCTACAAGTATTCTGAATGAAAAAATAAATAAATAATACAACTTTGAAATTGCGGAGAAGTTTTGGATAAAATATACTGTTATCTTCGTTACAAAAACCAAAACGTTAATTAATAAATTGTTGTTGTGTTGTTGTTTTTTTCAGCATCGCAATGATACGTACGAGTATCTGTCAGGCGTCCCCGTTACATCCCAAACACAGTTTCTGGCTTTGAATGATCCCCAGCACCTTGATCACTTCCAGGCCGTTATTCACTACATGCACTTTGCTCTGGCTGCTTACGGATGGCCCATGTTCCTCATGACAAACAGCAAGACTGGCGTTTGTCAACTGTGTGCTCGCCTCAGGTAACCGACACAAAGCACCGCCACTCTGCCCACGAGCTTGCCTGCCTGCCTCCCTGATATCCTGCATGCTATTTGACTTCAAACTTCAGTTATTATGGTCTGAGCATTCTAACAGAATAGTTGTTGGAATAAAAATAAATAAATAAAAAACTGATTTTGTTTGGAGACTTGTAAACTTAGTCTTAAAGCACGTATTAAAGTCGTCCAAAAACCCATGGGGATATAAAGTCACCATCTTAGAGAAAACTGCCCAAATAAATATTTTAAAAAAATTGCATCTTATGCTTAGTTCAGTTCAAGCTAAAGCCTGCACAATAACGCGCAATCACCCCCCTCCACACCCCCACTCCCCCATACACCATTTATATTGTGTTCTAGTACGTTGTTTGGGGTACGTGATCCAGTTTCAAATGAGGTTATTTCTTTTATTTTCGGTGACCTGGTGGTCTAGGGGTAAGGTGTCGGACTTCTATGCTGGCGGCCGGGATTCAATCCTCGGTCCCGGCACAGATTTATCTGATTACCAAACCCTTCCTTCAACTCTGACAAGACATCTTGTGAATGTGGGGAATGCCAGGCCTCCACCGTGGTTCGGATTCCACGTTAAACTGTAGGTCCTCCATTTCATCTCACAGTCACCCTACCATTACACATTAGCGTAAGTGCGTATAACCCGAACGGGTAGTAAGACGTGGTGCTAATAATAATAATAATAATAATAATAATAATAATAATCTTTTATTTTCACTCTTAGCAAGGTTTTTAGTATCTCCCTTATCTTCCCCGTACTGTTGCCAATAATCGCACCCAAAATAGTAATTATTCCTTTCAACTTACGAGGCTAAAAACTTATTCATAATTAAACTGCGTTGAAGATTACTGTATGATGAGGTGGACATCATACCTGGATTGAGCGCATGGACAAATCAAGAAAGTAGCATCGGGAGTGAATCGAACACAACAAGTGTTCCTGGCTTAATGAAGAAAATGTCTTCAGTGCCAATGAAGAAATAATAAGAAGTTGTACATTGTGTAGTGGTGACTTGATGATCCCTCCCCAACCCTTTCCATCATCGCGCAGTTATTTGGCGCAGCGCTGGATTATGGTTACTAAAGCTTGATTCACACGCTCGCCGAAAAATAGAAATCAGAATATGCGCAGTAATTCACACACTTTAAGTTGACCCACGATACATTGCAACGCTTTAAAACAGCTTATTATCAACATATTTTAATTTATAGTGGATAAACATATATGTTAGATCATTTTCCCGATGGTTGTTTACAAATAATAATGCTGTGTCGTGGCACAATCCAATAATTCGATGAACACGCTTTATATTAACGAGTTATTTCAAATCTCACCACCATGACCAACGAAACTGTCTGCTACAGTAGCCCCGTGGCTGCTTTGGTGCTGACTGACAGTTCACAGCTGACTTCTTAAACTCAACATTTAGGTATATATCTAAGTTTTAGCTGTCGGAAGTGACAGCTGCTAAAAATATGTGTTTTCAGCTCATATGGCTCGGCGTAGGGATACATAATTTGGTCTGGTAACTTTTCAAAGCCGTCAGCTGTCATTCAGCACCAAAGAAGCCATGGGACTACTGTAGCTTCTGGCTGTAGAGCGCATGCGTTGAAGAATGCGCATGTACACTAATTTGAGATGGTTGGTTCTGAGATTTGATTGGTTCTCCTGTGCCTATCATCTAACAAGGCTCTTAAATATAAAACTTATTTTGTTGTTAAATATGGAGTTAGCAAAGCTTTTTGCAAATCAAATTAAATACAGCTGTATTTTCCCCTAAAGTGTTTTTTATCAATCCTCTTTTCATCTGCAGCTCTTGGTGTCTTGGCAAGATGGAGCTATTTAGCTGTTTGAGCCAAAGAAGCCCCATTTGTGCTTCAAAGCTGTTGGCTTAGGACGCTTAGGACATTTCAATGTAATGCATGAGAAAATAAAGGATGTTTGTAAATCCCAAGATCCTAAAAGCCAAATATCTTTAAAATTATTTTCACTATGATTGTTATTGAAATTATTTCAGCACTTATACCTAAAATTGTGATTAAACGAATAAACTGAACGTGCCTCGACTACGATACCTTTACTGGTTGTGTACTCCAAACGTGTGTGTTTTTTTAAAATAATTTCCTGTTGTTTTTCATTCACACTATTCCTCCTATTTTGACCTCTTAAAGTTCCATTATTGGGAATAAATTGCTTGTGTGTTGCTATCAATACAGTAGCAATACTCTCATCAGGATCACTAATGGCATTTGTTTTAGTAGCAGAACCTAAAACAGTAATTTAAAAATCAATATTAAGAAAATGCTTACCTATTATTTCGTCTCATTATATCTTTCTAATTCCCAAATGACGTAGTATTATTTTTATTTTATATGAAATAATAGTAGAGTTTCTTATGATATGTAAAATCATAAAACACTAATAATATCTGGCCACTTTTTTTTAAAGGATTGCTATTAATGGATGTTATATTAAAAGAGTATCTCACCAGTCATTCTAAAATGTGGTGATCATTCTGAAAACAATCCAGGTTTGGTCACATTTTTAATTTCATCTGAAGATGAATAACTTATAGAATGTGGTATTTTGTATTCCGAATCAATGCTAGAATCATCTTCTACACTACTTTCCTCTGCAACAATGAAAAATTTAAATGCACTATCTCTGTCTTTAAAAGAACAACAAACCACCAAACCTTAATTGTGGAATGGCTATAAATATTTTAATATTGGCCAAATAATATATACTATATAATTTCACTTATTTAAATGAATAATAATATAATAATGCTTACCACTGTTAATTATTAATTTTAATATCACATTACTGATGGATCCTTGTCTAGCCATCTCAACGCAAAGATGACAACTACAAATTAGTAATGCACTTGTACACGTTATCTAAGCAGAACCTGACTTTATTCAAGAGGTACCAGTAGATAGCACTGTGCACGAATTCACTCGTACCTTTGAGACAATGGACTTAGATGAAAATATTTTAAAAATTTCACTCATACCACTTGTACCCTCAGCCCTCATTGGAATAATTTAATTTTATAATGTTATAAAGTGTATCAGTTTTACAAGATTTTACGATGATTAAAATGTATTTACTAATTTTTCCTTTAGGTATTTCCAGCAATGGGTAGTTAGTTTCCAAATATTAGAAGGTTGGTACACCTTTATTTTGATTGAGTGTCAATAGTCTCTAAAAAAAAAGGAACTGCCCCTCAACCTAATATCCTAAATAGTGATTCTGAAAAGTAATAAATAAGTTGGTTGACAAGAATATATGAAATATACTATTTTATGGATGTACTTACAAAAAAAAAGCACATTTAAAATGGTGGTCTTGGTGGTGGTATTAGTTAAAGTGCTCGTCTCAGGACTCAATGACCATGGGTTCAAACCTAGTCAAAATAAACGAATTTTATTGAATCATATAAATCCGTAACACAACTACGTTCGGAGGTAAGTAAAGCCGTCGGCCCCCTGACGATTTTGGCATGTAAAAAAACACTGGAAGGTATGTGAAATTACCTTTCCCTCAACATTGGTAGGCTCTTTGGTTCTCGCTCATAGAAACTCTCGTGTGCATGTTAAATACCTAAAATATTTTTTTTAGACTCATTTAGAATGGCACTTAAAACTATAATACTAAGTCTTTTCTAAGACTATTCATATACGGTTAAGTATTCCAGGTAAAATATTTACCTTATCTGAGTTCATATTATAATATATAATGTTCTTGTTCTTCATAATATATTATTATTACTTTTATTAATATTATTCTCAAGTATTGACAGGGGAAAACTTTTAAATGTTAATCTTTAAATATTATTTATAATTGGTAGTGTTGTGTTTGTAAAGAGGAATCGATTAAAAAGTATCTATCAGTTATTCTCATTAAATTGACAGCTAGTTGCCAAATAAAAATAATATAATAAACGATATTTAAGTCACGGGGACATGCCAAGGGGATTATACATAGTTCAAATATGGTAAATAATAATTAAAAGCTCACAAATGTTTAGTTATAACTATCACCATTGCAATACGTTGTATTTAATTTTAAATATAATTTCTCTATGGGTCATGAAATTTAATATGAACACACTACTTTATATTGTTTATTCGAGCCTAGCTCTTTAAATTAGAATACCTTTATAAATTATTGCAAATATTTGTAAACTAAATCATCCACTACTCTAAAATGAATAAATTATGAACTAAGCCATTGACATAAAACATGTGTTTTAAGAGTGATTGTAACTATGAATATGGAATCTCCAAAAAAACAACTTGGTAATATTTCCATTATATTCTGTGAAAAAAAAAACTAATAAGGTATAAACGAAAGTTTTTTTTTTTAAATAGCCACAAGAAGAGAAGCACTAACAATTAAAAGATAGAATAAAGTGAGATTGTCCCCAGCCCCAATGTAAACATAACACTTGTGAAATTTTCAAAAATGACAAAACGAAACGTTTTGCAGGACAATCATGAACAAAAGCTTGTAACCATAAACAATTTAATTTCATGACATTAGGGGGCTATTGCAATGTTGTTTCCATCAATACAGCCATATCATTGAGGAGCCTATTAAAAAATTAAAATAAAGAGAGATTTTTCGAAAAAGAATCAGAATTTATCCCAGAACAAATGCGTGCAACTATAAAATATTAAATTTTAAAAATGTGTGTGTCATAAATAGCATAAGCAAAGTGTTACAAGTTTATTTCTCCTTTTTACAAGAACAAATACAAAACAAAAAGAACTTTTTGTGTAACCATCTAGAACAAACTAATTATCTTTTACAATCATAAAACAATTATTTTTAAAAGAAGGGGCACTACCGTGAAATTGGTCCCTCACTATTAAACAAAGTTTCATAAGTTCAGGTCATGTTTGTGTAAGAAAAAATGCGCAACAAATGAAACTGTTTGCGGAACATCCCGAAACTTACGAGGAACAAACTCTCGCAACCTTAAAAATTTCAATTTTAAAAAGTGGAGGGGCTACCGTTAAGCTGGGTTTTGCAATGTAAACATATCATCTGTGGGCCTATAAAAATGGAACCACCTATAATATTTGCTGAACAATCCCAATCTGGAACAAATGAAGAAAAAATTATTGCAATAATAAAAGCACGAATTTACAAAAGAGGGGCTACAGTGAATTTGGACTCCCCACTTGGAACAAATAATTTATATCGAAATGAGACAAACGAAAATTTTTGTGGAACAATCCAGAACAAACGATTGCAATCATAAAAACATGATTTTTTAAAACCGAGGGACAAGGGGGAAGGAACTTGACGGACATGTGCAATAGACCTCTTGGGGACACAGATTTTATTTTCTTAAACTGGTCTCTAAATTCTAACTTAAAGATGTTTTGGGAAAGAGTAAATGAAATATTTAAATAAATAAACGATATAACAAAATTGCACAAAAGTTCTCATATTTTCTATTATAGCCTTGAAGATAATTATCAAGCATTGGCTATGAGTAAACTAGGCCTAAGTATATTTTTCTCATAAAAAAAGCATAATCTTGCTAATCACAATTAGCACTCTTAATATGAAAATGTTAAAACAAAATTTTCAAAAATATTTAATAGAATTCAAATTTTTAAAATAAATTATTTGTTAACTACCCTAAAATGATTTATTATTTGTTAAAATAAAAATATATTCTTATTTATAATGAAAATCAATTTCCAGATTTCCATTTTAAATTCAAACTTCAAGGTCAACATCAAAAAAACTTTGTTTCTAATCTATCGTAACTAAGCTACACTTAAATTAATTTATTTTAAATAACTAAAGACATTCTTGATAAAGTAAAATAGTCGCCCGATTACAATTTTGAACTAAATCATTAGAAATATTTTCAAAAAATATTTTACAAAAATAAGCCATTAGCTAACTCCTAATAATTTATATTTTTTTAGAAAAACATATTTATAATTATTTAAAACACAAACAACTTAGTAGATTTGATACCCATTTTGAACCAAATCACTATAGCCTTTTTTTTTAATATTGAATTAAAACAAGAAAGTCATCAGTAAGCTACCGAACAAGTATATAGGTTTATTTTTCATGTTCATTTCAAACACTCCCTAGATATACAGTAAAGTCTAAGAAAAATCGTTGTAGCCATTTTAAAAATAAATAGAATTTTTAAAAATTACTCATTAGTAAACGACCCTTTATCGAAATTTTACCAAAAATCAAGTATACAGCGTTAATTTTCATTTCAAACATTTCCAATACACTCATTTAGAACTAAATTTAGGGCCACTATAAAAATAGCTTATTTCAAGATTTGAAAAATCAGTTATCAATAAACTACCCATAAATGAAATTTTACTCCAAAAGCAAGTACACTGTTATTTGTCATAAAATAATCCTAAATATATATTTTAAACAAAATTGTTTGGGCTATTTTCGGAATTTGTTGAATTAAGTAAAATACCTTCAGTTGCCCAAAAACCAATTATACAGTAGCTTTTATTTGGCAGGTCAAACAAATACTAGCTATGCATTTTAAACAAAATAATTAGAGCCAATTCGAGTAATTAGGAATTTAAAAGAATAACTTATCAATAAAATCCTACACCTTAGCTAGATTGGTAGCGTGTATGGCTACTGAGCTAAGGGTCCCGGGTTCGATTCTCAGAATGACCAAAAAACTAGTCATTGATTAAATATGGATTTACCCTTTCACATTGATAAATTAACAGTCAGGGATTAGATGTTGTGCTTTCCCTAGTCATAAGTTATGCTATAAGGTACTGTACCCACTCCATAGTAATGGAGAAGGTAGCAATTACATAAGGTTATGATTACAGAGAAAACAGTTTTATTTAAATTTGATATACAATTCAAACAGTAAATACAAAAGATTTGTTCAATAGGTTTCTGGGGTGACCTGGCGGTCTAGGGGTAAGGTGTCAAACTTCTGTGCTGGTGGCCGAGGTTCAATCCTCGGTCCCGGCAAAGATTTATCTGATTACCAAACAATTCCTTCACCTCTGACAAGACATCTTATGAATGTGGGGAATGCCAGGCCTCCACCGTGGTTCGGATTTCACGTTAAACTGTAGGTCCTCCATTTCATCTCACAATCACCCTACCATTACACATTAGCGTAAGTGCGTATAGCCCGGACGGGTAGTAAGACGCGGTGCTAATAATAATAATAATAATAGGTTTCTGTCCTCTCAATCAAGAGGAAAGTGATGGAGAGCTAAGGTAGTATGATGGCGACTATAGAACACACAGCTAACAAAGAAGGAAGCTATAGGTTGAATGTGTCGCCTAAGCTCAGCGCAAATAGACAAGTATAGCAGGTCAAGTTCTAACTCTATGAAAGCTAGTTAGTCAGGCAGCCATTATAAAACGAGTGACTCATGAAGGTAACAAGTGAGCGACATAAAACCAAGACAATACGGGTAAATGGGGTAGTAATCAGAACTTGTACCCATGCTAATACCCTGCCCTGAAAATTGGCAAGAAACTTAATTAAATCCAGAGCACCCTTTAATACTAACCGTTTGGGCTTAATCTTAGGTGCCTGCAACAATAGAGCACAGTGGTAGTACAGTGGCAGATACTGCCTCATTTATTATGTTCCAGCATAAATCCAGTCTAAATTAAGAGAACGTCTAATTCGCCACCAGTAGACGCCTGCACAGTACCACTAAAATTGGGAATAACCAAGCCCTAATTAGGGTATCCGTGCCACATGATAGAAATTTAGTATCCATTCCACAATCACACATTCCACATTCCACAAGTTTATAATAATAGATGATCTCTTTTCTATGAAATATTACATCGCACCTGATGCGGCAATCCAACCGACACTAAAGTTAAACTAACCATGGAGAACATTACTTGCACTACACACAGCCTTAAGGAACCAGCTGACATAAAGCAGTAGGGCAATACTACTAAATCCATCACACACAACAAGGTTCACAAATACTAACTGGGGTGAGCTGGCGGTATAGGGGTAAGGTGTCAGACTTCTATGCTGGCGGCCGGGGTTCAATCCTCGGTCCCGGCATAGATTTATCTGATTACCAAACCCTTCCTTCACCTCTGACAAGACATCTTTTGGATGTGGGGAATACCAGTCCTCCACCGTGGTTCGGAACCCACGTTAATCTTTGGGTCCTCCATTTCATCTCACAATCACCCTATAGTTACACATTAGCGTAAGTGCGTATACCCGAACGGGTAGTAAGACGCGGTGCTAATAATAATAATAATAATAATAATAATAATAATAAATACTAACTGACTTTCCTGGATAGCGCTTGGTGACGCTCCCTTGGCAATTACCCTGAACAAGGCGCCACATTACAAATTAACATCTAATTGACTCTGCAGTCTGATCAACTCTATCCTAACTAAATATTGGGGGCGGATAAGCCGCGTCCCATAAAATACAATACAGATTAGCACTCCTAACATAACTAGACTAATGCTTTAGGTACAACCTTGCCCCTCTTGACCCATAGGACTCATATTTGAAGCCCACAACAAACTATTAGGCACTCCTGAGGCCCTGGTTCAAAACAAATAATAGCTTTACATCACACCATAAAGAAGGTTGACATGCTATCGGCGATATACACAACACTTTCAACCTTGTCATAAAGAACACACGCGCAGCGAGCTATTATACAGACCAACGTAGTAGACATTCATATTACCGCACATTGTCAGAACATTGTCAGCGTCCTGGTCGAATAGAATTCTACATACTATTCCATGACCTCAATAGTATTGGAGTCGCAACTGTAGAGTAGACGGTGCACTCCTGGCGCATTTGTAGAGGTGTTGATCATGATGTTGAGAGTGTGCCGGGATGCTACGCCCGGATAATCCAATCTGCTACACAGCTTGAATACATGGCGTTGGCAAGCTGAAGTTGGACAACAGAAAGGTAACAATTAGCCGACCGACCAGCTGTACGTAAAATGCAATCTATTACTATTCTTCCTCTTGAGAACCATATACCAGAATTATTATTCCCGACTGAGCGCAAACGGGAGGGGGGAAGACTAGTTTCAGCCAATCACAACATAAGAAGACAGTGCGGACCAGCACACTTCCAAGAGAGGACAAGCGCATGCGCAACAAGCGCAGAGAGAGAGATACAATAAACAATAAAACGTGTGTGGCCTCACCCTACGTTGTCTTGAGACGGTAAAAAAAAAGATAATGATAATTAGATTACGTTAATCAGCCCGTGTCTAGGAACACGCTCACGTTAACATGAAGTTATTATTATTAGCACCGCGTCTTACTACCCGTTCGGGTTATACGCACTTACGCTAATGTGTAATGTTGGGGTGATTGTGAGATGAAATGGAGGACCTACAGTTTAACATGGAATCCGAACTACGGTGGAGGCCTGGAATTCCCCACATTCACAAGATGTCTTGTCAGAGGTGAAGGAAGGGTTTGGTAATCAGATAAATCTGTGCCGGGACCGAGGATTGAACCCCGGCCGCCAGCATAGAAGTCTGACACCTTACCCCTAGACCACCAGGTCACCAACATGAAGTTAAAGGGAGAGCAAAACATTCACTCCCGAAGATACGTGGGAGATATATTGAAGGATAACAAGGTTACACAATTGTGCGAGCTGATTTGTATTAGCTCGGCACAGTACCTACCTATAAGAAGCTAAGACAGGCCTAGCCAGCCAGTAGTGGAAAACATATGTCTTTAATATAATATTGACCCAGGCCAAGGGCTGGAAACAGAAATTGATGTAAACCTATTAATAAGCTACCTTTAATTGAAGGGCTAAGGTAAAATAAATGTTACAAAGTATAGCCTCTTAAAATCTAAATCTCAAGTTTGATCAAAATCAATCCAAAATTTTGGATAGAGTTGAGAAAACCAATATTTTTGGGTTCGTGTCTACATAAAATTTAAGTATTCGTCATAATCTATAGAGATTTTTTTCCTCAATATTTTCTCTTGATATGATACAGAAAAACAATTAAAATCATTACCTCAGTGAAAATGATCTTGAATAGTATATTTCTTTCTCTAGCATAAATACATCACCTGTTTGAATAATTTTTGAAGCTGGTAAACTATTAGATAAGTTTAAAAATAAGTATATATTACTACGCCAAATGAGCAAATATAAAGGTTCGGGGTGCTCTTAAACTTTTTAGCATTTGCAAAAAAACCGAAAATAGCCTCAGAATCAGCACCTCAACCAACATCCATATACTTAGTTTTTAGCTTGCGTTATTTAACGTGCATTATCAGAGCAAACTGAAATAACTGATTATATAATTTGACCTACAAACTAATTTAATTTTAAAACAGATACAACACGCACTCCAAAAATATCCAATTTCACCAACGATAATTTATTTGGTTATGCCGGGATTCGAGCCTTGAAACTTTATTTCTGTGGGTAGATGCATTAATACCTGAGATAGGTGTTGCACTTGGGTTAAAAGTGTTAATATATGTCTAGTTTGGCTATGTGTTTTCCTTAATGTTAAGTAGGTTGAAGTTATATTAAGACCATATAAAATAATGAATAATCTATAAGAAAGTGACCCGCCTCGGTGGCGCAGTTAGCTGACGCGCTAGTCGTGTTGAGTTCGACTGCCGAGGACGGGGCAATCGAGGTTCGAATCTCAGTCGGGTGGACTGGGATGGTTTTTCCTAAGTGGTTTTCCACTCTCCCTCCACGCAAATGCGGGTTTACTTCCTCTAAATTCAACCTTACCAATTCCTAATAAATTAGCGTAATTAGTACTTAAGCGTATAACCCGAACGGGTAGTAAGATGCGGTGCTAAATAATAAATATGAGAAAGTGTGTTTTATTTATATGCGCGCCGCTTCTTACTACCCGTCCGGGCTATCCGCATATTTACGCAGATGCTGTAGAAATTAATAAAGTATATTTCAGAAGAAATATACACGCATTTGTGTGGAAGTAGATAAATAAACCATTTGGAAAAGCTACCTTCAATACAAAAAGCAGGGATTCAAGCCCTGACTTCCCCCAACCAAACAACAAATCTATTGAGAAAGTGACTCTTGTATCTCACAGCCCTATCCTCAATGTCCCGGATTTGATATTTAGGTGTACACTAAATGCTCTACATGTAACCAAAATATATTTGTGAAATGCAAATAATCCCTACCCAGTGTTGATTTCAATATATTGTGTTAAATAAAGAACGTAACGCGTATCTAGAATGTGAGGACTATATATAAATTAAAACTGAATTGAATATTAAATGCTCTGAATTCTTATGATAATATCGCATAACCTTTTAATTATTGTATTATAATTTGAAATTTTCGATAACAGTAAATGCTATCCCTCTCCCCCGACCCCTACCCAACAGAAAAAGGTCAACTGTGACTTCCTTACATTTTATTAGAGTTCCGTACCAGCTTGGTGTTGGGTGAGCCCACCCCATGCTCTACACGTTTAGAATAAGACGTATTCCAACTTTTACAAACCAACCCCAATCCCCTTTTATATGTTGTAACTTTCTCTTCATTTAAAAAGAGAATAGATCAGAATATTCAAATGTTACCTTAACTTGCCGCATGGTAGCGCCACTATCGTACTTGTGCTTTCCCATCATTTAAAAAGAGAGGAAAATAAAATATTCAAGTGGTGGTACCTTATCTTGCCACATGGCAACCCCACTATCGTACTAGCGCTTTCTCTTGCCGAGATATGTAACTAGAGGAAGTAATTTCTAGGTTGAAAGACCTTTTTATTACCTAGAAGAATCCTTCTATGTAGTAATCTTCTGGTAAGAGAAAGAACGTTCCAGACAGGGAATCCCACCAAAATAAAGACATAAGTACAAATTTTGTTGGTTTTTATATTCTTTTTAACATTGCTTGGTGACTTCTATAATATATTTACATTGAACGTTCCAATTTTGAAACCTCAAATATTAAGAACAGTTTGATTATTTATCTGTCCTCAAAATTACAATTATCTACCTTATCGTGAAGGTTTTTTTCTATATTCAAGCCTCTTAATTCCCAAAAATTCCCAAATTTGCGATATTTAGATTTTTCTGATTATATGAAGCAATTCCTCTACCATCCTGTAAATAGTTTACTGCTGAGTTTAAGTTTTATGCCACTTTTTTAGGTTGTTATTTCTATTGGTTTTGAAAGGTTTAAAACCTCCCGTCCACCCCCTGCTTTACTTCACCAACTCCAACTTTGAACTCTCAAATTGTAATAACTGTTATATTATTTGAAGTGGTACTTCTATCTGCCTGCCAACTTTCAAATATACCTTTCCTAATAGGCTTTTTCTATGCGTAGACCCCCAAAACCTCTAAATTTCTAATTCCCCATTTTGAAACTTCCCATTTATAAATTTTTAGGGTTATTTGGGGCAATTCATCTACCATCTTGTCAAGTTTCCTACAGAGTTTAAGTTTTATATCACCCTTGTTGGTTGTTTTTTCTATTAGTTTTGAAAGTTTTGAACCAACCCTTTCCACCCCCACCAACCCACTCCAACTTTGAAATATCAAGTTTTAATATCCGTTTGATTATTTGGAGTAGTACTTATACCTGCCAGCCAAATTTCAATTATATACTTTTCCTAATATGCTTTTTACATATTTAGACCCAACAATACCGCCAAATTCCCGGTGCCCGATTTTGAGACTTTTCTGGTTATATGAGACAGTCTCTCCATAAACTTGCCGAAAATCAGTTTAACCTGCACAACAACTAGCTTGATGAACACTAATCTACACTACACACTAAACTTACAAAATTAAAAACATTCACACAACACAGTTTTTATAACACACACTTATCTCCAGACCGGCTGTTCTCAAACTGTCACTATTCATATTTTCTCAAACTGTAACCAATTGGGGGTGGATAGATAAACACCTCACTCCCGCCTCTACTTACCCTATACCGCTCTACGATTGTGCTTTCTTTGCCGATTCATTTGTGGCGTGTTTTCGGAACCACCGATCAAAATAGTTTCAACTTGAAAGGTTTTGTTGTTTCCTAGTCTCAAATAATTATGCACTTCCACAACTCTCCCCACCTTCATTACTAATTCCTTATTCCTTTGTTAATATTTTGTCTTAGTCAATCCAGCTCTGTGTTGTCTGACTAATGAACACAACCACAAACAACTGTTAAACATATACGTAAACATTATAATGGTGGTGACCAGCTATATACTTGTATTTTATTGTTTTGTTTAAAACGTAAATAAGGAAACTTTATCTCAAGTTTCGTGGGGGGGGGGGCACGTTAGCCCCCAAACACCCCCACCCCCGTTGGTTACGTCCTTGCAAGAAAGCCATGAAATTCTTCATTGTTTATGATTTCCATTCTCCTATTTGTTCGTAGCTCTTAGGAACAAGTTTATTCTAATTAGTTTTGTAAAATATGAATTCTGTTACTAACATACAGTAACAGTACAATATTTAAATAAGAATGTAAATCATCTTTATAACTGATGATTTTGGTTCAGTTAAATGTTTCCCATAGTAGCAAAGGGAAAGTGATGGTTTCATTACGCCATGCCCATTTCCTTTGTAAGCATAAAGTATGACTAAACAGAGGGGGGAGGGGGTACGGCCTAAGCCATGCCTACATATGTCCCAGATAACATAGGCGTCGGTTTCTCGCCTAAGCGAAATAAGGGGACTATGAATGTTGTGAGAGAGGGTATGATGCCACAGACTCCTTGATGGGACGTCCGTGAAGTTGGCCCACCCACTTTTAAGAATTCAAGTTTTTATGATTGCAATCGTTTGTTCTTTGATTGTTCCGGATTGTTCCGCAAAAATTTTTGTTTGTTCCGTTTTGATAGCCCCACAAATGATATGTTTACATTGGGGAGCCAACTTCACGGTAGCCCTCCACTTGTAAAAATTCAAGTTTTTATGATCGCAATAGTTTGTTCTTCGTTTGTTCCGGGTTCCGGACATTTTTGTTTGTTCCGCATTTGTTTTTGCACAAATGGGGCGTGAACTTGTGGCGCTTTGTTTACACATGAGGGGCTAACTTCACGGTAGCCCCCCAACTTTCTAAAATTCAAGTTTTTATGATTGCAATCGTTTGTTCTTCGTTTGTTCCGGATTGTTCCGCAAACATTTTCGTTTATTCTGTTTTGATAGCCCCACAAATGATATGTTTACATTGGGGGGGCCAACTTCACGGTAGCCCCCCCACTTGTAAAAATTCAAGATTTTATGATCGCAATCGTGTGTTCTTCGTTTGTTCCGGATGTTCCGCATTCGTTCTTGCACAAATGGGACGTGAACTTGTGCCAATTTGTTTACTCGTGAGGGGCCAACTTCACGGTAGCTCTCCTACCTTTCAAAATACATGTTTTTATTATTGCCATCGTTTGTTATTCGTTTGTTCCGGATGGTTCCCCTAAAAAAATACGCACATTTGGTTTTGTTAGGACAACACATGACTTATTTACAGTAGGAGTGTGATTTGGGATCCTTATGCCAACTCCATCCCTTCTCCCCAACATCCCTCACACACACACGAAAACACACACCTCGCAATTAATAATTTGTTCTTGGCTCATTTTGGATTTTGTTTTAAGGTTTTTCCTTAATTCATTTTTCAAAGCCTCAAATATTTTTGTTAGTAGGAGCTCACCTTTATTATTTCAAAACTTGAACATTTTTTGTTTGAAGTTTGTTGTTAGTTTTATTCGAATATTCCTAAACATGTTTATCTTTATTTTGTTTTAAGTTGATTTTAGAAAAACGTGTTAATTTAATGTTAATGGCTTTAAAATTAATATGTATTTATCATCATGCCTAGCTCCCTTTTACCACCTTATTTAGTTAAATAACAAAATTTGAATTTGTATTCTTCTAACTTTAGTTTATTCCAGATTATTTTCCATCGTATTTTAGTTTGTTCGTTCTTAGATTTCATACAAACTCTAAATAAACCAGTGTCCCTAGCGTTGATGAATGGCCTTTTGTATGAGCGGCTTGTGCGGTCTTACAGGGCCTCAGATAAAGAAAGCGCGTGCCACCCTCTGTGTCTAGACTCTAGGTCTATATTTTATTATTATTTTTAGCACCGCATCTTACTACCCGATCGGGTTATACGCACTTACGCTAATGTGTAGTGGTAGGGTGATTGTAAGATGAAACTGGAGGACCTACAGTTTAACGTGGATTCCGAATCCACGGTGGAGGCCTGGCATTCCCCACATTCACAAGATGTCTTGTCAGAGGTGAAGGAAGGGTTTGGAAATCAGATATATCTTTGCCGGAACCGAGGATTGAACCCCGCACCCCCAGCACAGAAGTCCGACACCATACCCCTAGACCACTAGGTCACCTACACAGAAATTGACAATACCTTTCGTTCATAGTATATGAATAAGACTCCTTTTCATTTCATAATATGGATTAGATCTTTTTTCCATACACTTTTATTACAATTATGAATTATTATCAACTCTTTTTATTACCATACAAATATTATTTTCTAAGTGACATTAATTTATGAAACAATCACAACTGTTAATTTTTCTGGGCATTTTGAAAATATATTTCCATTCAAAGTGTAACATATCAAAATGCAGACTTGGTGGTACTTTCATAAACAAAATGGCTAGTCACAAGATTAAACAAAAGGTCTTTTATTTTAAAAGAAGTGGAGTACTGCGGCAGAGTGGTAAAATTTGAGGCTAAGTAGCCCCGATATTATTTTGTATTTTCTGGTTATTTTTAATTATAACTTTCCAAGGATGTGGAGAGATAATAAAACACATTTGGGGATAAATAAGTTTGTATAAAGATGAAATGTAATCACAATATTATTTTTTCCTAATGACCCACAGGTGCTGATGGAAAATTGTTATGAATAAACATTCCCCTGTCAAACCTTAGCTAACATATATTTTGATTAATAATTAAGAGGTAGGCTGGCGGTCTAGGGGTAAGGTGTCAGACTTCTATGCTGGCGGCCGGGGTTCAATCCTCGGTCCCGGCCTAGATTTATCTGATTACCAAACCCTTCCTTCACCTCTGACAAGACATCTTGTGAATGTGGGGAATGCCAGGCCTCCACCGTGGTTCGGATTCCACGTTAAACTGTAGGTCCTCTATTTCATCTCACAATCACCCTACCATCACACATTAGCGTAAGTGCGTATAACCCGAACGGGTAGTAAGACGCGGTGCTAATAATAATAATAAGAAGAAGAAATAAGAATATTAACTTGCCATGGTAATTAGGCTTAATTAACGAGATTAATATAAATAAATCACTTGATTGAGAGTGTTTAATACAAGTTAAACTGATTAAACTTACGGTGAACCAGGTGAGATATTGCCTAGGACAACTCTTGTCCCTTAACTAACACTCAAGAAATGGGGCAGTTGCCCGGAACAAACGATGTCCCTCTACCTGAGTTCAAGAACTGCGGAAAGCTTCCTCGCGCCAAACATGATAAATATATTTGAAAAAAAGTATTCCAGAAGCTTGCTATCCCCATTTACCAACTTTACACTAATCAAAGCCTTTCCTTAGTCTCTGGTGTAATGGCCTAGCCGCTTGGGATAACCATTCCTGCTTGTTGGGTGGATGTTTCCACCACTGACATAAAAAAACTATTTCCTAATTTAAACTGAGCTAACACAAAGAGTTGTGTAATCTGTCACCTTCTCTTTCTTGTGAGCCACACCCACATTCCTCTCCAGCATTAATCATACATACAGTAGCTCCATGGCTTCTTTGGTGCTGACTGACAGCTCACAGCTGATTTCTGACAGTCGACCTTTAGGTATAATACCTAAATTTTGACCATCAGAAGTGACAGCTGCTATACACATGTTTTTGCATATCATATGGTTCGGCGTAGGGTTACATAATTTGGCCTGGTAATTTTTCAAAGCTTTTAGCTGTCAGCTGTGAGCTGTCACTCAGCACCAAAGAAGCCATGGGGCTACTGTATTTGCAATTCCAATAGTTATTAGAAAATATGTACAGTACGATGAATTTTACCTATCAAATGAAACTTTGACCTAATGACCCACAAGTACTAATTGAAAATGAAATGTCACCACTTTATTTTATCCTAATAAACCACATGTGTTGGTTGGAGATAAAAAATTTACAGCGTAATTTTGTTCCTGATGACCCACAGGTGCTGCTGTTTTCCGTGCAGGAGTCAAAAGGACCCAGCTGTCATTATCAAGGACAACTGTTGCCATTGTAACTATGCAGCCTTACGTAAAATGGTCGAAGTGGGTGAGGTTGAAGTGGTATATGCAACGTATCATGTTGATGTTGGAGAGACTCCCTTCTTTGTTGCTGTAGATTATTCCAAGAAAAAGGTTGTTCTCAGCATACGGGGTACTCTATCTATGAAGGTAACTTCAATCATCTGTCTATGACTTTTAATTTAGCTAATTTACAAAATTATTAATTAAATATATACCGAGCCTATTTTGTAACGATAAACCTTAAGACCAGCATAGGTGTACAAAACACATTGTAATATGATTAAAGTTGTTAAACAGCCAACACTTTATTGAAAATGTTCTTATAAATCTAATAGTATATATAAAACTTATTTCAAAACTTTCCCAAACGGATATTAAAACAGGTTATTAATTAAATATAGTTTTTTCATTTAATTACCTAATATAGTTAGTAAAATGGATCACAATTATCTATAATCAAATAGATTAAGGTGTGGATGAATGGGTAAGGCAAGTGAACTGGGTGGAAGAATGATCTTGTTAGTTGACAGTGGCGCAGGGACGATTTTATTTGTGGGGGG
>CABFOW010000368.1:187854-204468 GCA_902141385.1 Timema californicum | reverse complement strand
GGGTGGGGAGAATAATGTGCTTTTATAGGGGAAAACATTTTTGAAATTTTAAAAAAAAACGTAAAATGTAATACAGCTGTCCCTCGCACTACGCGAGTGGTTGGTTCTGATAAATAATCGCATAACACGAAAACACCGGAAGGGAATTGATTTTAACATGGGTGATGTAGTGAAAAATTAAATAAAAACCTAAAACTTGTAAATGAATACAATTTTTATTAATTTATCTAACTTGTATAATACTATGGGTAGCCTACACCTATTGTCAATCTTCACTTCCCTGAAATTTGTAAACAAATGCAATTTTTTATTAATTTATCTAATACAATGCTATAGGTATACTTACTATTAATCTTCAATCACATGATAAATTAACTGGATGTGGCAAATCTGGATTATCACTCTCTTGCTTTTTTGAAGGCTCTTGCTCACTTGACTACCCTGGGATGGTAGAATCTTGTTCTCTTGAGGGCCCTTGGATGGTAGGCTCTTGCTCTCTTGAAGGTCCTTGGACGGTAAGGTTTGATCTCTTGAATGCCTTGGAACGGTAAGCTCTTGCTCTCTTCATGGCCCTGGTAGAATAGGCTCTTGATCTCTTAAAGGGCCTTGGACGGTAGTCTCTTGTTGGCCCTTGAACGGTAGGGTCTTTCTCTCTTTAAGGCCCTTGGATGGTAGGCTCTTGCTCTCTTGAAGGCCCTTGAATGTTAGGCTCTTGATCTCTCGAAGGCCCTTGGACGGTAGGCTCTTGCTTTCTTTAAGTCCCTTGGACGGTAGGCTCTTGTTCTCTTGAAGGCCCTTGGACGGTAAGCTCGTGCTCTCTTGAAGGATCCTGGATGGTAGGCTCTTTCTTTCTTGAAGGCCATTGGACGGTAGGCTATTGCTCTCTTGAAGGCCCTTGGATGGTAGTCTCTTGCTCTTCTAACGCCCATTGGACGGTAAGCTCTTGCTCTCTTTAATGCTCTGGGATGTTAACTTTTTTGGTGAAATCATCAAGACTCAGCTGACGGGCAGCATTCTTCCTCTCTCTATAGAGTTATTGATATCAAGCCCAAACAACTATGAATATCTTTGGCAGCTTCCATGTTAGGGTCATTTTCTTCAATAATTCTAATTACACTGCCAATGTGCTTTAAAAAAATTAACAACTTTTTTTTGTTGAAAGTTGTTTGACATATCAACAACATAAGGCTCTTCCTCTTCATCCTTTATGCCGTTCTCCATTTCAAGAAGATCTTCATTGGTGAGTTCTGTTGAGTGGGAATGGAGAAATGCATCCACATTTGTCCGGTATAAGTCGTAAAATCCAACACCTTGCTGTCAACTATGTCATGTCTTGAATTTGAAAGCTCATGTTCAGGATTAAAACCACGAGAATCAGAAACTTCGGGTCAAATATTTTCCAAACTCCCTTCATACAGGACTATTTAACCTTTACCCATGCATCTCAAATGTTGTCAATACCACCCCCTTATTGCCAAAATGTTCAGTAAAGATCTTTGTTCTCCCTGGAATGTGCATGCACAATGTCACGCCACCACCGCATAAAAAACAAGTATTACTATTTTTTATTTTTTTTATCGTGATATAGCGAAAACACGTATAATGAGATCGCTTAAAAAAAGTTATACTTGTACTTAACGTTGCCATTTTGAACAATTCTCATTTATTTTAGTCATGCCAAACATTAGAATTAATACACACAAAACAATTTAAGAAAAATCGTATCTTATGCAGCTCAACAAAAAATTATGAAACCATGAAAATTATAGCTATTAGCTATATAACAACTAACTAGTTTTGCAATTTTAATAAAAAAAAATATCTTTCAGGGTGTGCATTAAGCAGACACAGATGATTTAATTTACGTTGTCTCATTTGGAGCTAAGATAGCTTTTTATTCGTACAAGCATTGAAAAACTTCTTTCTGCAGTAGCTGATGTAGATGGTATCACTATTAGAGTTTCCAAAATCTCTTCAATGTGTAATCCAACACATTTTATTTTTTATTATGTTAACCTAGTGTGAACTTTGTATCTTGCTTCAACAAGATTTTTACATTATCTAAATGTTTTACTATATTTTTTGGGGGAGGAGAGGGGGTAAAAATGATACTTTTACCCCCTCTTATATTTGGGGGGTGGGGGGTAAAAGTTGCCCTCGTACACCCACGTCCTATCGCCACTGTTAGTTGATATGAATGAATGGATGGGTGGGTACCCAAAAAGAGGATTTAGAGAATGTCAGGAAACTATGGTGATAACAGGTTAAACGAAAATGATGATGAGTTTTAAAAGGTAAGATGCATTGCGTTATACATTAACAAACTTGTCAGGAGATATTTTTGGAACCACCTCTACAACACGATTTCAAAGAGCTGGTAAATCTTGAATGTTTCTTCGATACACCTATTATTTAATGAAATTTCAGTTATTTAAAATGAAAAATTTTCCCAGTGTACGGATTGCATTGTTTGTAGGATTTAGTTTACGAAATCTTCTTAAAAATCTTTCCCTAATTCACTAAATATCATTCTTTATATGTGACATGATACTACAAAATTACGTTAATGTACATTCATCATGAATTATAAGTCTGAAAAGAAAATATATACCATAAAAATATTAACAAACCACACATACTGTATTTTGTTTAAAATATACGTATTATAATTGTGATTTTACTGATGCACATCGTCATTAAAGATTTGGTATATTTATAGCCTCGTAGGTTCTGACCAAGATACCTGAAATGAGTTACTGTGGTTATTTTAGCATTTGAAATACCTCTTACCAAGTCATAGAAAAGGGCATGGCTTCCTTAACATCAAAGAACGGTACAGATTTCAGCGTTGTCGTAATCCACAGGAAAGATAAAGTAATGCCTTCTGGCAGTAATGAGCCCTGGGATGGTCAGCATGGAGCAACTTCTCAACAGAATAATTGTTATTGTATATGATCCTCAGGAGTTGAACAGGTGTTTCCAATATGATCTTGCACCAAAACCACCAGCCTTATTTGATAGTATGTATTTAAGAAAAAAAAAGTTATCTCTCGTCAAAGCTTTCAAGTGCGAGGTTTTGTTGTTTTTTCCTCGATGACTGTGTTTACTTCATTTATAGAAGTCACTTACTTAACTGTATTTTATGGGCCTGACCTGCCATTTATGTGGATGTGTTTAAAGCTCTATCTCACATGTGAAATCACATTATGGAGAAAAACCTACTATCGTATTTGATAGATATCTGAACAAGCACACCATAAAGAGCCGCGGGCAGTAAAGAGGAGCTGCTAAGATAACTTATGCTAGCATAAAAATAAATGAGAACTCTTCCACAATAAAAAGAAAGGAAGATTTTCAGGCGAATAGCAACAACAAGAAACAACTAATATACATCCTATCAAGTTGTTGCCGAAAATTAAATATAGATTTCTATCAAGCTAAATCTGATGCAGACTGTCACGTCGTGTCAACAGAGATTGATAAAGAAAGAGCTGTATTGAACGTTGTCATAGTTGGCCAGAATACTGATCTACTTGATCTTCTTACTTCGAATCAATCCAACACTAACAAAATATTATTCCTCGACTGGTTTTTAAAGCAAAAATACCTTGTTTGACTTTCCTCTACAGAAGACTGTTTTGGGCGATACCTACAATTTTCTTATTTTTTCATACGCAGCATCTGGATTTGATACTACAATAAAGGCAAAGTGAAAGTTATTGCTATCCTTCATAAAGATAGTGAGATGAGGTAAACTTTAACGGTTTTCAATATGCCTTCACACTCAAAATAAGGCATGACTTCTGCAGGAGAGAAATTTTTACTCCAACTGTATGGTTACAGGAAGAGTGAAAACCTCGATTACCTGCGCTATCACATGTACAACAATATTATATTCAAACATCAAGAAAATCGGGCTTTCAGTCTTGAAAAAGTTCCTCCAGCCAGTTATTCGGCTACACAACACTCTCACTGTGTATACTTGCAAGTGCGGGACTGGAATTGAAGTATTATGGATTCAACACTATAAGGGTGGACTAACAAAAACGATGTGCTGATCCCCGTGATTTCCTCCAAATAGCATGCATAACCTGAATAATTAAAACTAGTATCCTCTGCTGGTAAAATACAACAAACTCTGTGAAGGTGTTAAAGCAGGACTGCGATGGTCGCCAATGTTTGCCCCGTGTCAAAGCCTGTCTTGTGAAAACAGTACAGAAGTTTTTGATGGTGATTTTTAGGATTACATTGATGAGACTATCTAAAAATCATTTTACAGTAATTGTCTTACGTTTAACCTGAACAAAAAGATATTTATGATAAAATGTCATGCATACGTGCTTCACCTTTATTTTGTCTTTGTTTGAGTGAGTTTTAATTTGAATTTATTTTATGTTGATAAAGAAATTGTTTTAATACTCAAAACATTATTCTGTATAATTTTGTTCCTTAAATATTTGTATATAAATTACTCGCTATAAACTACCATATCCATAATAATGACGTGCTTAACGTAATCAGTTTGGGACAAAGCAAAATTCTGTAATGGTAATAACTAATATTATAAATAATTAGATTCTTTACAATATTTATTTAGACTTTTATTTTATAAAAAGAAAGGTTTTTATAAATGCCAAAAAAATAATCTTTGCCACAATTTATCAAAATGATGGCTTGAGCAAAACTTTACTTTGATGGTAGGTGGGGGGATTTATAGAATTGTAATCATAAAGCTAGATAGAATAAGTCTACAAATTCCCTTGCTTGTGTGAAATATCTAAAATGATTGTTCTAGTGGTTGCTAAACACACAAAATAAAATGGATTGGTAAAGACTAGCAATAATCATATCAATAAGTGATCTGACCTTGGCGTTTAGAAAGAAAGACCTATTCCATTGATTATTTTCCTTTAGATTCTAATGTATTCTATCTCATTGTTATTCATGTAATATGTTTATGTTTTATTATTAGATTATTATCAGTGGACGTAAGGAATAAATTTATTGTTACCATACATGCTTTTCTTATAGAAACAATTTAGTTTATAAAGTACTTTAAAGATAAACAAATATTTACAATATATATTAAACTTTTCATGAGAATCAGAATATTTTAATCTCTGCTCATAAATTCTCAATGTATAAATAAATCTTACTAGCCAAATTTGGTATTACCATTATGTAAATTAACATATACTTTATATAATTTTATATTATATTATAATAATATTAATATTCTAGCTTTACTAAAGATGAGAACACAACTAAGACTGTCCAATATGTGCTGTATTATGAATGTAAACTATGGATGTTAACATTCAACTCCTAACAAAGAATGTAAAAGTTATGTGTCTATGAAAGTTTAGTTTGGAATAACGCCTGCTTTCAGGATGTAATCACTGACCTGAACGCTGAAGGAGAAACTATTCCTTTGACTCCTCCTAGAGAAGACTGGCTTGGACATAAGGTAAGGGTTCAGTAATACGCATTTTTAAATAAAAATAAAAGTTTCATAGCTTTCATTGGTAAAGGTAAAATTTGTGCTGGCAATGAGGTGAGACGGCCGCCCCGTGATTGCGTTCGTTTATGCACTCAGTTTGTAGACTAGGTAATATTTTCTTTCTAATATTTTTATTTCTGTTTATTAATTGCCATAACTGCTTTGTGATTTGCCAATGTTAGCTCAGGATTGTACACGGAGGAACTAAAACATATATAACAGTTGGATGTTCACCAATAAAGCAAGAATGCTATAACTAAATACTTCAATGCTAGATCTAGTACATTATGAAATCAAAGTGACCAGAGTATTATGAAATATATTAAGGTCTAAATTTGTTTGACACATATTTTATTCAAATTTATATTACATATTATTTCTGTATTATTAGTGTATTGGTGTTTTGATTATAACAATCATAATTTTAGATTCAAGCTTGTCTTAACTACATAAACAGAACTATTTTTATTTACATTTTAGTAGATAATTTTTATACAAAACACTTACTAATAACTATAGCTGTGATTAAAATTATATTTGGGAATAGTTAAGAGTATTTTTTCATATACTTGTAAACACTATTGAATAATCGCGCCTCGCTTTGGGCGTCAATTTAACTACTATGTGATCAATCACCCCGCATTGGGCGTCGATTGAAACACTACGGATTAATTCCTTGATATAATAATGCTGTGATGATGTATAGGCTGTCTAAAGCTCCATGATAAAGCGCTTATCATCACTGTACGGAAAATATACCGTTTAACCAGCTGTCTATATCTCCGTGTTCGAGCACTAATTAAATCGGTATATTAATAAAATTGGAGAAAGAGAACTGTTGATGGCTGTTATTTCACACACGGTTGATTTAAATTACACCTGTTAATTACGTATACATATTTCAATTAAATGTTTTATATCGCTGCACACTTGTGATATTGATGTGACTTATTTTATAATGTGTTAGACTGTGACTGACTTGTGCGTGAGCGAGATCTTGGTGTAGATGTTTGGATCCCGGAGATGCCTTAAACATACGCACAATGGTTTATATATAACATACCCCTTGCCTTTCTCTCCCCTCATCAACAGTGTAAAATCTAACTAATAGAAAGAGTCCTGGCGACAGGTTTTGTGAAGGCTAGCTTCTTATTGGTATAGAGAAATGGCGTCTTTTGAAAAAAATACTGCAGAGTTTATCCTTTTAACAAGAATTGACGCAGTTATTCTTGTAACAAGAAAGATGGTATAAAAAATATATTTTAGTGGTGAAATCCTTTTCACATTGTTTCTGAGAAGCGCATGTTTCTTCATGGATAAATCTCAAAAGGATACTCTACATATATTACTTTAAAGAAAAATTGCCTTCATCCATGACTTTTTACAGAATTTAGATTAATCCTAACCAATATCATTACACACTTTGTACTGTCAACAATTTTATTCACTTTAATGAATTCTATTTTACTGTGATATAAACATTTATTTTTTAAGAAAATCTTCAATTATTAATTGTATGAACATATTGACCTACTATAGTAAAATAATCTTACACTGAAAGAGTTTTCAGTGTAATTTAAAACTATATATATATATATATATATATATATATATATTCTCCTTTATAAAAATTAAGCGATATTTAATTTTCCAAACAAACACAAGAAGTTGGAAGAGAGTAATTGGACAAAACATTGCTATGTTTTTGTTGTGCAGTCCTTAAAGTGCGTTTAGGGAAATAAGCTGTATTTTCACACTTGATTTTACTATAAACTGATTTAAAACAGATTTGTTACCTCTCATTGCACATCAGTATAAAATAATGCTGAATATAATCATTCAATGTGTTTGAAATAAAAAGGTATTACCTATACAAAATATATACTCAGGAAACTCTTCTCATTGTATTTTCTACGCATTTAATTGTTGTACTTTTATGTTGATACAGTAGCATTTCACTTGTATATTTTGTTTGTATTAATTTGACAACAAAATGTAAAAAAAAATGCAACCTTTAAAACATAAGTATTTAATTTAATTATATTTTGTGCACCGTGTCTTACTTCCAGTTACAGCTATCCGCGTATTTACTCCAATGGATTAGGAATGAGGAAGTAAAATTTTAGGGATGTGCACCCTTATTTGCGTTGAAGGAGAATTATAAGCATATTAGGGAAAAAACACTCTCAGTACACCCAAATGGGATTTGAACACCGATATCCCAGTTATTTGCAGTCAAGTCTAATGAAAATGTGAACCCTACAGAATTGTGACCACGGAAGAGGGTCATAAAATATTCTAATAATTTATTTACAAATGCATTTCCAAGACTGCGTGTCGTTATAAAGTTTAAACACTGTAGAAGCGCTGGCATTTTATATTTGGGTCCAACCATCTCCATTGTTTGAAAAGTTTTGTTCAATGAAAGGGGGTGAGGTGGGGGAAGGGATTACCTCTACCTAAACTAATGTACTCGTAAAGACAGACAACAACTCTTAGCTCTCAGCTCGTCTTTCTCATGAGGAACATTATGAAAGTGAGTTGTTTTAAATAATTCCCACTTGGAAACGCTGTTATCACTGTATATTTTAAGTTCTACCTGACTCGAGGGGCAAGCAAATCTCCCATAAGGTTCTGTATCTGTTATTTCCTTGTCTGTGCCCTGGGGTTAAGTGGTATGCTTATGCCAGATTTAAGGTAGTTACAGTAGCACCATGGCTTCTTTGGTGCTGATTCACAGCTTACCGCTGACTTTTGACTGTCAACATTTCGGTAAATACCTAAATTTGGACCATCAGAAGTGACAGCTGCTAAACACATGTTTTTGCAGATCATTTGGTTCGGCGTAAAGATAAATAATTTGATCTGGTAACTTTTCAAAGCCGTCAGCTGTCAACTGTGAGCTGTCAGTCAGCACCAAAGAAGCCATGGGGCTACTGTAGGTGGAGGATACTAGAAGCCGCACGTGGTCATTCTGGTACGCGTTGTTCAGGGATACTTGAGTAACGTTAACAGATTCCAAAAAAATAAGTATTTTCACACATCAACGTGCGTGTAAGACAATTTGATAGTAATAGTAATAATAATAATAACTATCCGGCTCAATTTTGAACTGTATCGTCGCTTCTCCTAATAGAATTATTATTATTATTTACCACCGCGTCTTACTACCCGTTCAGGTTATACGCTTTAAGTACTAACTACGATAATGGATAAGGAATTGGGAAGGTTTAATTAGAGGAAATGAACCCGCATTTGCGTGGAGGGAGAGTGGAAAACCATTTAGGAAAAACCTCCCCCAGTTCACCCGACCGAGATTCGAACCTCGATCTCCCCGTCCTCAGCAGTCGAGCTCAACACGACTAGCGCGTTAGCCAACTACGCCACCGAGGCGGGTATCTAATAGAAGAAGTGACGAATACATTTACAAATATAGTTGAATAAGGATGGGAAGTGTTAAGCATAAGTTAAATATACAATTTTAACAAAAACAGTTTATTTTGATTTAAAGACTGTGGATGATACAATAGGTTAGAAGAGAACACATACAAAACGTTCCATTGTATATAGAAAAGTATTGGCGCCAATAACTAAACTAAGACTGCTCGAACTGGGAGCATCGAATGAAAAAGACCCTAGGATTGGCTAGTAACCATGACAAGACGGTTGAATGTGAATGTAAGAAAATAATTTAATCTTCAAAATAGAACAAACTCACATCCTTCAACGAAGGAGAGTCTGCCTCATAAAAATGGCAATTTAATTTAGATACAATTAATAATGAAATGAAAAGATTCAATTCATAACTCTATTCACGCTCGATGGCTGTTAGATTTTCACTTACAACTCCTTTAAAATAATAATAGTTGACAATTCCAAACTCTAGACAGTTCTAATTTAAGGAGTTACAATATTGGTAGTTAAATGAGCTAGCTAGCATAAGTTAACTCCGTAGTGAGCTACGAAACAAAGATTACGCTCTTAGAATAGAAACTATCAGTTTACAAACAGTAAATGGCGAGCTACCAGGAATCTAGGCATTTAAGATAATATGGCCAGTCTTTTTCTAATTGGTACTGCCTGAACATTCATTAGTATATTTATACTTCCACCCAATATAGGGCACACAATAACTAGTGCAAACAATAAATAAACTAACTAATATAAACAGTACCTGAAGGGGGCCGAAGACAATACACTATACCCCGCGGGCCACTACTATGGACTAGTAGTGATCCCACAGGCTGCGTACCGTAAAAAAAGATACACTATTGGAAATATTAGAAGCTGGTATCAGTCACAGACCTAATCAGGTCATTGAACAAAGCGTTAGATTACCTAATTTCCACTATTGTGTAAACCTAAACATTAAGTAAGCCATGGCCTTACAGTTTACGGTGTCAAAACATTTCCCTAGTTTATAACACTATGTCTTTTGGACATAGTAAACTAATTAAGAAACACTGACATACTAAACCATGTCATATGAACCTAGATAAATAGATCATAAAGACAATCATTCAAAACTATGTCATATGGGCATGAAAAAACAAGTCAGAAACTCTGACATACAAAACTATGTCATATAGACATAGAAAAAGAGTAATAACTCTAACAATGATTACTAATACAAATACTCAAAGTGACAAACGTAGCTACTTTTGTGTCTCACCCATCGTGATCGCCAATGTAGGTCTACGTCCGAGTTGTTCCTCCGTCGAATCGATACAAATGAATATACAATGTTAAGCGAGAAATGGCTTGTATATACAAAAAGGACTGGCGTCTTCGGGGAGGGCGTGCAAGAGGAAAAGGGGGCTGGTAAGATTGCAGAATTGAGCACACAGACCACTAGCGCTAGTAAACGGTACTGAGCACAGCACAGAGAAACTTCTCGGTAATTTCATGAAATGAAATTCCGTGAAATGACGATTTATTACATTTATCATCTCTACCCCATTAACGTAAATAAAAGCATATAGCCAGAACAAATATTAAATACGGTGGGGAAAAATAAAATGTTAAAAGTATTTCTTTAGGTCACCAAGTATAATCATCTCGATCTTCCTCCTCTCTACCTCAATAAGGCAATTTAATTCAGATAACCTACATGGTTAGTGTAATGCAGTGAATAAAAATATGGTTAATAAGTATTTACTTCTATTTAAACCCTTGAATTACATTTTTACATTGAAGATATTTTAATAGGACCATTTCAATCAATGGACTGTCGCATTTAAATATCTTTGAATGTATTCAGGGTATGGTTCAAGCAGCGGAGTACATTCGTGTGAAACTGGAGGAAGAGGAAATTCTCAGTCGAGCTTTCAACCACAATCCACAACGTGGCACCGATGAGTTCGAGCTGGTTCTGGTCGGACATTCCTTAGGAGCTGGTACTGCGTCCATCTTGGCTATTCTGCTCCGCCAGCACTACCCTTCCTTACAGTGTTTTTCCTACTCACCACCAGGTGGTTCTATAAGGTGATTATAGTCACTTTTGAAAAAAATACTAAGACAATTTTTAATCTCCAAATTTATGTAATAAAAGTTGTTTTGATTTTGTCTTAGCATGCCCGCCGTGGAGTACACGAAGTCCTTCATAACATCAGTGGTGGTGGGAAAGGATGTTGTACCCCGAATTGGACTCCATCAGTTGGAGTCACTAAGGGCAGATCTCATCAACACTATTAAAAGAAGCAAAGATCCTAAGGCAAGTATTATCTACTAGAACAAGAAATTCATTTAATAAATCTAGAAAAAAGCAAAGCCTGCTATGATGACCAATTATGGTTCTTCTTATGTTAATGAAAAAATCAAATGATTAAATTCACACAATACAGTTTTATATCATTTAAAGTAAGGGTATTTTACTAAAGATAACTCGCATCGGTGGGCACGTGGACTAAACCTAAACATCAAACCCTTCTAGTTTGATGTTGCTGCTGACGAGAAATTCGTAGGGTGCTTTTCCCTAAATGGTTTCCCACTCTCCCCCCATGAAATGAGGATGTATTATATTCTTCATCCTTACCCTATTAACGTAAATAAAACGCATATAGCCAGAACAAATATTAAACACGGTGAGGAAAAATAAAGTGTTAAAAGTATTTCTTTATGTCACCAAGTGTAATCATCTCAACCATTGTTATTTCTAGTGGAAAACCATAATGTGCAGCGTTGTTTGCTGTGGCTGTGCTCCCATCCCTACGTCTGCTGTGGAGCTCAAGGCAGATGGCACCAGTATTATGGAATATCAGAAAGAAAAGGGAGCAGCCCGAGATATTCCTATTCATCCTTCTGACTCAAGCATAGCCTTAACGGTTCATCAGCCTTTATACCCACCAGGGCGTATCATCCATGTCGTGCGTCATCATCCTACTAAAGGAGAGTAAGTTATTATTGCATTAGAAGCATTTAATTAAACTAATCTCTAGGGGTGTGCGAAGCATCGAAAACTTTGGCTCCGCTTCAAAAACTTATACCGTGCTTCGAAACAAAAATTCTGGCCGCGACAACTACAAAGCTTCGCCAACGAAATTATTGGCTTTAAAAATATTCTATTTTAGATAGTAATGTACTATTAGTTTACAATTAAAGGCAGAAAGCTTATCTCACTTATCTCATAATAGAGAGCTATAGTAATATTAACCAAGGTAACCCTGCTACCGTTCAGAGAAAATTAAGTGTGCGTTACATATTAATGCTCCCATTATAAAAATTGGTGTTATTTGTTTGCATGTGGTGTTAATAGCCACAAATTTAAAAAACAACATGAATTTGGTTTTTGATAAAACATTTTGTTAAGTAAAAAAATGCAATATTAAAAAAATTCCAACTTCATTACTGTTTTTAAAGTATTTATTAAGTCGATTCACTTTCACTTCGAATTGGATAAATGAACTTCGTACACCTCCAATTGACTCATATGTTTGTATTATTAAGTATATAGTTAACTTTTGTACTGTTAAAATCAGAAATGTGAGCCCTTCTATAGGAAAGTAGAAATTTAGTTTGTATCATATAAATATTATAATTTAAATACAGACTTCATTACCTGTGAAGCTCTCAATATTAAATACTCATCCTTAATCAAATGTAGGCATAGTTTGTCATAGTTATAAAACATTATATGGAATAACTTTGTGACATCTAAAAAATATATTTATAATTATCCTTTTTCTATTTATTTTGTCTTGATTGCAATTTGGAATATACACACCTTGGAGTGCTTTATAGTTATCATCCCCAAGATGATAAGCAATTTAAAACTCTATATAAAACATTATTTCTACATCCAGGCAAATATTTATGTACCAGTTTTTTAATTCTGTACACGACAGGGCTGATTATAACAATAATGCCCAACTTAATAAAACCTAATCTTCAATGGTACACGCACAGGTTGAGCTATCTTGTAGAAAAAAATGTACATTTCCCTTCTGTTAATTATATTAAGTAAGAATGGATATATGAGGGAGAGCTAAATATAATTTATTTTTATTAAAAAAATTATTCCAAATGTATTCATCCACTATAATTGTTAGACTATTAATAACGTAAGAATTTTTGTTATTTGATTGTTTAAGCTGTGCAACCTGTAAAATACCACATAAAATTAACCAAACAGGCTTGGGGATATAAATACCAACCCTTTCAAAGGTTTGCTCTAGGGACCTACCAAGTAATTGAACATGTCCGTTTAAGTGGATACTGCCTCCATCAGGAGATCTCAGTATATAAAGGTGCCAAACAGAGTCTCACTTTAAAACATACATTTCCTTGAGATGGACCTGTTTTAAGTGTTCACGGATTAGATTTGTATGCTGCTTGGTCACTGCTAGGTGGGTACCATCGCATAAACCCTGTTTAGTATTCAGGTTTACAAAGTGTACTACTAAATTACAATTTCTTAAGCTTAGCTTGTGTGGTAGAAGTTCCCACTGGTGTAAAACTCAAACTCTAACTAGTTTTTACAAGGTAAACCTATGCTAATTTAGTGCTTAAATTAGTTTACTACCAACAAACAGTTCAGCACCTCTTTTAGTTAAATCCATAAGATTAAAACACTTTAAAATTAAATTTTATAGTTTTTACAAGGTAAAATCATGCTAATGTAGTGCTTAAATTAGTTCACTACCAGCAAACAATTCAGCATCTTTTTTAGTTAAAGTTAGAGTCATTCTCACAGTTTAATGAGCTCACGCTAATGTAACAAAGGATCTATACTTATAAAATAGTGAATACCTCCTAATTTACCTGAGAAACCAGGTCATTATATGGACAAAGGATGAGAGTGTAAGAAAATTTCAAAATATTAGCTGAACTCAACCCATTTTTAAATGTTGGGCCACAACAGTAAAACCTATCTACTAGCTGGATCATGATTATTATTTATTGAATCTAGTGCATGTCTCAAAGCCATGTTTGTTTTATCCCAAATGGGTAGATGACTTCTCTGGTGACAGCTGCAACACACGATGTCATCCTCAGGTTAATGTTTCTACTAACAGTACAGGTAGTTTGTATAGCGACTGTCTGGTACGACCACCTTTAAGAATTTTATCTGCTATCACATTGGATGCACCCAGCCTCTCCTCTGATAAGGCCTGAAAATTTTTCATATTAATGATTTTTACCACTTCCACCCGGCCACTAAAAGAACAAGGAGAATACATATATCGTTGATGGCATCTATCACAGTAGCAAAGGCAACACTTTATCTGGGTTAAATACAAATACAAGCAGATGTTCACTTTTCCCTCCTTCTTCATGTAGCCTTGGATGTTTCCTTATAATATTGTGTGAAAGTTTCTTTGGATTAATATCTTCAAACTTTCTTCAGTGGAGAATCAGTATGTTCTGTAAATTTCAGATAGTCAAATGTTCACATTCAAAACATCCAAGCTTATTGTGTCTTCTAGCTAAGTCCTCTGTGAAAGTATTAAAAGAAGTTCCTTAGGCTTGGCCGGTGAATCACACAAATGAGGACGATGTTTGAGAGGAGATGGCCTATAATTATAAACGTTTCTGTTAATGTCTCCTCTAACACACTGCCATTTTCAAGTTGCCTTTTAGTTACTAGCGTAGCCATCAGTTTGTCTGAGTGCATATATGTTTAAATTTAAGATAAAACTAAGTACAAATGTTGAAAGTTATCTCTGTAGTTTCTGTTTGACAAGTTTCCAAAACGAACCAAACAAGCTATAAATATATATTTTTAATCGAGGTTATAATTTCTGCTTTGATTTCTTGTTGATTTTTAAGTGCATATAAAATACAAACGAACTATAATGATTAAAAGTTTTAATTTTTTATAACTTATTTCTTATAAGTTTTCAGGTTTAGATTTTTGCTTGACTTTGAGCTGTTACTTAACAGCTTTAACAAATCAGCGTTATATCACATTGGAAAGTGCAAACATCTTCAAAACAGATACATACATACACCATTACAGGTTTATTCACAGGTCTATTGGCTCATTTCCATGCTTTTCTACGACAGGATTTTTGTGAAACTGTGACCCAGCCTAACAAAATCCAACATTCAATTGGTAGATGCATGAAAGGCTATGTTTTGTTAGGTTGGGCTGTCTTGTAAAAAAAAAAGTAAATTTACGTAAGTTATCAGAGTAAGAGTGGATAAAGTGATCGTAAACTTAATTAATTTTAATTGTATTAAATAAATTACAAAATTTCTCTACTCATTCTTTTATTTTAATACAGTAGCGTTTTCCGGTCTTAGTTTACTTAATCTTACCCTTCCCCTACTTATAATGGCTACATGAGCCCTATATATTTTGAATAATCCCCATCATCAATATATATGTCACGTTTCGATTAGAAAAAGTATATTAATTAGCCTCTTGCTCATCAACGTCAGTAGTGTTATAAGAATTCCTCTTCTTGATGAATTAAATTTTAATAACTCTTTTATATAAATAAATTGATATATTTGTAGGCTGCAAACTGAACTGCTTGCTTTTTTATGTGTGGCCGTAATCTTCTTCAATACCATCAGCCCTACCACCGCCCCCAACACCGCTTGGTGTGTGAAAACATTGTCGCAAACACTGAAGCCACTTATCGCATGCAATGGCATCATCCTTTAGACTGTGCATATTTTTACCTTGTATTAATTGTTCTCGTCCTACATTTATCGGACCATATAAATAGTAAAGAATTTTACTCTCGGTTTTGCGTTTATATGATGTAATAAACTAGAGAAGAGGACACCCTTGGTTGGGCTCTTTACTTGTAGGTATATTATACAAGGTTAATCCTAATTCGTTTTTAGCTTAAATATTGTTTTTGTACCTTTTCAAAATTCGTGTTCAGCTTGAATATATTTTGTATATTTTAAAAACTTTTCCGTCCAAATCATATTTATTTGTGTTTATCTTTGTAGACTTTCCTGATTCTATTCTAATTCTTGCATATGTGTTTATATAAAAAAAAATATTTTACACTGGAATGCTATACTATGGTTTTACTAGTGAAAATAATGTCCTTTAATGTTTAAAGGTGTTGCATAAACACTCTTTGTTAACATAAATATTTTTCTTTTCTTTGAGGACTTGGAGGGGACAGGAGATACAATCGGATATAACACAAGGTCATTCAACGAAACCCGAGTCATGTAAAGCTATATTTCTTATGAACAGCTAAAGTAAAATTCTGGTAAAAATAATAATTTTGTAAATACAAATAATACTTTTTACGGTCAATAATAATACATAATACAATGTTACTAACTCGGCCTTGGGAAAGAATGTCAGACCTGATTTATTCAATCGTTTCGAAAATGTGTTTAAAATCTTAAAGTATTGGTTACTCATAAAACAAATTAACTCACTAATAGTAATTTCAGAGCTAGCTGGTAACTGATCTAAATAAGCTAGAAAAATAATACATAACATAACTTCTCGTTTTAGGATTATTTAGTAAGTTTTAAATGAGAAACAGTAAAACCATACTATAGCAACTGCAGCCTATCCCATTATAGTTGTTAAAATGATCACTATTCTGGTGTTTTGGGGTGCCTACACAAACTGAAATTTTAAGATTAAATTCTGGTTGTTTAGGATCCATGCAGTGGTGTACTGGGGGGGGGGG
>CABFOW010000368.1:174473-187806 GCA_902141385.1 Timema californicum | reverse complement strand
GAAGGGGGCGTAAGGGGTGATCGGTTCCAGGGGACAGCCAAAAAGGGGGTGTCTTTGGGAGGGTTGAAATACTAGTAAAGCTACCAAACTAAAATAAAAATTCACTAAAATAAGAAAAAAATTCCTGGAAGAAAACTACAAGATACACTGTGAGTACGGATACCAGGTAGATAATATGTCATTTGATCTAGAATTTGGTGTGATTTTGTAAAGTAAATAGACTACTTAAGTAAGATATCGCGATGCCCTATCTATCATGTACGCATGCTCGGACATTTCTTTTTCTCACTGCCCATTCGTGTGAGGGAGAGCTACGCACACATGTAGACATGATGGTTAAGGAGAGCATCGTGACGTCAGTATGTAGCCGATGTATGCCAAGAATTTGCTGTGATATAGAGGGTCAGGAAGTCAAACGGCAAGATTCCAGGAAGGGCTAACGGGCGTGGTAGGCGGTTGTGAGAGCGGGGGGACTTGACCTTGGGTGTTTAGACATCCGGAATTTAGTATCTATGGAGCGTTGGCCGAGTGAGCAGCGTGCGTTTTCCGTAAAGGTGTATTACAAAAATGAGGATAGTCTCTTTGGCGCTCAAAGCACCTTCCGGCGAGAGTTTGGTCCACCCCTACGCACTCCCGTGCCTTCTACAAAAGCTATCAGCCTGTGGGTGAGAAATTTTTAGGTCACTGCTAGCACGACACGGAAAAGAGGTGGTATTGAAAAAACCGGCCGGACCCCTGAGAATATTGATTGTGTGCGTGTAGCCTTAGCAAGAAATCCGCAAAAATTGTCTGGACGACACATCGTAGAACATGGTCTCGGTAATCGAGCTGAGAGAAGGATTCTGAAGAATGACCTCCACTACCATCCATATAAGATTCAGGTAGTGCAAGACCTCAAACATAAATATTTCAATAGCAGAGTATGCCTTTGCCAACAGATGTTAAATCTAATTAAACAAAATGGAGAGAGAGTTCACAGTTTATGGATGAGTGACGAAGCCCACTTTCACTTTATCGGCTTCATCAACAAGCAGAATTTTCTGTTCTGGGCCGAAAATAGTCCAAACAATCTCCACGAAAACCCTTCCATTCAGAAAAAGTGACGGTTTGGTGCGCAGAATCGTCTCGTGAAATAATTGGCTCTTTTTTTTTTATTAAAATGAAAACGGTAACATGGTTACTGTAAACTCTGATTGCTACGCTGACATGTTTGTAACTTTTTCCCTGCCTGAACTCGATGACTATGATCCATATGAAAACACACTTACCCAGCAATGTGGCGCAACTCGCCATACTGCCGGAGTTTCAATGATTTGCTGAGGCTCGCATTTTCTGGTTGCCTCTTTTCTTTGGACTGCATTTTTGGATTTTAAACTGCATTGTTTTCCTTCAGACTTAATTTCATCAAGGCAAAAATGTATTCGGCTTTGAGCAACTTTTAATTTGGTTCAATGACAAGTAAGCAGCAGTAGGTCATGAGTTTGAACACTGGTGGTGCTGCTTGGGTGATATCGGGGGAGGATATTAATGGGGAAGCAGGAGAGTTCATTTGGAGGGAAATATAATAACGTTTCCTTTAAGCAATGTATGATTAAACATTTTCTAAAACTAATTATTTTTTTAGAAATTACTAGCAAAAAGGTCATTTAACAAAATGTAAATTAAAAATTAAACTTTTTAAGAGAGTGATATCGCCAGAGTTAAAAATCTCCTTTGTTTTGTTTATTCTCTATATAACTTATAACGATACTTATTTAGTTTTGTATTTGTGAACTGTAGTAGGCCTACTGTAATAGAAATACAATAATAATTACAACATAATATAACTAGTTGTGAATGTTAAACCAAATAAATAGGTTTTAATCTATAAAACTACACTGAAAATCAATAGATAGATCAAAATATCACAACAAATTTCTGACAAGCTTATCACTGTGTCTAAGATTCTTTTAGATTGTCCGTGTATCTATTTTTTCGTGTGAAAGAAGTTTTCTCCAATTGAAATTGATAAAGAGTTTTTTTACGTTCCCTCATAAGCCAGAAAAAATTGACCGATCTGGCTTTACTTTCAAATGAACATGAATATAAAAGGAAGGTGAATTTTGATAAGGTCATTAATTTTTGTGTATAAATTAAGGCTCGAAAGCAGAAAATTTGAAACTTTGCAGGCTAAGCATTGAGACTAATTTTTTATACAATAAAATAGAGTATTACTGCTCACTGTATTTTCCATTACTTGAATTTTTTATTTTCAACATGTTTGTGACTGTATTGTTTAAATATATAATTAAAAACTTGTTTTGTGTGTGTGTCTAAATTTAAGTAATTTATATGGGTGCCAAAGGAAGGTCCCTCTCCGGGCGTCAAATACTCTAGGTCTGCCACTGAATCAAGGTCTTTCTATTTATGAGGTTTCCAGAATTTGAAATAAATAAATAGTTTGTATTTTTAGAAAAACAGAAACGTTTACGATCTTGGTTTGCAATGATTTCTTAATGTTTATATAATTTATTTGGACACTTATTTAACAAATGCATTTTGTCAGAGAAAACTATTATAATAATAAAACATTTAGACTGCAGTGGTTCCCAAACTTTTTAAATCCCTGTCTCAAATTTTAGGACGACTAACTTTCGCGACCTACCTAGCTTAAATGGACATGAGTAGGGAGGGAGTAGGGGTTATTTTTAATTTATTTTCTTACTAATTAAAAAAAAATATTTTATAACATTTTACAAAGAGGCGTGTGCGAGAAAAGTTTATTTCTTTCCGGTTCTCTTCGATAACAGAATTGACGTCCACGCCACAGGAACTATGATGAAACCCGATTCCTGCATCCCTTATTTTCATTTTCTTTAGCATGAATTTCTAATTTCAAGTGATCAACATTTTCACATTTTAAACACTTTTATCTACCCACGATAATCGACCCAACAATAGTTTGTGAGCCACAGTTTGGGAACCACTGAAATATTATGACAGTAACTTTACAGGTGTTAAGAGTCCTGGTTTTTTGTTTTAGGCAAAAGTACGAGAAGAGATGGAGGTACGTAGCCCAATTAAATATATGTGTCGTGTTTAACGTTACAGTATCCCTATTTTCTATTTATGTATGAACCATGTTAAGTTTAGCATGACAAGTCATTCCTGAATGAGGTAGATTTTTCAGTCGACTTGTGGGCTCGTGCATGTTGTATAGCATCTCTAGCATTCAAGATATCCCTACAAGATTCAAATAACTAGCGCTTGATGGTAAAGGGATTGGATCCAGTTATATAAATATGAGAACAGAAATACACACACTTCCAGATTGATGCTGTCAGATATTTCTGATGGACAACTTGGCTTGTAACACTTTGCTGTAAGTTTTCCACGAGTGATGCATGTGAAAGGTCAGAAAATGTCACAAGTCTGATGGTTAGCAAATAGAAAGAAGCTATTTACAAGACTAATAAAGATATATCATTAGTAAAAAGATTTTTTTTACAACTTGAAAAAATAAATGTTGTGCCACATTGGAAGTTATTGAAATTAAATTTCACGTGCTATGAAATAGCATATAAAATATGTAGCATTATTTCAATATATATCAGTCAATCTCCTGAGATTTTTTTTATTAATAAAAATACTTTAACATTCTATTCAGGAAATATATTAAATGGTGAAGATGTGTGAAAAACATAATAAATAGGAAACAGGTGTTTGATAAATATATATTTGTTATACATATGGTTTAAATCCATCACCACATTATATTTTTACAAAAGTTGAGGATTTTTTGAGTAGTTTTAAACTTTGATTTAATACAATAAATTTAATTTACAATAAAGGAAAACGTAAAAACTAGAGATCAAAACCACAGGTTTTAAAATCAAGTCCTAGCAAACTTTTTTTTACTTAAGTTTAAAATATGTTTAATTTATTAACTGAAAAATATTTCCTACTCATGCTATGTAGACATTAAAATCTTATATATATAATGTGTTTGTGTGGGTGGGTATGTGTCAGAAAAAGATGTTTTGAAAACTGAAATTTGTCAGTATGTTAGAGGGATAGTCTCATATAACTAGAAAAATAAAAAAATGAGAAATTTAAAAGGAGGAATTTTAGGTTCTTTGGGTGTCTAAATATAGAAAAAGCCTATCTAGTGCGGTCATTTTAAGACTGAAATTTTGCTAAAAGGAAACAAAATTCATACTACGAAATAGCTTTGCATGGTTGTAGTACAATCTCTCATAATGAACGTACTAAAAGTTCCCTAAGATTAACCTTGTGCTATGGCCGCCATATTGTAAAATAGCCACCTTTTTCGGTTTTTTGCTCATAAGTCACTAACGTTTTGAGATAGCTTAAACAATGTTGAGTAATAAATTTTAGGGCGTAATGAAACACAGAGTTGGTCTAGCTATGCTGGTTCAGGAAATATCAGCTTTATAGTAGTCAATATGTTGGTGTGTAGACGTGTGAAGCATGACATTTGGGACATAACTCAATCTTCAGAAAGCATCGTTAAGCGAAATGGAGTTTATAAACACCTAGAAATACATTTTCTACAAACTGGTTTACATATTTAAACTTTATTTAATGGTATCAGACCATTATGGTATATATAGTCCTTGCAAAAAGCGTATACATTCAATCTCTGAAATGGCAGGTAGAGATTTCAGTAGCCTGACACTGAAAAAAAAGTAAATCTTCTGGCTGCGATGCAAGACAATATTGCAGTGGTAAATATCCAAGAGTTATTTCATATAATTGTTTGCGTTGTCAAAGATCCTAATTAATTGAAGAATTGCTTCCGATACGAGCTGGCTCCAAAGCCTCCTTCATTGTTGGATAGTATCACCTTGAAAAAATATATCAAGTCATACTTAGTTTCAGATTTTAAATATGAAGAGTAACACTCGAAGATACCAGAGAAGTGTGTATACATTTTGGATGGGGGTCACATTTTGCATGCTGTTGTATGGCCCAGACCAGCACTTTCAAGAGAACATTGCTACAACCACCACCAAATTTGAATCCTTAGAAAATCGTGAAAACAAAATATCCCTTATAAATGCATTGATAGTTCTGTGTTTAGAGTACAATGTTAAGGTTCACCAAGCAGAAGCTGATGCAGACATTACGATCATCAACGTAGCCTTAGATAAACCTAAATGGGACTTGCATGTTGTTGTCGGCCAAGACACGGATATTTTGGTCCTATATTATTTAATTATAAACAGCTATTGATGATATGTGATTTCTTCAGCCTGCATCTGGAAATAAGAAACCGTAATCTTTATTTAATATTTCAGGACAAAAAAATACTTAGAGAATTATGTGAAATAATTGTGTTTGTACATGCATCAACCTGTTGCAATACAACCTCAGATAACTTCATAAAGGGTAAACTGCAGGCACTACACCTTCTCCAAAGAGATAAGGATTTGAGGACAACTGTTTTGGTTTTTAATGATCCATCTTCTACTAAAGAAGTAATCGCTGCAGCAGGGGTGGATTAGTTGCTTCGTCTGTACGGTGCAAAAAAATAGTAATACTCTTGATGATTATCGTTACAATCGGTATAACTAACTTCCTAATTGGCAAGCAAAAGTTAGTTTAGAAATTTGATATTGATATGTTTGCCCCCACTAGTGCCACTGCTTGTAACATTTCTATTGTGTATATTTACAAGTGCAGCAATGGAGGAGAAATGTATTACAGGCTACAAATTAGGGCTGGACTAAATGTAACCAACATTGAAGCCAAACTGTACGGACCAGCAACCTACTTTATCTACATTGATGAACCTCACCTCCTGTGGGTGTAAAGGTACTTGCACAAATAACTGTGTGTGTTTAAAATCTGGGCTTCCTTGCTCAGCAATGTGTGGTAATTGCCAAGGATTGTCTTGTGATAACTGCCCAAAAGTTCATAAATCAAGACAAAATGAAGATGAAGCAGATAACCCTGACCTTTAATTATATCAGAGAAAAGGTATGAACTTCACATTTTATTATTTGTTATACTAGTTTTTTGACCTAGAAATATAATCCCATACTATGTGATACTTAGGATATATTTGGAAAATATACCTTAACAATGTTTAATAGCAACTAACTACAGCACTTCAATAAATACAATATCGGGTTGTCTTTACGATTTGTCGATTATTTATCACCGTGACTTCATTAGATACTGACTTTAATTAAAGTATTGAAATGGGAAATACTATTCTCACATTTGTAAATACATAAATAACTAATAAATTATATTATAATCAGTTAAATGGATCACATAAGTATTCATAAATGCCAACTTGATAGGGTCCCCACCTGAAAATATAAACATATGTTATCTCTTGAGCTGATATCTCCTAAACCATTAAATATGGATCAAAGTATTTTATACCAAAATGTGTATTTGTTTACCCCCTATAATTCATTACTCTACGTTGTTTAGGCTATCTCAAAGCGTTAGTAACTTATGAGCTAGAAATTTAAAATGGGTGGCCATTTTCCAAGATGGTGGCCGTAGCTCAAGGTTAATCTTAGGGGACATTTATATTTTCATTAAGAGGTATTTGTCTACATATGTTCAAAGTTTCTTGATTGTATGATTTTTTCTTTTTTAAAATAAATGCACTAATTAGGATGGGTATAAAATTTAAATTGGCAGGCAAAATGAGGAATTACTCAAAATAATCAAACCCGTCTTAATTTGAAATTTTAAAGTTGGAGTTGGCGAAATTGTGCGGAGGATTTAAAAACTTATAAAACTAATAAATAAAACTTAAAAGGGTGGTATATAACTTAAACTTGGCAGGAATCTTGGCAGGGTGGTAGAGGGATTGCCTCATATTACCAGAAAAATCTAAATATGAGACATTTCAAAATCGACCACTAGAGATTTGGGATTATTGGAAGGTCTAAATAAAGGAAAAGCCTTTCAGGGAAGGCCGGTATTTGAAATTTGTCAATTAACTAAATAATCAAACCGGTCTTAAAATCTGTGATTTCAAATTTTGAGTTGAAGTAATGGGGTGTTAAAAACTTTCAAAACTAACAAAAAATCTTACCATGGTGGTATAAAACTTAAACTGGGCAGGGAGATAAAGGTCTGATAATTTCACATTTTTAAATGGAACTCTGTAAAAAGTGGGGCAGGGGCAAGATATTATCTTATCTATTATTATTATTATTATTATTATTATTATTATTATTATTATTATATATTAATAAAATGAGAGTTTGTGTGGCTCTCATGAACGTTGCATGATATCTACCCCACGGAAAGGTCTGAAATTTAAAAATTAGTAGCCCCTGTGGACGAACATGTGCATCACGATGCAGTAGCTTTAAAAATGTTATCAAATTAATTAAAAACTGGGGAAAAAATACAACACCACCATTTAGATTTTGTTTATACATTTCACTCAATCGTGGAATGCGGGTTATAGTAGACTTTGTGCACGAATATGGGAAAATGGAAGGTGGAATTTTAAAATTTTGATTGTATCCACCCCTTCTAGCCTTTGTATCGTGTTTGCCCTTTTTAACCTTTTAATTTAATTTACAATTTTAACCTTCCCTTTATACCCAAAAATATTTATCTGGGGCATAGCCAGATAATGAATTTTAAAAGGTTTAAGAGGTGCAATAAAGGAGTGGTAAAAAGGTCAAAAATGATAAAAAGGGTTAAAAGTACATTTAAGTAAAAAGGTCAATAAGACTAAAAGAGCAAAAGTTGCAAAAATGTCCAAAATTGACCAAAATGTCAAAATGGGCAAAAAGGATACAATAGATTAAAAATTATAACAAGGGCAAAAGGGCTAAAAATGATAAATAGGTCAAAGAATATATTTGATAAAATTAAAAAGGGTGTAATTAAATTAAAAGGGGTAAAAAAATAAAAATGGTAAAAACATTCAAATCTGTGATAGGTTAGATTAAAAAGGGGGGAAAAGGTGAAGAGTGTAAAAAGGCAAATCTGCTTAAAAGCGTAAACGGGGTAAAAAAAAGGTAAAAAATTATAGATTGTGTTATAAAAGGTAAAAACATTTTAAAAAAAATATTATTATTATTAGCACCGCGTCTTACTACACGTTCTGGTTATACGCAATTACGCTAATGTGTAATGGTAGGGTGATTATGAGATGAAATGGAGGACCTACAGTTTAACGTGGAATCCGTGGGTTTGGCAATCAGATAAATCTGTGCTGGGACCGAGGATTGAACCCCGGCCGCCAGCACAGAAGTCTGACACCTTACCCCTTGACCTCCAGGTCACCATTAAAAAAAAGAAATATTTTAGTTTAAAGAGGCCAAAAGAGTGTAAAAAGTGCAAAAGGGCAAAACTAGTAAGAAGATTAAACAGGTTAAATGTGGTAAAAACATTATAAGATTATTTTGATTGCATCTAATTACAACCCTTTAACAACTAATTATTTATGCTTTGACACTCTTCTTTCATATTTATTAGCACCAACAAGTCGGAGTTAAAATTATTGTGTATTAAATAATATAGAAGTTATAACTTAATCTTCAAAAGAAACCTACTTTCACGTTTTGTATCACAATTTAAACCAATAAAGACTTAAATTCAAGCGTCATTTAAGATTTAGTTACTATTCCTTGTAGTTAATTTTATATACTTGAAATAAACAAGTTAATTTATATGTGAAGAACGGATACAACAGATAGTATACGTATAATTCTAACAGCAGTGGAAAACCTACAAAATTGTACAACTGTTGCCAAACATATCAACACGAGAAATATTATAGTTTATAATATATAATTTACACAAATTTGAATAGATCTTAAGTTTATATTGATACAAAGTGTATGATCAAAATAGTATTACCTATATTACTTGTTAAATCTCAATCGATGTGTGTTCAATATAAGTATTACTTGAATTAAATATTAGTGTTTATTTAATCTTTATTTGTAAAACATATTCTGTATTTAAAAACAACTGTTATATAGTTTTAAGAACTACTATGTTACTCCACTTTTGGTTTTACATTCATTTTAAAAAACAGTGGTGAATAATGAAGCAAAAAACAAGTGATGATATTATCTTCTCTGTTGATTTGATGTCTTGAAAATATATTTCCTAGGAATAAGTAATAGTAAACTTAATAATAGTTGGATTTTTACCAAGATTTTTACATAGATATTACTAACGACACAATCTTAGAATAGTTCTCATTTTGATATGGGATATTTTATATTAGACCAATAGATTAACCCCAGACTTGATTTACCAATAGCAAAAATGCTTTAGAAAACAGAAAATGTACCTGTAAGTGTGGTTGTGTTGTTCTTTTAACTTTATTTATTAGTTTGAAAAGTTATAGAAGACACATTGAAAAGTTGTAGAAGACATATACTCATAAAAACGTTTGCTTATTCTAGTCTGCATGGTTTTTTCATGTGTAAAATACAATTTTAAGTAACACTATAAATCCTAAATCAAAAAAATACCATAAAGCATTAAACTAAACATTTCAACAATGTATTAACATTTGTAAAGAAAAACTCATATGTAATATAAAATGATAAATGATAGTTGTCGACAAGATCAGTACTGATGATAAAAATCAATTTCAATTGAGTTAAAAATGAAAAACTGATTTTATACATATTCTTACACGTTTATATTCATAGTTACTTATAGATCAACTAACAATCGGTTTGGAAGCATATAGGTATGAGCCATTGTGATTGTGGATAGCTCTGAGTGCCTACTGACACTTTCACCAGTTACCACTACTTACAGTAGGCCCGTGGCTTCTTTGGTGCTGACTGAAATCTCACAGCTGACTTCTGACAGTTAACATTTAGGTATATACCTAGATTTTGACTGTCAGAAGTGACAGCTGCTAAACACATGATTTTGCAGATCATATGGTTCGGCGTAAAGATACATAATCTGGTCTGGTAGCTTTTCAAAGCCGTTATAAGTCAGCTGTGAGCTGTCAGTCAGCACCAAAGAAGCCATGGGGCTACTGTACCAACAAATAAAGGAGGGGACCTGGACGTAAGTTGAAACAAGATGTTTCAGTGATAGAGAGAGCATCGGTGCCAAGCCAAAAATGTCATGTTCGATTCCCGTATCTATGTTGTCACTTAAATTTAACTGAATTTGTGTTGATCCTCATTTAAAAGAGAAATAGATTTTAGATAGAAATTAAATATTAAAAAATACATTTTAATGGTCTCCAAATTTGGTAATTATTAACAAAAAGGTTTTTTTTTGTTAATTAAAGAGAAGAATTTATATGGGCGTTTCATTATATAGTTATAAAGTAATTAATGTTTATAGTAGCTATGATTTTAAATTTAATATTAATATACTAATGCATTTTCTTAAAATATATTTTATAAAATAAAAATGAGCGGGTGTGGAGGAGGAGGAAAATGATTGAAAGTACTGGTTCGTCCAAGTACATGTTACTGGTATGGTTATATTTTAGTGCCAAAACTACCCTGAAGGCCATAGATTGGGTCCTGGCTGGTTGCACTGAGCTCATTTATTGCATCATAGGTTCTCAATTCTATCTTCAGCTAAACTACTGTACATTGCCTTTAATTTCATCCTTCTCTTATTGTGTGTTTAGCTTAGCTATTGTAAGTCCTGGACAACCCTAATGGGGAAAAATAAACCTAAGACCTCAAAAATACTGTTCACAGTTGTTGTTTTTTAAATTTTACAAATTATTTACTTATTGCTTTAATATGAATTTGTGTGTAGAAGATTGTTTGTGTAGTTCAAGTGAGATTTACAGGAAACAGTGTGTCATATTTGCATGAGATTTAAGTTAGATCCTCAAGATAGCCTTTGATCGTACTATGAATTTTAAACTATGCATGACATTTTGTTCAGGGTAGGTATAATCCTTTACAACTAAGTGTTAGGTTTATATAAACTCTCATATACTAAGAAAGAAAGCTATTAGATATAATGTTTACAAAGATCCAATAAGATATGTGCATGGTTACTTAATTGACTTTGTAATGTAGGACTACTCCAATGTTGTTGAACATAAAAGTTCATTTAGAAGGGTTCAAGCTAAAATATATTAGCAATTGAAATGGGATATCCTAGAATTAAAATGTGTGGGTGTAAAGTTTCTTACGAAACAGTAAGCCTTTAAAAGATTAAATCCACCTGGAAGTTTCCATTATCTACTAATGTAAAACAACTTGCCACTTTTTGTAGGGAAAGGTATATTTTTCGGTAACCTTGTGTCAAAGTTTTGGTAAAAAAAAGAGATTTACAAAAATAATAATATATTTATTCTTACTGATACAACCATTAAGTTCATAGTACATATCGAGATTTCACCCTCCAAATGAAGGAAGATTAATTCGTGAGATATAGAAAGCCTGTTACATAATATGCGTGGTTAAATACTTTTTAGTTAACCCAGATAAAAGCTTATATATAGTGGCTAGTGGCTATTTGTAGACTTTACTTACATATCAGCCTGTCGAGGGTGTCCAAATATGTCCAAACAGAGAGGGGTGCATTTCCGTCGCCGTAGAGGAACGCAGGCGATAGGGACGCAGGCGAAAGGATGCCTGGGGCTGGCCTGAGAACATCAGCGACGTCGTGCCTGGCACAGAACGGTTGGGGCGCCTCCGGTGGGGTAGATGTCGGCACGCCCGTCGCTACGCTGCTCATAAGGCTCTAATCCAAACCGTGTGGATCCCAGTAGTCTGAAATTAAATAAATACATATTAATTACCATTTACAGAAAAAAACACTGGCAAGTCTATCGTAGGCCGCTAGTTTACCCATGGATCAGTCACCATCCACTCTGCAAATCCCGTCTTCTGTAAAGTGCACCAACTGGTCCAGGCTATTGGGATCCACAGGTTGCACCGCCACACCAAGCGTCATGGGCTCATCATCTGACAAAGAAGAAGAGAATACCGCTGTACACCCTGACATGATAATTAAATTAGAAACCATTAAAATATACAAAACGAATTAAACATACCCGAATTTAGCCAGTTTTCCAGAGCGTCAAAACTCATCTTGAAGTTTATGTGATCCAATTACAAATTGAAATGACCGAATGTAATGATTTGGGTTCTATTTATACTCATCTCAAAGGGCTTGCCGACTGTAATAACCTAAATACTGTAATGTGTGTCTGCGCATGCGAAAACCGTATCAGGTCATTATAAATACCGTTATCTATCATACACCTTCTACCCTTCGCTAGGTATGGATGTGCCTTGTCGCCGCTCTTTTCACGGATGGTGGAACATCGTGTGTGTGTGTGTGTGTGTGTGTGCTGTCATAGACCTGGGAGTAGTTTTTTCACTCTCCATCTAGGCATATGCCGGTTCAAACTTCCCAACAGCGTAATTAGTATATACGCACATAACCAGAGCGGGTAGTAAGACGCGGTGATAAATGGGTGAAACAGTGATTGAATCACGGTCTACTCGTATTCGATAGTCTAGACTATTTCTAGAGGGTGAGATTTGAACCCAGAACTTTCGTCTACGGGCAAACCAAACATGATCCTGAAACTTACGTCGCGCACTCCACGATTCAGATCTATTGAATAATTGCTCGATTATTACGCTAATGTGATTGGTGGCAGGAAGATGAAACGTATTCGAAAAAAAACTTCAATACAACTGACTGGGGATCAAAACCCGACTTCCTCCCATCTTTAGCAGTCAAGTCTATTGCTAGAGTAGCGCCTTAAACCGTGTGGTCATTCTTTATGTTAATAACTTGCTGCTACGTGCAATGCTAAGCTAGATACCTGTTTCATATTCGTTATAAATACCATTTAAATCCTAACAATTACCGAGCATTAGCCATTTCATTTATTTGTACTTAGTCCGCTCTTGCATAGGATGAGAGACTTGTTAACATAGAGCACTCCAATGTCAGAAGCTGGGTGGTGTTATCGCCTATTAAGGGGTAACTAATCGTGTCAGCCGTTTCAATGTTTATATTTACAAATGACAGCTAAATTTCAGATAATTTCAATATTATTAAATATATATTAGAACAGAACTGGTTGTAAGACGTGATGCTAGATATTATTATATTAGAAACTCGCGCGTAGTCTACTTGTATCAATATATAGAAAGCTTGATAGTGTATTTTGAAATATTTAACTGCTTGACATTCATAAGTCTTGTCAGAGGTGAAGGAAGGGTTTGAAAATATGTACCAGAACCTAGGATTGAACCTCAGACCCCCCTAGCACTTTGGACGGCAGTCAATGACCGAGTAATCCTGTACTAATAATTATATTGCTTTTTTCAACCAGAAATATTATTATCACCTTTTGAACATCTCCAAACTA
>CABFOW010000368.1:84218-173945 GCA_902141385.1 Timema californicum | reverse complement strand
GATAGGGGGAGGGGGTGGGCTGTAGCGGAGGACAGGGAAATGAGGTCAGGGGGTGGGGGTAGGGGAATCACTTTAAATCATACGGATGTGAAAAGTATGTTAATGAGCATCACAATACTATCTCGAGGTGTGACGTAGTGTTCCCATCAATCCCGAGGGCTACTCACCAATCTGAAAGGTGGGTTGAGTGGTTTCCACGTTCATGTCGTCCAAGAGGAAGTCATACAAGTAGTATATTGAAGATACTCCGGGGAGCCAGGCTGAAATGGCGTCGGTTGATTCCTCCATTGTTCTTTGGAGCTTGTATGACGCCAGACCGTGCCCCATTGGAAGCCTAGTAAAGGAGTATTTGTTCTCAAGGTAGTACACTCAGGCAAACTTCCAAGAGTCGCGAGCTAGAGGCAGGTGGTAAAAGCCGCTCCTGAGGTCGGTCTTGATTAGCCACGAATCCTTGGGGATCTCTCTCATGGCAGCCCCAACGGCTGTCAGGCTGAAGTGTGGGGTCGAAATGTATTCGTTCCACGGGGATAAGTCGTGTATGACTCTAATCCCTCTGTTCTGTTTTGGTATTAGGAACTAGGGGAAACTGTCCACGAAGTTCTCCCTGAAAAGTAACCCGGTGTTCAGCCAGTCTTCTATTACTGTGGACATCATGGGGCTGGATCTCGTGGCCTGAAAGTGATGCGGTGCGTTTAGTTGTCTGGGTAGCTCAATGCTATCTCGGAGGTGCTTGAATAACCATATATCTCGAATGTATATCATCTTCAGAGGCTGTACCACCACGTAGGTGTATTGACAGTGATGGACGTTGGCCCAGCCTGGTTCCTCGGGGTCCCATGTTAAGGGGACCCCTTCTCTGATGATAGGTCTGGGTTATGCCAGGTCCTCCTCCGTTGGCTCGTCAATAACGTCGGTGGGGTCGTCTGAGTCACGAGTCTCTGTCAAAGGGACCGTACTGTCCGGTGTCGGACTGGTTCGTCGATGTCATCTTCAATGTTGATGCCAAGTTCCTCGATGATAGCTGCTAGGGAGTCCGTGGCTAAGAATATTCCTTGTGGTGGGTGACTTGTGCTTCACTCGCCCAAACATTTAAGTCTTCAATCTCCAGTAGGTAGTTATCCCACCTGGCGTCGATAACTTGCTCTAGTGCTGGTGCAATTTCTTGGAACCATGGGTCTTCGTCTAGTAAGGCCCATATGTCTTCTTCGATGAACAGCGGTGGAAGTCCCGCCTCGCAATAAACCTGGCGCAGGTTCTCAGTGGAAGGTGGCAATTTGGTTATTCGAGTCATGGTTAGATACCTATGCCCTCTGCGTTTTTGTTGGGTTCCCTTCCACACAATTCATTATATATCGTATTTTAATTATGAATTGTACATTGTAGGCTATGCATTGTTTCCTATTAGTAAAGTGCTACGCATGAATATAAAATTATATTTATCAATATAAATAAATTACTAAACAAGAGGTGACAGTTTATTTATGTATATTTTTAGTTTCTCATATAAAAAAGTAGGCCCATTGTGATCGTGAAAAAAAATTATCTTGAGATTATGGCAAATTTTTACGTTTTATGTAAACACTAACACAAAAAAGTTGATTTTAAAATTATCTATATCCTCATGTTTGTAATGTATGAATGTATGTATGTCTGTCTCTGGCCACGGTTCCAAAATGGTTTGATGGATTTGGCACAATTTTATATTTAGATATTATATGGTTATACGATTTTTTATTTTCTACGGTAGCCCTTCAATTAAGGGTAGCTTTCTATTAATATATTTTTTTAATTCCAAAGTTTTCGAAAATGGCTATAACGATTTTGCTTAAAATGAATATTCAGGATATGTTTGACATTAATAATATATATAATTGGTTTTTGAGCAAAAACTCGTTGAAGGGTAGTTAACTGAAGACTTAATTTTCATAAATTCGAAATATTTTAGAAATGTTTCTAATGATTTGGACCTAAATGGGTATCTTGGGAGTGTTTCACATGACAAATAACAGCGACTACTTGTTTTTGGGGTAAAAACACATGAAAGAGTAGATTAGTGATGACTGATTTTTTTTTAAACTTGAGATATTTTACAAATAGCTTTAACAATTTAGTTCCCAGTGGTTATCTTGGGAGTGTTTGATATAACAATTAACTATGTTTACTTGTTTATCTGGTGGAAACTTATTTATGGGTAGTTTAATGATGACCTATTTTTCAAAATCTTTAAATAATTTTCAAATGGTTTAAACAATTTGGTTACAAATTGATATCTTGGGAGTGTTTTCATGACAAATAATGGTGTATAATTGTTTTTGATGTAAAAACTCATTTATGGGTGGTTTAGAGATAACCTATTATTCAAAAACTCTAAATATTTAAAAAATGGCCCTAAAGATTTGGTTTCTTTGTAGTGTTTTACATAGCAATTGACACTTTTTACTTGTTTTTTGGGGGAAAACACATTTATGGGTAGTTTACTTATGAGTGAATTTCAAATATTTGAAATATTCAAAACCTTGCCCAAACAATTTATTTCCAAATGGATATCTTGGAAATATTTGACATGACGCAATTAACAGAGATTAGTTTTTGGTGAAAACTCTTTAATGGGTAGTTTACTAATTATTGATTTTTCAAAACTAGACATATATTTAAAATGGCCCTAACGATTTGGTTCCAAATACGTATCTTGGATGTGTTTGACATGACAAATAGCCCTCTATACTTTGTTTTGGGTAAAAATTCGATAAAGAATCGTTTGCTGAGGAATGATTTTTGAACACTTGTATTATTTTGAGAAGGCCTATAATAATTTTGCCTAAAATGTATGTATGGAAAGTGTTTGACATTAACATAACAAATACTTGTTTTGGAGGAAAATTTGGCCATGGGTAGTTTGCTAATGACTGTTTTTTTTATTTGGACATTAAAAAAAATAGTTTTAGTGATTTGGTTCAAAGTTGGTATTGGGAGAATATTTTAGATATCAAAAATAATGTTTATTTATTTATATAAAATAGATTAAACTAGTAATAGTTTATTTACGACAAATTATAGTAAATTTTAAGGTTGGGAAACTGGCCTTGAAGAGTGGATTCATAATGTGGCTCTGTGAATAGTTTTTTCATTATAAATAAGAATACGTTTTTATTTTTACAAATAACAAATAATTTTAGGCACTTTTACAAATAATCTATTTTTTTTTTTTTAAATTTAAATGTTATTAAATATATTTGAACAATTTTGTTTTAAATCTATATAGTTATTGTTAGTGTGCTTAACAAGATTACTTGTTTGTTTTTACTAGTAAAAATTATTTAAGAGAATCTTACTAAAAACCTATTTTTTTAAATATTCTTCTTAGCTATAATACACAATATGAGAAAGTTTGTGTGATTGTGTCATACAATTTACTTATTTGTGAAAGAAACACTATTATACCTTCTAATGTGAATGCATAAAATTACTGAAAACATTCCTCCAAAACACTCGTTGCTAAGGAGATTTACAAGGATTATCTATACATTAAAATGTAATATATATGAATTGTAACAAAAGATTTAAAATCTAAATGCAACCACACTAACAGTTTGTGTTTTCAATATTGCTTCTCTCGCTGTTGAGATAGAGTGATGATTTATAGCTTACTCTCTATTCTTAAACATAAGTAGTACAGCAGATGAAGTCTCATCTCGATCCGATGAATACTTCTTTATTTTACAGGATACATACAGACAGAAGCTAACATAACAGATTTAGAGTTTTACTATGTCAATAGATTACTTGGCATTAGGGGATAGCGTAAATTCTCAAATAATATGTGTAACACCTATTCAGTCTCAAGAGTAATACATTTGGAAGAAGGTATAGGAAAGGTGGGTAGAAAAATATAAGAAGGACGAACACAATATTGCTTTTACAATGAAAAGAATAACACAGTTCACATTTTACGCTGCTGTCATTGGACAAGGAGGTAATGGTTGCCTCTTAAAGAAAATCAATCGTCACCGCCCAATCCCCCGACCTAGGTTTCATTCTATCGGAACACATCAGAGAGTAGTGGGAAACGTGCACAAAACTTCCTAAAAAAGGAAATAAAAACAACACAATAGGGAGAAAATGTAAAATTGTAAAGGATGATAATACAGAGAGATATAAACTTATAAAAGGTATACCATAAAGGACAAACACAGGAAAAGGACATTGGACGCGAATATATAATATATATCTATAAGGAAAACCTTTTCTCGCTTTATGGGGTGATTGAATTACATTTGGAGAAAGGTATAGGAAAGTGGATAGACACATATAAAAAGGGACGAACACAATATTCCCTTCTCCTATGTTTGTCCTTTATGCTATCCCTTTTACATGTTCCTATCTGTGTGTCCCATCACTCTTTACTATTTTCCATTTTCTTCCTTTTGTGTTTTTTTTTGTTTCCTTTTTTAAGAAGTTTTGTTGCGCGTTTCACACTCCTCCCTGATGAGTTCCGATAGAATGAAACCTAGGTCGGGGGATTGGGTGGTGACTATTACCTTTCAGTCCAATGGCAGCAATGTAAAGTGTGAACTGTGTTATTCTTTTCATTGTAAAAGCCATATTGTGTACGTCCCTCTTATATAGGATTTCTATCCACCTTTCCTATACCTCCTTCTAAATGTAATACAATTACCTCATAAAGCGAAAAGAGTTTTTCCTTATAGAAATAATCTTAAAGAGTAAGAAACAATTGCCTACACACATTTTATTTAATCATATTGTGATGATCACGTGCTCATGCCAATAAAGATAATGCATTACTTATTATTAAAAATAGATTGTTCATCGGTGTATGCTTGTTTGCGCTGTGTGTTCTCACAGGTATTATGTTTGTATTTAATACGTCATGTATTCTGTGTGCAGACAAGTGCTGAAGAAACACGAACCAGTCTACCAAGCGGTTTGGGCCAACAACACTGATTTTGACGAGGTTCTAATATCCCCTGTCATGATACAAGATCACATGCCGGATAACGTGTTGCAAGCACTCAACAAGGTAACTAACTTTCAATAATTAGCACACTGCTCTGTGTTAGTGACATAGAATAAATGTATTCAATTTCATCCCTAAATATATTTAAGTTATTTTTTATCCCCTTGAGACAAATAGATGAGGGCTTCTAAATTGAGGTTGTGTGAGAAACCAATTAAAATATAAATAAGACCTAGATTATTAGCATGAATTTAGTAATAACTCAGTATAAACAAGCTCTTAAGAGTTTAATTTAAGACTGAGCTTAATTAAACAAGTAAATTCTATAGTATAATTATCTGCTAAATAGTATAATGGGACGAAGATATATATCGAGCTTGATGGTACTATCGTTCTAAGGTAGCTGGTTAGTGAACCACAAATTTGACTTTTATAAATTATGTTGTGCTCACTGTAAATACAAAGAAAGATAACCTTTATTCCGAAGGCATTGTTATCTCATTTTATAATTTGAATAATTATGCTGGTGATTAAATTATATCTATAATCACCTATTTAAAAATATTATAGTTTTAATCAAATTATAGCCCAATATTAACTAATTGTAAACAAAAACACGAATTGGTTATTTCGATTGTATTGGTTTAATAAGATCAAAATATTTTAAATAAATTATTTTCCTAGCTTTAAAAATAATTATCAATAAAATTAACTACACTCTCATATTGCGTTTTTCAAAATTGAAGGTTAACTGTATTTACAAAATATATACAAATACACATGTGAACTATACCAAAGTATTGAGTAAGGTATGTAAAGAACTAAGGTAAAAAGTATGTACATTTAATAATGTCAAAATACTTTTAATAAAATAAAAGATAAATAATTCCCTGACAATTGTTTTAAATACAAGTCATATTGTTTTATTAATTTAGATCTAAGAGTATAGCCCGGATGGGTTATAAAACGCGGTGCTAAATAAATAAATAAATAAATATATTTAAACCAAATATATATATTCTTTCTTTTCTTCAAAGTGAGGTCGATATAGATAAAGTAATTAAATATAAACTAAAATCATATATACCATCGACAAAACAATATTATTTAGATGAAAAACATAAATACAAAGTCTATATATATAATTATATAGCTACATCTGTTAATGTATAGATCCATCTTTACCAATATTTAAATAAAAGTATTAAATATAAAAAATATTTGAGGTATTTAACGTGCATTTTCTGAGCCGACTGATTATATTAGCAAACTAATTATAAACTAGCTTAAATATTGCCCGCTTTGGTGATCGAATAGTCTAAGGCATACCTTTAGTATTAGACTGGCTGATGACTGGAAAATTGGTGTTTGAATCCCTGCCAGGTCCATTTAGGGTGGTTTTTCCTAAATGGTTTCTCACTTTCATTCCACATAAAGAAGCTTTTTTCATCAACCCTACTTCATTAACTATGATATATATAACCTGAATAGGTAGTAAGACGCGGCGATAAAAAAATTAAATCTTGAACAGACATCCATCCCCGAACAATTGTTTTTAAAACATCTTACAACCCATCAGGTTATACACCATCAATAATTCATCATTACGAAAGGGGGAACCCAAATTTCACCAATTATAAATTTTTCCGCCATGCCGAGAGTCAAACCCTGGACCCTTATTTCTTTAAATATAGTAAGTGAAGAAATCATCAAAGTTTGTATGTTAGTAAAACATAGTATAGTTTGTTAATGATGAACTTAAACTATATAATTGTAATTGTAACTGTAATTCGGACGACACTTTGATAGGATATCTCACTAAATAGCATACATTTAACCAAATGTACATTTTATTTGGGGAATTATTCGGACACGGTCGATGAGCACTCTCAAATATCTCTTCTCTTTTGTATCTTGTTATCCATATTCAAAGTAGTTTCATGCAATCCTCCTGTTTTAGAAGAAATAATATTTTATCTATAGGTTCATGGAACTCTTAAAAGCCTAATTAATTTTTAGTTATAGGCATGGCCCCCACAAGCTGAAGCAGGCCCCAAGGTTAGAATTTTTGGCGGGGGGCCCCTACATACCACTAAGGTTAAGAGCAGCGTGATACTCTGCAGGATTCAGGATGAAATAAGTCAATTTAAATGATGACACAAAAGTAATATTTATAATTACTTAAAAAACTATATAGATTTACATAATGAAACTTATAATAGTATATAAAACTATCTCAAAGTATATTTTTTAGCTTTTGTGAGGTGAATTTTAATAACTTCAGTAAAATCAAATAGCTTAAATCATTTTCGATGCACAAAATTGCTAGATGATTAAGTCGCTCTCAACCAGATATAGGCTACTTCTATGCCATGTTTTCAATGAATTTGCCAGTCTGCTGAACGATATTTAAGCTAAAGAAACAGTAACTGGTACCGTACAAAACAGTTTAATGGCGAGGCAGATACACCCTTTTTGTTGCAAGGCCTTCGATTGTTCTAAAGCGGGATGTATACCTGTGGTTATGTGGAAACTAGCAGAGCACAGTTAACAAAGTAGCCTACTATGCCCTGACAAAAATACCTTTTACCAACCGCGACGGAAGCTGTTGGTACCTGACAGTGGAAACCACATTTTATATGCTTACGCTCGTACTTATCTATGCCCAAATTAAAGTGTATGAAGACTCTGCTAAGGTATTGACAGTTGATACGACAAAAGGTTCAACGCAGGTGACAAAATTGACTTATGGAATTAGTGTGGCACCAGGTATTTTCCAGAGGCCTATTATAGATCTGATAAAGGGTGTACTAGGTATAGTGGTACTCCTGGATGACATAGTGATATTGGGCACAGATAGAGACCAACATAATTCTAGATTGCAAGAAGTACAAAGATTGAGCGATGCGGGGTTGGGGTTAGAGAAAGACTAGTGAATGTATGGAGTTCCATTTGTGTCAATTTTTTTGTTTTTAGGTAGATGCCTAAAGCATTCATATCTTACGAGACAAGGTTGAAGTCATACAACAATTTCCAGTACCTAAGAACAAAATAGAGCTTCAAGCTTTATTAAGCCGTCTCAATTTCTATGAGAGATTTTTTATGGTTAAAGCTACTGTCTTGGAACCCCTATACAATCTTCTAGACAAGTATACACTATGACAGTTGACTCAAAACCATGAGAGTTCATTCAATAAAGCGAAAGCCATCTTAACAGTAGACTCAGTTCTGATTCATTATGATAGAGATTCGAACTTCGATCTACCCGTCCTCGGCACTCTAGCTTAGAATGAAATTAGCACGTTAACCAACTACGCCACCGAGGTGGGTGAAAGTATTAATCTTGAAAAAAGAAAATTATTCTTCCCTAGATAAAAAAAATTATAATTCTAGATTTTTTTGATATAATAGAAATATATATATGGTTGAACTTAGAGGAAGTATATCCGCATTTATGTGGAGGGAGAGTGTAAAACTATTTTGGAAAAACAACCCTCAATACATCGACTGCGATTCGAACCCCGAACTTCCTGTAATTAGCAGTTTAGAAGTCCTCTTAAGTACACCACGTAAGACTAGGGGTAAACATCTGTTAAAATATATTAATTTTTAAAGTGTAGTTAAAATACTATTCTTAGACACACGTTGATTGCTTTGATTCTTTTAACTACTTGAGACCAATTATTAGACATCATAGTAGAGCACCCACACCGTATGTCACGTGGTACGAGGTGTCACGCTAACCTTTACTGGATTGCCGGAGATCCAGGCTCTAATCCAGGTTAGGTACACTCCGTTCACCCTGAAAGGTGATGGTTATACCTTGATGGATTACAGCGGTTCCCAAACATTTCAAATCGGGTAGCACTTTTCAGGAGAGAAATTCGTCATGAGGCACTATCGTTGCCCTGATGCCAAAATCACATATATGTGCATTTTTTGCTGTTTTTATCTAATTGCATTTTTAAGGTTATTAGTCGATATTTTATCGTATAGCAAAAGCACTAATTATTTTTTCTTAATAGCTTAAATTTGAATCCAAGCTTAATTTTTCCCATTGGAAGTAATTGAAAATTGGGACACCAATTTTGTACATACGTGTATTTGGCATAAGGGCGACAATATTTTCACATAGCACCTATATAGTTACTAAACCCAATGACAGCAATATTCATGGCTGAAACAATTTTTTTTTAAGCATTTGAGCATGTTAAACATCAAGTTTTATTTCATTCGAAATGTTATTAAACCATATAAATGAAAAACAAACACAAAAAAACATAAAGTAACGCAACACATTTGAGAACGAATTCAAAGCAGGTATTGAAAATCCACAATATATTAACTACATAGATATGGTATTTAACCATTTTTACAGCTGTATTCAAATGGTATCTATATTTTGTTTTAATAGCCACATAGGCAGATAATCCTGATTTACTTAAGTAAGTTGTTGCAAAGGTCAGAACGATGATTTTTGCTTTATCTGACAAAACTTTAAATTCGTCTCTTAGCTGACACTAAAATTCTGATAGTGACTTCTTCGTTGCAAAATTATCTTTTATCGCAGAATTTGTTGTCAAATTATTAAAGCACTCATACTGCTGCGATGTCAGACAAAGTGGCTTTTCCAACACATCAGACCATAGGTTTACAACCCATAAGTTTTATTTTATTTTTTATTGGAGTTTTTCAGGAAAAAAAAAATGTTGAAACTATCAAGCCAACTTGCAGGTCTCGTGAAATTTATTTAAGATATCTACAAGTGTGTCGGAGTATAGATAGTCGTATCAAGTCTTTTACCATTGGCAATCTGTCTATATTTCAATTTTTTATTGATTCCGCCCAAAACTAGATTTTCTTTTAAACGCTCGTACTTTATCGCCGGCCACTGGAGGTATTGTCACTGAGGGTTTGAGATTTTTTTCTTTTAAGTATCTTGATTTCAGCCATCTATCTATCGAAAGGAAATTGATGATATTTTCTGATTCCCTACTTAGGTGCCACAAAAAATCTGCAAAGGTCACTTGTTTGGTTCTCAAAAGAGAAGATCCGAAAATGTATATCGGCGTAAATGGTTAAAAAAAACACTACACTTGAAAAAAATACACCCCAAGCATAAATAAATAACCCTACAACGCGATTTGATTAGTTTCGACTTTCGACTGAATACTGATTGAACTGCAACTGATTGGAGGTTGGAGGTGCGAAGAGATACGAGGTTTTAATGTGGAATCAAAACTTCCCAGAAAATTTTGTAAATGTGTCGAAGCTAACAATCGTATCTGAAAGCACGGTGATGTTCTCAAAGAGATGGGGCTAGCTGGCACCGTCGAGTCTCTCTGTCTGGTTTCACCGCGTGCAGTCTGTGTGCTCCACCGACGTTCTTGATGTTTTGCACGGTTCCAAGAAGGTTCAAGCATACAAGGCTCACTGAGGTGACGCATGACATGCACTTCGCCTTGATAAGACTTTATACCTACTCTGCTTCCCAACACAATGCAGAAGCTAAATAATTTCTACCCAATACTTACATATGCACAGTCCATGGCCACACAAATTCACAGTTTTGAGATCTTGTCACGTTTAAATAATGCAAGGTAGGCTTACTACCTTACAGGTTAGACAAATAGTGTATGATTCAAGGTTCAGTCAGATATTGGTGGGAGCGAATTATGTGAATTGTCCAACTTCACTCAGTTGCCAGATCTTATCCGCTCAAGACAGATTGAAAATTTTTGTATTTGAAATTTATCAAGTTACACAAAGTTCAAACAATTTTTGAAAACACATTTGAAGTGGTTTATATCAATAATAATGTAAAGTATTCTATTGATTATAATTAATATTATTTGAGTTATTTAACCTGCACTTTCAGAACTGACTGATTATATCAGCCCAATAGAATTTCTATGAGCAAGAGCGAAAGGACCTACCAATTTTCCTGTGAATAGTGTTTTCACATACCTTCTAAGGATTTTTAATGGCACAATCGAGATAGGACCGACGGCTTTTCTTCCCCTTATAATTTTATTATCACTAACATTATTATTATTATCATCATGACTTATTGGACTTATTACCACATAATTTAAGAAAGTTTTTTTTATGTCTGTACTATGCCCTTGTTGCTTGGAATTCAATTTCCTTAACTGACTTTCTCAGGTTGGAAAACGTTCAAAGAAAACTTGTTGCTGCACGCTTTGATAAATTCTTTACTAACCAGATTTATTACGATTATAACAGAACTCGAAACCTCTTAGGACTCCAAACTCTATACTCGCGTAAACTTCATTGGGCTGCCCTTTTTGTTTTTAATATTTTCAATAGCGAAGTTTCCATGTAAATTGGCCCTTGATCATGTAGGTATACATATCCCTTCTCGGGCCTCTCGTAATCCAAAATTATTTTCTCCTAACAACTCTTACAAGGTGAGCCTTTAGGCCGTTGTATCCACAGCGCTAATTCCTGATTTTTCGTATTCGACTTTTATCATAAAAGAAAAGCCAAATTCAGAGTTATTTAAGAAACTCCCTTATAACTAATTTATCCTGTAGGGTCTCTGCCTATAAAATTTAAATTTACATTATTCTGTTTTATTTGTTTGCTTATTGCTATGATTTTTAAATACGTATGCTTTTACTGCTCTCAAATTAATTATTTTTTATTTTTTATCCTCCATCATTAATAATTATGTCCTATTTTTTGTAATTATTCATCAGTGTCTATCATTATTTAGATATTTTTTATATTTTTTATTTTTTTATAATATGTATTTTAAGGTACTTCTGTAATATTCAGTGCTAGCCTGTCATTCTATCATTATTTAGATATTTTTTATATTTTATATTTTTTTATAATATGTATTTTAAGGTACTTCTGTAATATTCAGTGCTAGCCTGTCATAGGTCTCACGACTATTGGCCAGCGCTCAAATAAATTGAATTATTATTATTATTATTATTATTATTATTATTATTATTATTATTACTATGACGTACAACCTGAACGATTAGTAAGACATAGTGCTAAAAATGATTTGTAATCATTATTAATATACCAGTGGCGTATTCTCTGGGTATGCTAGTCCTGCGCCGCATACCCATGATTATATGGACTAGTTTCTAAATTCAATGTTGTTTGTGCAAACTGTGTAAATAGTAATGTTTAAATTGTGAATAAATATACAGGTATAATGTATATATATAATTAATTTTTAAACTAATATTTGATCATAATTCAAGAATATTATGTTTTAAGTAATTATTCCTCCAAAAGGGGCTTCTACCTACCCATCTTATGAAGCTCAGGACCTGCTGCTTGAAAACAGCAGGCAAAGCTAGAGAAGTTCTAATGAACATGATCAATGCCTTTGGGGGTTGCAACACCGCCTCACCCCCTTGCCCCTTGCCAACAAACATTGGTCAATGAACTAGAGTGTTTGCAGCCCAGGGCCTGCTGAATACTTATCGCAAGCAAAACAGTGTGCCAACTGTTGAACATATATTCAAGAATAAAGATCACAATGATTATTTATTAGGCTAGTATAGCTCAAGTAAAATAAAATACATTCAAATAATGTACGTGAAATAATCGCATAAATAACAAGCTTTAAACTATATAGTAATTAAATACATATTTGATTATGTTTATGCATTCTAGGCACATGTGTCATAATGTATTTGGCAAGCATATTTACCAACATTTTACAGTATACACGGGGGAAGTAGGGTTGGGAGGGTGGGGAATTAAAGGATAATTTAACTGTAGTAGCTATACAGTGTTTTTGTTTTTTTTAGTATTAAGTATTTATGGAGTTTTAACCTTGTTCTTTTGATTGTTGCTCATAAGTATATATTTTTTGCAGCATGCTTTATTTAATTATTAGTCATTGTAACTTTATATAATTATATTTCAAGGAATCCCGAAAGTTAGGAGTGTAATTTCACAGTTTCAAAATGATTTATCAGAAAAAACGTAAAATAAAATATATTTTCAGCTGTAAATGTCTTAGCAATAAACCAATGACGTAGCGACAGAGAAATATGCCCAATAGGAAAAAAATCTCCCCTTTGTTACTGTTATCACAGTTTACGGATTTAAATAGCTTCTGGAACATNCGATAGAGAAATATGTACATTAGGAAAAAAAAATATCTCCTTTGTTACTGTTATCACAGTTTACAGATCTAAATAATTTTTGGAGCATAGCTAGAATTCAATAAATAGTTTTAGGGTCATAATTATTATTATTGCAACCTGATTTGGACAATCCAACTTATTCCTCCCACCAAGTTCTGATGGACGCTTGATCCATGTAGTACTTCATTTTAATCTTTATATATATATATTACTTTGCGTATTGCTACCTGCGAGTCCGATACCTTAGTTTTCAGTCGGCAGTTTGCCTACCCACTGAGCTGGAGGTTCCGGGTTTGATTTCCGGCATGGTCTAAAAATATTGTTGGTAAAATTTGGATTTACCCTCTCACGGTGATGAATTAACTTCTGGGGGGCTGGGTGTTGGGTTTGTTCTAGATTTAAGATAAGTCGTGTGCTGATATAATCATTTGGCCCAGAAAGTGCACGCTAATACCTCAAACAAATGAAAAATGAAAATACTATCTGTGTATACTTTTAATAACATTCAACCAATTTAATAGTGTATGTCACTCTTATACAGTCAGAAGTAGTCTCATAGCTCTTAGCCTTAACATTATTACTTAATTCTCAGTTTATTTAGGTATTGCGATGAACTGCAGTGTGCTGTGTTTTGATATTCCATTATAATTTGATTGGATGATAATCATCAGTAGTTTCACGTTTTGGTGTGTTTTGAGCATAGTTATGGTGTACTTTTATGAAGTCAGAATATGTAATAGGCTGTAAATGTGGATATTGAAACAAATATATAAATAAGTCAAAAAAGAGAGATTATGAGAGTTGGGAGGTGCGAAGTTTCCCAAGATAAAATGCGAGTACGAAAAAAACATTAATGTTTGAGATCCATTGTTCTAAACTAGCGGTACTCATGTTTAAATATTTCCAAGGGAAGCATTTCTTGGCCTTCTTGGCCAACTGTGGTTAAAAGTAATTGACCCTCGAATCCTCCCTGCAGCTTTTAAAGTACAGCATACCTATTAATTTTCTCAGAATATACCACTGTTAATATTATTATTCTATGCAAATAACCCGAACGAGTAGTAATACGTGGTGCTAAAACTTATTATTATTATTATTATTATTACAAACCCGCTTTAACTTTACTATATATCGCACACAATCCCCTGCCTGAGATGAGTAAACCTAGACTTGGGTGTGAATTTTGGCATGTTTAACTGAAAATTGTGTTTACAAGTCATTTAAAAAACTGTTTTCCCCTCCTCCTCTATCCATGCGCACTTTTTAAACATATATCCAACTCACCCATACTTTATTAGATTGATTATAGTATAAGTCATTATTTAGCCTTGACTTTATGTTCCATAACAATTAAGATTAAATCATGAAACACCATGTAGACCTGCACCAAAAGACAATGAGTGAAACACAACACCAATAGCTGACACCTGCTGGTAGACAGACTTCTCAGGTATGTTTCAAACAGTTGTTTTTTGCCTTTACTAGAGGACATTAGTTCAATTTTCCGAGTGTTATCAATAGGGAGATTCATTTGTGCTGAGCTCATGAGAGATATATTTATATTTATACGTAGTGCTATACCTGGCACTTGTGTTTTGGCTATCAGCAATTTGTACTAATTTAAATCAAAAACAACAGAAGAATTGGCTAAGAGCAACTGCACCTGTCAACTGCTCCTGTATTTGCCTGGAACCATGAAAAAATCACTTGATAAAACCAACTTAAAAATTGTATTTTTTCATGTATTTTTTGAACACACTGGTTGTATTAACACACGACTAACACACCAGCCTAATACTAAGGAAAATCCAACTTTCAGTCCCTCGCCTCGGCAAATATTATGTTCTTGTATAAGTTCGGCTTTTTACATGCCTGTACTGGTACAGTATTAAGTACAAAAGGGATTGGAAAATACAGACACTTCAGGGGTGGTGGTGGTGGTATTTTCAGGCGGTGGAGGGTGTTGACTAAAGTGCAGATAGCGCTGTAGCACTTGTTGGTATAAAGTTCATTTAGCCTGGTTGTCAAGTTTTGAAGCGAGGATTTTTTCCATTTCCTTGTTCAGCTCGGAGACAACTAGAATTGTGACCGATGCAACTTGTTGGTATGGTGGTGTTGCTAGTAACAGCGAAATATTTTCGGGAACACCAATGTAAACTTTTTCATGTGTTCCATCATATAATTGTTGAATAAGGAACCAAGGACACCGCTGATTAATTGGGCTAAAAGTAGGGGCAGGAACGCTCCCCATTTCTGAACGAGTAGTCGTCTCTTCTTCTTCCAGCACATTCCTCGTTTGACCAGCTTGCGCAACACCTGCTTATGAGCACGTAACTTTGTCTTCCGAGCATTTTTCAACCACACCCGCCCTTTTAAAGTATTGTAGGCACACTTTCTAACAGAGTCAATCAGTTTCTTGTCTGCCGTTTTCAGCAAGGCGACATTTTACTGCGGGCTCATGCGATGCATCTCACGCAACAGAGGGGTTTGATTCAGCACTTTGGGACTCATGGTTATGAAATGATCTATAATTATGAGTGTCATTTTTATAGCTTTTGCGTGGTAGGTACACGCAGCACCCGACATTTGTGCGGGTTCTATATCTGAGCCATTAGGGTGTACCTTGCTTGAAATCTAACAATATATACCCGTAGGGAGTACTTGTAGCATCAGCGTAAGCCTCTTATAAACCACGGGGGGTTCCAAAACAGACTTGACGTAAAAAGGTTTTGAATCTAAGCTTTACCCCTGGGATTTTTAAAAAGTCCGATAAAGTGTGCATTTAAGGAAATGTCTCTTTGGCCCTTGACCTGGTGGAATATATTTTGTGTAAGGTACATGACGTTAATATTTTGATGATAGCATCCTTTGGTAAAAAGATCAACGACCACTTCGTTGACTTCACGCATCAGTTAGTTCAGGATAATCAGCTGTGGAGAGTCATTACAGGCGTAATCCATTTTCAGCAAGCCCTTAAAGAATGTGACATGGGGACTTGGCCCGTATTGTTCGAATCCCGGTTGCCATAAAGTATAATATGATGAGATTTGATCAAATTTAACGTCACACATTGTGTCCAAGTGACGGATAAAGTCTGCTACAAAATGTGACTTTCCATAGACGAAAGGGCCGCTAATGATGCACGAAAATGGATGTTTCAACTTGTCCATAATGTTTGAGACTGAGCTAATAAGCTAAATGATATTGTATTCATAGGATAGGAGGGAGGGGGTGTAGACGTTAAAACACACACATAACAGTTTTCATAATATGTATTCACACAAATAAAAGTTTCAGAATACAGATCACACTATGAAAACTATACATGGAATATTTATATACACAAATAAAAGTTTTAGAATATAGCTCACATCATGAAAAGTATACTTGGAATATTTATTTACAAAAAATATAATTATGGAAAATATCTTACACCTTGAATATATTATACATGTCTAGGTTTAGATGAAATAACATTAAATTTCTTGAGGTCATAGCGGGAATAATAGCCTCGCTACTAAATATCTAAGCTAATTTACAAAGTCTAGTTTAAAGAGTATTTGAATATATAAATACAGACAGATGGTTTCGATTTAAAATATGTACAAGAAAATAAACAAAATTGACTAGAATTAAAATAAATATAAATACAAAAAAAATTATATTTGACTAGAAATAATCAAATAAGTGTAGGATTGTACTGGTGGATAAAAAAAAGTAACCTGGGTGCATAAAATAAATCACTAAAAATATATGAGTGTTTTCACGCAGAAAAATATATGAAAACAACTCAAATCTTTAAAAAAAGATGTGTCAGTGGAACTGTCTAGAATTAAAGAAAAAATATGACTATTCAGCCCATTTAAATTATCACCCTTTATTCATGGTGAGCGTGTTTACTAGGACTCTGATACCCAAACGACAACGTATTAAAATCATCGGTTATCCGTCGTTTGGTGTACACTGGCCGGTAAACTTAATTCTGCGAAACGGTACATAGAGTCGCAAGAACTTTTCTTACAATTTTGTGCGGTATTTGTATGTATCTTTCCGCAGCCTGTTCGGTGAGCATCGCTTTCAAAACGTCAAAATTAACACCGTTCTAGTTGCCGTAGTTTATGATGACCCCGCAAACTTTGCACACCGTTTTTGTTTTGGCAGGATCGCCACCAACACAAACGTGGTACGCGTAATTCTTGGGGCCACCAGATACAAAGGCGCTAATATAGATTCTCGTACAATAATCCTGAAGTTCATCAGTGAGGTCACCTAAAGAGTTTACGATCGGTGGACTCCAATCGCCCGGTCATTCCGTCAATAGAACGCTATCTGTATCATGATACAAAACTTGGTACCCCAATTTTTCAAGAATGCTCTATAAGTACAACCTAGCCATAGCAGTCGTGTAGAATGCCACCGCCACACTCGTGTTAGTGTTAGATAGAAACGAGTCCTTTTAATTGAGGAACAAATCTCATAATTTACATCAATTTACGCTGTTCAAGGTGATGTACGGATCCGTCAGGTACTTGTGGATGCCCTGATAGTCATTGACAACGGCTATGTGTGATATATCGGGTCTTTACCAAAACTTTCCTTATAGTGAATTTAAAAAGAGTTTAGCCAGGGTGCGTAGACCAGGGTTTTTACAAACATAACCAAAATCAAGTTTCACCCCTACTATTTCCTCATAATTTTGAATATATATGCTAAATTCTCATCTTGTGAGGTACACGACTCCTGCCATCCACTGACTTCTTGTTGGATTATCAAATTTTCAAAAAAGTATCAATGTACCCTTGAAACAATCCCCCAGAAGCTGTCTGACGATCGTAAACAGATACATTGTACTCCCAAACTTCGTGTACAGCTTCAATGGTGTAGCCTTTCTCAACGGCTTTCCAGAACTCGTCAATTACCCAGACGCCTGTCAACCAGTGTTCTTTCTTGTCATTGTGCTGACATGCGCCTTGATTTTTCTCTTCATTGCATTTTCTGCACAAGACAAACATTAACTTGTCAGGCATCAGTGTAGGCAATACGGGCATGAATAAATCCCTCAGAGGAGTCATGGTAGCTTTGGATATGCCTTATACTTGATCTATATACGGACAATTTGGTTCCAAGTGAATTTTTGGGTGGCCGATGGGATATTTGTCATACTTACAAACGTAAAGATAAAATGAACACACATCCAAGTACTTGATCTTCTCTCCACAAGAAAGATCTTCTTCGTGGAAGAGTTTGATACAATTTGTACGCACGCCAAAGAATGCATCCCTGGGACTGAGGGGCTCTTTGCTGTACACATTTTGTTGGAGTACAAATTGTTTCAAGTCCTTGTCTGTGCATTCATTGCATTAAATAAACACTCCCACTTCTCTACGACCGTGTAACTGGCATTCTTAAATTTTAGCAAGCAAACCATGGTCGCTTCATAGCGCGTCTCCATGGTCTCGTAAGAGCTGTTTATAATAGGGGTGGATCAGTAAGGATAACAGATAGGGCACCAGTGCTAATAAAAGCCCCAGAACTGGAAGATGGTGGTGGTATCTCCAGCTTTAACAACGCCGTCTACAAGTCGCATTAATACATATTCCTCACGGCTGTTTCCTGCACGAAGTATAGAGACACAGCGTTGATGAGCCTCCCAGAAGAGCCATTGTACAGCGACGTGTGACTGTTGGCCTGCACACCAGTAGCCACCGTTAGTGATGATACCGATGGTATTCTCCTTAAGATAACATCGGCGATACACCAACATGGCCGCTCCTGCGATCATACACACCTCTCTGAAAGGATCCACCTTTGTTTTTTTCATTAGCATATCTCTAAACTATAGGCAGACCTCTAGTAAGACCTCTACATCTTTCACGCAATACAGTTCCAACTTGTGATTAAAATTTTCTTTGACTAGCGCGTCATACCACTCTAAAAGTGCTCCTGTCCTTCAACTGACATGTCCCCGATGTCGTAGTCCTCTTTTGGTGGCAAGGGACCCCTATACCCCGCGTTTTCTTTTTTATTGAAAAAATTGGGTAAATATCTTTTGTCCAAAAACTCGTCCAAGCCGAATGTTTTGGGCGGCTTGGACAACGACATCGAGAGAAAGTTCAGTGAGTCAATAAAGTGGAGTAGGCTGTAACGCATGGACATGATATTCCCACCGTTCATTATGAGCTCTGGAGTCAATTATTTTGCCTCCATAATATATTTTAAAATAAAACTCACACCTTAGCATTTGGCATTGTGGACTAAGAGGGTGATGTCTTTAAATTTTGCCAGTTTAATTTGCTCTATAAATCCGAAAAATTGGGCCACTGCGGCATAATCTTTGAATATGCGCTTCCTATCGCCCCCACATTCAGTTCAATGGTTGTCACTTACATCGATATGAAGGCAGGACTTGCAACACGTCTTCATGACAAAGAGGTTAGGTTTGTGCAAGTACGTGCTGGCCGCACCTTGAAGAAGCGCTTCTTGTCGGCATTCAAAATCATAGAATACGAACATGAAATTGCTCATTTCCAGTGATGGCTTGGATGGGGCTTGATTCATATAGCAGAGATCACCAACTGGTTTTTGAACCAGTGCCCAAAGTCTTTACAGGCCACAGATCACCCTCTACTGCAAACAACTTTAGCGTAGCACTTTTTGCACGTGGATTCATATTTGTCCTCGATATTGGTGTTGAACGGCACACAACACCCATGGAAAAAGTATGAGCACTTAAACGCGGCTGTCAAGGATGTTAAGACATAAAAATTATTTGGCTTATCGTCGTGAAAATACAAATCAAGGTAGTCCTTAAACGAATGTTCGGGAGGGTTAGACCCCTCATATAGGACTTGCTTCCCCCAACGTTCCCTGAACACGGTGATTTTGTATTCGGAGAGGTATGTTTGAAATTGTTTCAGTTAAGTTATTTCGCCTCCTTTCAAAAGATTCACACAGGCATCACGGCATAGTTGTTCTGCTTTGAGTTTGTTAATATGACGACCCATTTTGATATGTTTAACGGTCTTCACGTCCATGCATCCGGTCTCTCTTTTAACGTCACACACAGCCTTGGCGACAACCAATGCACTAGCAAGGCAAAGTGTATCGTCACCATTTTGAATAGTAATGATTCCTTGGTTGTTACGACTATATGTGGCAATGACGTGCACTCCCAAGAGGATCCTTAAAATGGCTGAGTTTAACGTACAGTGGTACCATACTCAAGAACAAACTATTACTCTGCAACACGCGACTTGTTATCGAGCACGGCTCGAGCGTCTGACTGACCCACCCTCCTAAAATAGACGAATACAGGATTCAACGTCAATTTCATGCTGTTCAATAGTAAGCTGACCTGATCATCAGTGCTGACACCATGGTCCCCTAGCTGATTGAGCAAAACAGTAATTTGCTCTTCAAGCCAGCTAAATGCGTCACGATCGTTTGCTGGAGCACCAATATGAACGGGAAATTCTCTATTGGTATAGAAGAAACAACTCAGCTGTTTTATTCTCTCATTGACGATTCGAAGAGAGATACCATTCGACAATGCTTCACCAACCTGATTTACCAGGCAACAAATTCCCGTCTGTGGTGCTTGTGATGGCCCCGCCACCACCATTTCCAATCCTTTAAGGGGGTCTGTGATTCCCGCATGGCTCACCTCTACACCACCGGCTTGTGGGAAGACGCCTCCACTACCTGTAGGCGGAAAATCACCCGCCGGCTGAATGGGGGCTGTGGATGATGGGGTGAAGACCAAGTCTTTCATACGGCTTCGGCCGGCATCTCCAGCATCCATTTGAACTAAAATACAAGCATATGATTTCAAACATAAGTCAAACTAACTTCAAAATAAGCACTTGGAATCATATTCTTCCAAACAAGGTCAATTTAAAACTCCATTATTTGCACTTTTTAAATCAAACAAGTTATCATATAAGCTATCAAAATGATTTCTGAAAACAAAATGACTATTTATTTATATTATGTCCTCGGAGTAGACAGTATGAGTATCACATATTAAAACGAATCCCAAAATTGCTCTAACTACCCAATTTAAAAGACACTTGTTAATTTCACACAATGTTCGGGACATTTCAATTACTTTTAAGTTCTACTTGAAAAGTTTTTTCACCCATTTCATTTACCACCTATGGTTGCATCTTTCGAATACAGAGCAGAAAAATTGTCCTTTATAGGCGCGTGTGGCACTAGGTGTAATGGCGGAGGTGATATTACCGGAACCTCCACAGATACCTGATGTGAACCCCTGTATGGTGTCTCCTTCACATATCTTTTTATTAGAATCTTTTAACATAAATGATGGCCATGAATGATCATACAGAAACTACCAATTAATCTGCATAGTCATTTTCACAATAATAGCTACTGTCCGGCCAGGACTCGTACCCGGCACACCCCTATAAGGAGGTAGGCATTCTACCAACTGAGCCAAGGTGTTATCAATTAATATTTCAATAAGTAAATCACCTTAAATTAATGTAATTTTTACAGTTTAGCATTTACAAAACAAAAAGTGATAATCCACAATTTTGTCCATGAGAATACCCACCAATTTATCACATTTTTCATATTTAGAAACAATTTTGCAAGGGGCTATTTATTGTTTCACTCTAAAAGCTAATTATTTATTCTTACAAATCTTATCTTTTATTAGCCATCATTTACCAACCATTTGTGGTCAATTCCTCCAGGTAGACACCAAGGTCCATCAGATCTGCGGTTGTCTGCGGATATCCACACAGCTCATTCTCTAAAAAAAATACAACGCAACAGTTTATTTTTATATTCAGTATAACTTGAATTTAAAAATATTAAACAGATATTTACGTGATATAATAGTAAGGTAAAATAATCTCCAAAGTATTAAAGGAATCTGAGATATTTAGCATCGTTAGCTCGTCCAGGGCAATGATGGGCAATAATTTATACACGTGTACTTTATGATAACACACTCCTCACTTTTAAACGTTAGCCTGTTTTTGGTGTCTGTATTTAAAAGCTCGTCAGCAATGGGCGTCCTCGGCCAACGGCCGAGATTTACATATATTCCCCTTGTACAGTTAGGTGACCATTGTAGATCTATTAGCTTTTTAAAAATAGAGAGCCTTTATTTAGCGGTGAGAATGGATGTTTAAATATTTCAAACAGTACAAGAGTGTTTTTAAGAAGAAAAAAAATTTTAAATGGTTTGTTTTCTGCTGCATTTAGGCTGGAATATGCAATTCCTTTCATAAGTGCAGGTTACAAAGAAACTGATGGCATTGTAATATTTTAAAACACTACACTCAATAAACACATTATTTTGTTAATCATAATAAGATTTTTCAGGGGGGTTGCATAAACTGATGGCATTGTGTTATTTTAAAACAATACCCTCAATAAACACATTAATTTGTTAATTATAATAACACTTTTTAGGGGGTTGCTGAAACTGATGGCATTGTAGTATTTTAAAACACTACCCTCAATAAACACACTATTATATTAATTATAATAAACACTTGTTCAAAACATATTTTAAATAAAATTTAGTTTTTAGTAAACTACTCTCCAATAACATTATTGTTTGTAATAAATGTATTCAATAAATTACTCTTAAATAAAAAACACATTATTTAATTTATCATAACTACTCTTGTTTGTACTATTTTAAAATAATATTCAGCCATTAGTAAACTAACAACAAAATTAATTACCGTTTAACTATAACTTGGAATCAAGTTTTGTTTTTTCAATAAGCCACCCTTGATTATAATAAACACTTCTTCAGTCGTAACTTCTTCCAAATGTCATCAAAAAAGTTACTGCTAAGATACCTTCAAATTATCTGTAGTTTTAATTCTCATATGCCTACTATAAATTAATAAACAAAGACAACTCTGCCATGGTTTATCATAATTTTGAAATAAATTAAATGTATACACTTTGATTTGACAATAAATAAATTATGAGTGTGCCTGTAAGAAAGTACATTTACTCACCCAGATCCATCAGCGAAGAGTAATCACTCTCCCTAGTTTGCGTGTTTAATACTTCAAAACAAGTTATATAATGAAAGGATTTCAAATCAGGTGCTGATATATATAGTTGTTACCAGCTAGGGTTTCGATAGAGCGATGACGTCACCAGGGAAACCCCATTATCACATAGAAATGGAGGGTTGCGACATTATTCAAGATCACGATCCATCCCTGTCTCTACATGTCTTGTCGAGCCGCCAAACTGGGGCCAGGTATGAGTTCTCATGGAAAAACACATTACAACATAGAAAACCAATGGAAAAAACTCTAGAAATAAACTTTTGTGAAATTGAATGAGGACAACAAGTCTTTAACCCCATGTCGTCATGGAAATAACTAGAAGAAAAATAGAGGATAAATTTTCTCACAGATGTGGAAAGGGGATAAATCCTGGAGGGTTGGAGGGGAAAATCACAACGTTGTACGATGAGTGATTTGACTCGTCAGAGAAACTGGGATTCCCATATGCCCCACGTAGGCCCTACTACTAATAAGTATTATCCTTTAGCTTTACCATTGTGGTATTGTTTATATTTAAGGCAATTGAAATTTTAAAAATATTTTTTTCTCTTAAGAGAACAATAAACTGCAAAATAGGGCATTTCGTTTTTCTATTTAATTTATTGTAAATTTGTGTTTTTATTACTTAAAATTATCAAACTTATGGTAACAGATGTATGATTTATACATGGGGTTAAAATTTACTTGGAAATTATTGGGGGTGGGAAGGTTAATATAGTGTCTGCCCCCCAATATAAAAACAAGGAGGCTCAATCCCTCCTGTTCCAGAGCCCCTGCTTGCAACCTATAAAAACATTAGATATGCTTGGCTTTCACCTTGAAGTCTTGAATGGTCATCCCCAAAATGATAAGGGGGTTTAAAGTCAAAAGTCAAAAGTAGATGAATGTTTTTCTGAGAAACGTTGATCCAACAAGACAATAAAGAGTCCAAGTAAGCAAATACTAAGGATATCTCTCAGTAATCTAAAAGGCTTAGGCTGGCCTCTGGAGAGTTGGAGCTATGTTGCTGTCTTACAACAGATATTGATACCGTAAATTTCAATCCAGCTTCCTCTGCAATCTTGTGGGCGTCCTCTACGAGCTCTGTAGTAGCTTGCTCTGCATCATTGCGGTGAGTTGTTATCGCTTCAAGGATTCATTTTATGTGCTCTGAACATTGGTGCAAATCAAGGCTTTTAGACTGCAGAGCACTTACCACAAGTTCCATTAGGGCAGAATACTTTGCTATCAGTGTGACAGTAACGATTAATTGATCTTTGGTGGCAGCGTAATGTAAATTGAATGCTTGTTTCCTCATGTTGCCATTTTATTCTAGTGGTAATCCCCCCAAACCTTCAACTATGTTCACAAAATTTTCGTTGAAATATGCAATACTTTTTGGACCATCATGTCTCACAGAGGAGTGGAATTTTCGGGGAATATTTTCTTCTAAACACTGACTCTATGAAGAACTGTATGATGTATTTGATAGTGGAGAAGGTGTTATGTATTTCTGTAAAACTGTTTAAGTCATTCACTACAAAATTCAGTTGGTGTGATGCGCATAGGAAAAACATAGCTTTCTCATACTTTTTCTTAAAATTGTTTGCACGCTACCGTCCTTGTCAGCCTTAATCAAACATACATCATAACCCTGGCTTGCACATTTCTCCAAGTTAAGTCCTTCTTCTCCCAAGAACTTGTCACTGAACACTGTTCCAATTGTGGTGGTGTTGAAGGCAGGAGCTCCATAATACCCACAAACTCTTCCCAACATTCAATTTTCTTGTTGTCTAAGAAGTGCATAACGATGGACAACTGCTCCTTACTTGATATATCACCTGTCTCATCACCCAGTTCGCTGAAGGCCTACGCCTTCTTCGCATCTTCTATTATGTCATATTTGATAACAGCCACGCATAGATCAACAATTTTATTCTGGATTTGAGAGGATGTATATGTCACTTTTTTTTTACTAGTAGACTTATAAAAGTGACGTTTCAGTTCTTCGTCGTCGGCACCATCATCCAAGTGACCTCAGTGAGTATATCAATTTAAAATATTCCAATTAACTGGCCAAAACGTACTACTATACGTTACTATACGTTTGTAAGAAAATGACGCGGTGCATTTTCACCAAATAATATATCAGCTCTATTATTGTAGAATAATTTACATGTATTATTATTTAAAATGCTGTAAGAAAACTGAGGAATAGAAATATGATTTTTGAGGTTGTGAACGCTAAAATGAACACACATTGGAAAATTTGACTCACTGTACATATTAATAAACTTAGAGTGAGAGAAGAGCTTAGTAAAGGCATACTGTTGTGGTACATATTTGAGGAATTACAAAACCAATTATGTCCAAATTTAACTTTCCCAGCGTACATGTTATTTCTACTTTTAGTTAAGTATTTTTATTTATTGACTTGATTTAAGGGGAAGCTGCCCCCCCCCCCTCCTCAACAATCTGGTAGATTTAATTCTTTATAACTTCATAAATTTTCCCAATTCTTTGGAAGAATGGTCTAAGGCGTCACTCTTGTAATAGACTGGACTGCTGATTACAGGAGATCGGGGTCCGAGTCCTGGCCATGCCTGTATTGAAGGAGGTTTTCCTTAATATTTTTCACACTCTCTCCATGAAAATACATGTACATTTCCACATATACAATCATCTTCGTCCCTAACACATTTAGTTTAATTAGTACATAGGCGTATACCCCGAACGGGTAAGAACCAACAAAAAACTTCGTAGTCCATATCGATAAGGGTTTTTTTATTTCAAAAGAATATTAATTATTGACGAATTGTAGCAGTTCTTTGAGGGATATTTTATCTCCTGAATCAAAAGTAACACATCCAGTAGCTTAACCAGCGTGCCAGAAACAGTTCTGAGTAGTGGTCATTGCCACATTCCTCCATACCTTGTCGGTAAAAGGTATAACGTACATCGAAGTGACATGTCTGTCTTTGTTTGCTGCAACCTTGCTGTGAAACTTAAGCCAGTGAGTGTCATGCATTAGATGTCTGCATTCAGCCCTTGATTATCTTCCCATTCCATCATTGAGTTTATCTATTTGCTACCAAACTAAGAACTCTGGGAAATAAACAGTTTCTTCAAGTCTTAGTTCAAACAACAATATATTGAGATGTATGTAGATTGGTAGCTTCATTGTAGCCGGATGTTTCCTACCCACGAGTCCACTATCTGCAAAGTTTAGCAATGTTTATAGAATATTGAAATAAAATGACCTAGAAGAAAAGCACACCCTTATGTTTCTTTGAGCACGTGGATGTATTCCATGTTCAAATTTTTATTTCTCTTGGTTTTGGAGATACCTGTGGTAGTAGTCACACAGTCTTAAGTGTAAGGCTGTAAATAAATAATAAGTAAAAGTTTTTTTTTTAAAAGTATCTGTATCACATTCTTAAGTTTCCCTAAGTACATATACTAAGCTATTCTCTTTCAATGTTTTCTGGTTTGGGAGATATCAACATATCTCATCACGTGATGAAAGGACTAACGCACACATTATGATAATGATAGTAAATTCGAGGTGCACACCCCAATAATACCTCAGCCACGTAAATCTAAGTCAAATGTAAGCTTTTTTTCCCCCTGGTTTTAGCATTAACTGAAATAGGGTCAAGCGGTCACAGGTGTCAGGCTCCCAAAAGTATATATAATTAATAAACGCTCAATTTCAAACTCCTAGATTTTGTATGATGATAATGCAAATAATCAGATTTCTGTATTTTAAAGTAACCCGCACCAGCAGCTAAGTGGCCCAAGGCCTTAGGATCTCAATTTAAGTGAATGTGTACAAATACACCTGAGGACCAAAACTTCAGAAATCCTTAAATTCCTTTGCAAAGTTTAGTGGTCTTGAAGTGATATTATTATCACACGAATTTACATAACATTTTATTATATTATTTACTTGTCTACTCTGGAGCTTAAGCGGACTTTTAATGGGAGAGTACTTTTATTAGTATGGATATAATATATTTAGGTGAATATAAGGTCAAATTAAATTTTTAAAGTTTGCACGCACCAAATCACTTGGTTTCATCATGATGGTTTAATAATAGTACAAAAAGCTTTTATTAAAAGTTTTTCCGATATGTGTAAACTAACTAAATAATTTGATGATTTAAAACTACACACACCCTCTCATACACACGAAGACACACATAAAAACAACATAATTTATTTTCAATCCTTTACATAACTACGGTGATTTTTAATTGGCTTTAAAACAGTTACTGTGTACACTTTAAGATAATCTTCTTGATATACTTGGCCTATCAAATAAAAAGGAGATAAAACTTTCTGTGCGTATTTGACCTTGGAAGGTTTTAGCCGATGACTAGAAAAGTAATTATTATAAATGGTGAAATTTTGTGCAATAGTTTGCACTCCTAACTTTGGCATGGAAAGCCGGAGCTCATTCCTGACCGGGTGCACTGCAAGTAGTATTTTCCATTACTGTCTTTTGAAAAGACAAATATTGATGATTTCCATAAATCAACTTTATTTATATGGCATGCTTATGTTATGAATAGTGGTGAATAAGTAAGGGTTTCAGCACTAAAAAAAATGATAATAAGTCATCCTGTGCCAATATATTAGAATTTTGTGTAAATATTTATAAACCAGACAAAATCTTTTGAGTATGTAGTCGAAAATAATGTTTCATATGTATGTACTCTACTTTCCCATTTTTCATTATAAAAGTATGCTATATTATTTTGTTTTGTTAGTTTTCTTTGCTAAGAAAGGTCGATTGTTTTCTTTGATCCATCTTGTATCTGTTGCCGTTATAGGTTGTATCCCACTCGAAGCGTTTCAATGCCGACATATCTCGGCTACGGGCCCATGCCAAATGCTTGCAACATGTTCAAAGCGACGCGCCTCCCCTCTGTAGCCATGATACAAGGTATTGACGCTGATGTCTTTATTGATAATTTATCGTTATTAGATCTTACTGTGTAAGAGTAGTGGACATCTTTTCTCCCCAAGATGTTATCACTTCATTACATGTTGAAAATAGCTTGACCGACAAAGTAATTTACAAACTGTACACTAGACTCATTTACATTTTCAATTGAAGTAAACTTTGAAACACGTAGCGGTGGCCAAGTGGTCCAAAGCGTTAAGCTTTAATTGAACTTAAGTTTGAGGTCCGAGTTCTAGCAGGGTGCACTAGCGGTGGTATTAAATCTGTGATCTTCACTATGTCATTTTACATTCTAACGTAAGGTGAATGAGGGTGCACTTTCTATAGTCTGAACTTTAATATTTCGCTTTTGGATTAACTTTTATTTTTTTCGCCACGTCCCACTACCTGTTCAGTTTATACGCAGATATGATAATTATTCTAGATGGGTAGGGATGAGGAAGGAAGCATTTTAGAGGTAATCTACTCGCATTTTCGTGGAAAGAGTGGGAAAACATTTAGGAAAAATTACCCTCAGTAGACGCAACCAGCCCCAATCCCTCTGTCATTAGCATGCCAGTCTATCACGAGAGTGACGCCTCAGACCACTCGGCCACTGAAGTGGGCTTGGATTAAATCATTAACCCTTTGTTCAAATTTTAGTGAGTTTATAAAATCAAATCAAAGGGGAGTGTTTAGATTGACCTAAGATAGTGCGCTTGCCTGTAGTTAGAGCGCCCTACTCTAAAATATTATGTAATTCCTATTAAAATGTCCCTGAATCCAGTTCAAGCTGAAGAATTCAAGTAGGTACAGGTATGGCATGAGAAGTTTTGATTTCACCAGAAGAAAGAAGTAGCTTTCATTAATAGTTAAGTAATTAAGTTTTATCATTATGTCGTGCCACCAATATGTCGCCTGCGATGAGTCATATTTCCCTAGATAGATTATTACATCATCGGGGCTGTGGGTAGGGGAAGTGGTGCTGATAGAGCGCTCAGCCACTGACAAGATCTCAATGCTAGAGAACACCTGCCTTGTTGGTTGAACACGCACCCCTATTGTTCAATTCTGTTTCCCTTTTGGTCAAACACGGATCCCTTTAGTTTAAACATGCACCCATTTTCCTCAGATTTGTTCCCCTTTTGGCCAAAGATGCACCCATATTGTGAAATTGGTTTCCCTTTTGGTCAAACACGGATCCCTTTAGTTTAAACATGCACCCACTTTTCTCAGTTTTGTTCCCCTTTTGGCCAAAGATGCACCCCTATTGTTCAATTCTGTTTCCCTTTTTGTCAAACACGGATCCCTTTAGTTTGAACATGCACCCATTTTACTCAGTTTTGTTCCCCTTTTGGCCAAAGATGCACCCATATTGTGAAATTGGTTTCCCTTTTGGTCGAACACGGATCTCTTTAGTTTAAACATGCACCCACTTTTCTCAGTTTTGTTCCCCTTTTGGCCAAAGTGCACCCATATTGTGAAATTTTGTTTCCCTTTTAGTTTATACATACATCCTTGGCCAATTCCTGTCTTGACATTTCACGCCTCCAATCTGGTGTCAGGTATTTGATATCAAACGTAGCTTATTCCTGTGCTTATTTGTCGTCTCCTATTCCTGTATTGACATGTCGAGCTGGCACTCTGGTGGCATGTGTGAATTCTAAAATAGTACCAATTTTTTTTAAGTTTTGTCATTAGGATATTATGTCAAAGGAATAACCCCGTGTACGCACCCACTTTACTCAACTACACACCTTTATCGCACAATTATATCCCCCTTTTGGCTTGATACGCACCTCTTTTACTCAACTATGCTCCCTTGTTGCGCAATTATGTTCCCCTTTGGGCTTGATTTGTAACCATATGTTCTCCCTTTTGTGCGAAACGTACCCTCCTGTGGGCTATTCCGTTCTCAACTTGTTGTCGTACAGAGTGTTAACTTAAGGGTAATTTACTGAAAATCTTATACCGCATATCGTAGTGAAATTATTTGTTTATAGCATAGAGAAATTAGTGCATTGCTAGTTAAATTATTCGGGCATAGTGTAGCGAAATTGATATATAGTGTGGTGAAATTATTTGTTCGTGGCACATAGAATCTTCTGCATAGCGTGTTGAGATTATGGGTGCATATCCTATAAAAATAAGTGCATTGCATAGTGAAATTATTGGTGCATAGTTTTCAAAAATCGGTGCATAACGTTGGTAAATCTGTGAATAGCGTGGTGAAATTACTGGTTCAGAGCGTATCAAAATTGATGCTTAACTAAGTAAAATTACTGGTGAGTGCGATGGGAAATTGATGCATAGCGTGGGGAAATTATTGAGGCATAGCTTATCAAAATTGGTGAATAGTGTAGTGAAATTATCATAGTGTGTTTTATTCGCGAAAAACCCACTTTTTTTGTCCGTCTCTCGTGGCCTATTCCTGTCTCGACATGTTTGGCCACCAACCCTGCGTTAGGTATGAGTTATCCCCCTTGGTCACAGAGAAGGATGTCTGTGCCCTTGGTCCATTCCTGTCTTGACTTCTCTTACCTCCAAACTGGTACCAGATATGAGTAATAAATTTTAACGTCATCAGAGCAATGACATCACCCGTGGTATATTCCTGTAACAACATGTCATAATGACGGCACTGGTCTATGAATAACATCCAAAATAAATTCTGATGTCAGCAGGGTTGCGACATCACCCACGGTATACTTCTCTCTTGACATGTCAAGCTGCCAAACTGGCTCCGAGGATAAGTCGCAAAATAAATTCTATAAATATGTATATCTCCCAAAATAGATGACGATGTAATTACCAGATTATCCCCGTCTTGATATGTCATGATATATTCTACATCACCCGTGATATGTTCCTGTCTCGACATGTTAAGCCACCAGACTAACGCAATATATGAGTAATAAATTCTGACGTCATTAGGGTTGCGACATCACCCACAGTATATGCCTGTCTCGACACGTCAAACCATAAAACTAGCGCCATCCCAAAATAACGCCCAAGTGACCTAAAAGTAGATCAAGGTCAAATATTAATAAGAGATTATGTTACCGGGGAAAACCATCCCACCTAAAAATATGTCATATGGTCAAAGGTCAAAAGTAAATCTGGGTCAAATCACTGGGACCTCTACTCGTAGGTATTGATGATAGTTAATAATCCATCAAATAGTGATTGAAAACAAGTTCAAGTATAATGTAGATGTATTAAACGATCCACACATTACTATTCTAAATAATAATGTAATGTTAGAACTAGATACTAAGACCTACAAACCCACTTCACTAGCCGAATGGTATAAACCATGTATGTACAATCTATTAGGATTAATAAGCCATGAAACGAAATAACACACACATTGACATAGTGTAAAGAGTGTATTTAATATAGTGTATGCCAGAAAACAACTGACCAGTAAAAAGACCAACGAACTACAAGCAGTAAGATACAGTTACAGGGAGTATGATATAGAGATCGCCAACATAACACAAACTTTGCAGAGTTGCCAATACAACCATATCAATACCTCCTCTCAATTCTGCAAAGATTAAGACAAAGAAGAAAAAAAAAAATCAAATATAATAAGGTAAAAGCCTAATCAACAAACTTTTGTATTCCAATACTTATTCACAAATTCTAATCAAATTTCTGTAACATTTAATAGATTTCTAAAGTACTCAAATTTCCTTATTGCTAATCCTTTTGTCATTATGTCTGCTACTTGTTCATCAGTAGCTACATACTGTAATTTAAAATCACCACTACTAATTAAGTCTCTTACAAAGTGATGCCTCACATCAATATGTTTGGACCTCTTCGTCTCATAGGTTTGTGCCATTTTCATACAAGATTGGTTGTCTTCAAAGACAATAACTGGCTTTACACAATCAAGACATTCATCAAATAACTGGATTAAAAACTTGCATTCAGACATTCCAGCAGAAAGAGCCAGATACTCAGCTTCACTACTAGAGAGAGCCACAACATTTTGTTTTTTGGAACACCATGACACAACATTATCGTTTAATTTAACAACAAAACCTGTAACACTTTTCCTATCAATAGGATCACTAGCATAGTCTGAATCAACAAAAGCTTTAACATTTATATCTGCACAAATATTATTTTTAACATACTTCAAACCAAAATTACTAGTATATTTAAGATAACGAATAACATTCTTAAGATAATTCCAATGAGTTTCATTATAACAATTTTGAAACCTTCCAAAATAAGATACCGCAAAACAAAGATCTGGCCTTGACCCTAGCATCAAATACATTAAACTACCAATCAATTCTTTATATGGAACTTTATAACTTTTTCCCTCTGAGACCTTTTGTAAATTCAATTTTGGTTGTACTGGTATTTTTGAAATTTTACAATCATTCATCCTAAAATGATTTACAATTTTGTCAATAAGATTCTTTTGACTAATCAATATATTATCCTCTTTCTTTTCAATTTCAAGACCTAAAAATATCAATCTACCATCAGAAGTTAAATCCCTAATGTCAAGAGAATCCATTAACTTACCCTTTACACTATTAACATCATCAATTGAGCTTGAGAAAATAATAAAATCATCAACCCAAATCAAAATATATGTAGAATCATTAAAGTATAAGCATGGATCAACCTTAGATCTTAGAAAATTTAACTCACTCAACAATCGGTTAACACTGTCGTTCCAGCACTTTGGGCTTTGTCTCAAACCATATAAGGCTTTCATCACTTTACACACTTCACCGTTTTTTGTGCGTAAGCCATCAGGAGGGTAAAGATACACAACTTCTTTTAATTCACTTTTTAGAAAAGCAGATTTTACATCTACCTGATGAATGAATAAATCACGCTGAACAGCAACAGCCAATAGTGTTCTAAGTGTCACCAACCGAGCTACCGGAGAATAAACATTTTCCTCCTCCAAAGTAGGTTGCTGGTAACCTTTAGCTACCAAGCGGGCTTTCTTCTGAGCTACACCATCAATTGTCTTCTCAGTAAACACCCATCGAGATTCAATTATGGATACATCAGGTGGAGGCTGTACCAATTCCCATGTATTATTGCTCTTAAGAGACTCTAACTCTCTTTCAATAGCCTCCTTCCAACCATCATCTTGTTGAACAGCATCTTGATAGGACATAGGAGTTTCAAATGGAAGATAACCAGCACTGAGAGCCATAGCCATCCCGACTTCATAATCTTCAAGATGTTTTGGCATTTTACTCACTCTTTTACTGTGTCTTCTTTCAGGAACTTCAATCGTTTTAATATCAGAGTTATCAGGATCAGGTCCTTTTGTCTTCAAATCCATTTGATCTTGGATATACTCTTCTACATCTGAATTTTCTGAGTCATGATTTTCAACATCTTTAGTTACAATCTTGCTCTCATCAAAGACGATAGATCGAGCAGTGGCAACCCTTTTACTTACAGGATCCCACAATCGATAGCCATTATGACAATACCCTATCATAATTAATTTTCTTGAACGAGCGTTTAATTTCCCAGAACGATCTTCTTTGGGAATGTGTGCATAAGCTGTGCAACCAAAAACTCTAATTTTACTCAAATCAGCCTTATAACCATACCATTTTTCTGCAGGGGTTACATCTCTGTGTAACACAGATGTAGGAGTTCTATTAAGCAAATAAACAGCTGATAATACTGCTTCTCCCCACATGTCTTTATCTAAACCTGAGTCAAATATTAGGCACCTAGCTTTATCTAAAATAGTTCTATTGAGGCGTTCACTTACTGAATTTTGTTCTGGATTTCTTGGAATAGTGTACATTACATTAATACCTTTAGCTTCACACAAGTTTTTAAAGTCACTGGAAATATATTCCCCACCATTATCACAACGCAAATTCTCAATTCTTCTATTAAATTTAGCTTCAACCATAGAAATGTACTTTCTGAAGCATTCTTCAACTTCACTTTTCCTCTCAAGTAAATAAACCACTGTAAAATGACTAAAATGATCAATAAATGAAACAAAATAGTTTTTACCGTCATGTGTAGTCGGGGTTATTTTGCCACACACATCTGATGAAACAAATTGCAAAATTCTTTTTGCTTTTCTTTCTTCTGGTACACATTTCAAAAATGGTGCTCTTGTTTGTTTACCCTGAAGACAAACCTCACATAACTTACTACAAGGAAACTTAGACGAATGTCCCATCCTTCTGTGCCACAAGTCTGAAGAATTATCCACAAGATTTACTTCACTTGAATTCAAATTCATAGTGACAAAATACAGATTGTCGATAAGATTCCCTTTCAGAACAAGTTTGTCATTCTTCAGAATAGTCACACATTTATTATGAAAAATAACCTTTAAGTTATTTTCTTCGAGCCTTTTAACAGAGAGCAGGTTATGGGACAAACTGTCACACGCCAACACCTTATGCATTGTTACACCAATACCGTTGCTAGTTAACAAACGTAGATTACCACATCTATCAGAGTTAACTATTTCACCAACTTTAGCCACACTAATTCGTGAAGAGATTTCCTGAACATCAAATAAATACTTCGCATATTCAGCTTGAATTAGATGGTTTGTTGCCCCACTGTCAACAACAAAATTAATACTATTATGATTATTTGACATTCCACAACTTAACTCAGTGTTACCATCAGAGTCTGATACCAAAAATGAAACTTCTTTTTCTGAATTTCCAGCAAAATTGTTTCTATTTGGACATTGTGAACGCATGTGTCCTTTCTGATTACAGGCATAGCACTTACCGGTAAATAATTTAGGTTTAATCACCCTATTTGGTTTCCACAAATTATCATTCCGTTGATCAAACGTATTTGCACGATTCTTTTTAAACTTATTATGCCCTATAAAAGCATGGCTTTGTGCACTTGAAACACTTGAACTACGACCTTTTAAATTACGTTCTTCTTCAGATAAAAGCTTATTTTTTACGAAGTCTAACGTAACTGCACTTGTATTAGACGTAAATAAAATGTCAATAGAAGTCACAACTGGTAAATACCGTTCAGGCATAGCTGCCAACAGTTGAGTAATACACTCTTGTTCTTCAATAGTACCTCCAGAATTCCTCAATTCAGCTACTGTTTTATCAAATTCGATGATAAATTCATTCAAGCTTGATTTACCTTCAAAATACATGTTTCTTAATTTTTTCTGAAGTTCAATACGATTCATTATGCCCATTTTAACATATGTAGACTTCAAAGACGTAATCATTACTTTAGCAGTACTTGCATTTTTTATTTGTTCCAAAACATTATCAGCCACGCATTGCACAATCAAATCCTTGGCCTTAGCGTCTTTCATCAAAAAGTTATCTTTAACTTTTGAATCCGCCAATACATCTGGTGGATCAACAGTTAGCATTTCTAGCACGGCATTCCTTTCCAAAAGCCTCTCCAGACGATATAACCAGTTTTCAAAACCACTACCATCAAAAGGCTTTAATCCTGGATGCGTGTAGGATACAGATGCCACCGCCATGTTGAATTTGATTAAAAACTTTGGTCACCGTTACACCGTTTTCCACGAATCATACAATTACAAATATTAATAAACACTGATACTTTCTGGGCCCATAACCTATTAGGATTAATAAGCCATGAAACGAAATCACACACGCATTGACATAGTGTAAACAGTGTATTTAATATAATGTATGCCAGAAAACAACTGACCAGTAAAAAGACCAACGAACTACTAGCAGTAAGTTACAGGTACAGGGAGTATGATATAGAGATAGCCAACATAACACAAACTTTGCAGAGTTGCCAATACAACCATATCAATACAAACTTAGTTACAGGAGAGCCAAATGAAAAAAGAAAATGTTTGAAGGGCAAAGTCTTTTAGGCCTATTCATTGATGTTTCTTGAAAATTCATTAAAAAAAATTATAAACATACATAATAGATTGGCATGAACAAATTTAAATACCTTGAGAATGTAGAACAATCATAAATACCTTAGTGGCTTAAAATGTTTTTAATTTTCATTCAGAAGATTTACATCATGGTGTGTAAGATGAGCGAAACTTTGAATGAGCTTCCAGTGTGTTTTCATAATCTGGGTTAAAATGTGAGGAGATGATTCTCAAGAAAGAAGACATGCTCATCAGTATTGTTGGTTTCAAAGATCACTTTTCATAAGTTTTATGTTTGAAAACAATTGTTTGCATGGATATGAGGATGCAAACACTACCATAAATTTTTGGGCATGATTTACCAAGTTTGTAAATTATGATTTTGGCCTATATTTATTTATTAAAATACAGCTTTGTTGAGTTTGTAAAAAAAAAAAGAATGCTTCACAGCGCAACACGTTTAAATTATTTATCTCGCGGGCTGAATTGAACACACCAGCGGGATGTATTTGATATGAGGGGGAGGGGGGTAGTTTGATCATCCCTTGTCTAATTCAAGGCGTCACTCTCGTGATAGACCAGCATGTTGATGACGGGGAGTTCGGGGCTCAAATCCCAGTTTAATCTACTGATGATCGTTTATTCTAAATTGTTTCTTACTCTCCTTACACGCAAATGCGGGTATATTACGTATAAAATGCTTCCTTCCTTCCTTATTCCTACCCGATTATAATAATTTTCATATATGCTTATGACCTGAACAGGTTGTAAGATGTGGGGATAAAAAAAGACCTACATAAGAAGTGCTCTAATTTAGCAACTACAACAATATTAACAAATATTCCATAACTAGAATACCACACAAACAGAAGCGAAAATGGAGATAGATATAATTTTAAAATCATTATTTTTGGAGTAATGTTCACAGGTCACAGATTAAGTAGAATAATAAAGTTTGTAGAAATATTAGAATCAAATCTTATTTGGTATGTAGTAATTTCTCCTTTGCTCTTGATGGATAGTTAAACGTCCAAGTAATTTTAATCTTAAAGGTATTTCTGTAGTAATGTAGTAATTATTTTTTCTTTCCCTGTTACATTATATTATGTTGATAACCAGTGGTAGGTCCAGAAAATATTGACAGGAGAGGCACCTTGATACAAATAATTATATTTTACTCTGCATTCTTCTTTTAAAAAAATGTACATTGCCATGTGAAAATTAGATTTCTTAAATACGTATTATAGTATGTTACATCAAAGCTTTTGTAATTCATATGATAAATAATTAAGTATCTCAGTATAAACGATAAGGACCATTTAGTTTTATAAGTTTTTTTCCTTAAAACACATCGCCTTGCTAACCGTTCGGGTTATACGCTTATCTACTAATTACGATAGTGGTTTTTGGGATTAGGAAGGCTATATTTAGTGGAGAGAGAATGGAAAACCAATTTGGAAAATCACCTTCAGCACATCCGACTGATATTAGAACCCCGATCTCCTAGTCATCAGCAATCTAGTCTACTGCGAGAGTGATGCCTTAGACTATGTGATCACCGAAGAGGGGTATAAAATGTTAATACCAAAATCGATACACAGTTCATTGGGATGAGCGAATAGAGCAACTTTACACACCCTTATTTAAGTTTTCGCGTATGTTTTCTGGAAAATACATTAAGAGCCTTTTCAGAGATCATCTCAATATTTTTATTTATATTGAGTATGGACAAACCGGGTTGACGTAAATTCCACCCCAAATATATTTATGACTAAGCTTATGCGTAAATTCCGTCCTGCCATTATAATTGGCACTGTAAATTCCATCCAGTATTAAATGTAAACAAAGTGAAACTAAATATTATATACAATATGAAACAAGAAAAAAAATCTAGCTAAAATTTGAAGAGATGATTCCCTTAATGTATTAAATTATTTTAATATATTTTTGTATTGTGTATTATTTATGCCATGTATTAAGTGATGAGTAAAATATTATTTACTGTTATTATTCTCTTAATTGTGGTCTGCTTCACTACAGTTTGAAACGGTAGAATAGTAGGGTATCAATATTATTCTCTCTCTCTCTCATTCTTCATAGTTAAATCACGAATTATAATCCTATTTACGGTTGTATTTACTTCATAAGACTCATTAAACGTGGTATATTTAGCCAAATTTTGAATTATTAATCTATTCTAGTATTTTATTTGCTATGGAGTGCATTTGGCGTGAGAAAGGAAATATTTTGTATTTAAATGTATTATTTAAATTTTGATTTCACAAACATCTTGCAAATGACATATGGTGATGGGATTGTTGCGAAAAGGACTGCATGCCATTCTTTAAACTAAGCATTAGGCAAAAATGGGTGCTACGTTAAAACGTAGATGGGTCAATGGCATTTATAAAAAAAACACTTCAAAATTATTGCATGAGGAACTGAGGGCGGGTGGAGTGACAACGTTAACCTCAAACGATTTGATTATCATCAAGAGAAATATTCACAACGCGCAATCTTCTGTTCACCCTCCTCTGCCAAATTCAGCTGACAATCTTAGTGGAAATGAAATTAAAGACCAATGTTAAGGAATATTTTTTACTAATTAATGATAAAGAAAATAATGTGATCGGATTTTCAACAAAAAAAGTAATATTAATGTGTTCTTTATTGTGTGGTGTGTGTATATCGATGAAAATTTAGATGTTGCCAAAAATATTTCGTTCAAGTTTTTATATTATAAGTTCCTTTATTGTTTTTCGTGCTCCCAAATAAATCTACAGAAACATATGCACATCTTGTGAATAGGTTCATAGATGGGTGGGTAAAATTTGTTCCAGAAAAAATCAATATCGATTTCAAAAAACCAATACACACTGCAGTGTTGTCAGTGTGGCTGGCAGCTCAAATTATAGGTTGCCATTTTCACCTTGGACAAAACTGGTATCATAACGAGCCATTCATTGAGGTTGAGTAAGGAATATACTAGGCGGACTGTGAGAAAGGAATTTTTTTGAAATTATCTTTGTGCGTCCGTTTTTACCCTCAAACGAAGTTAGTGAATTATTTTTATGTGACATCATGTCTATTAAACCTCTTGGCGACAAACAAATTTAAGAATTCTGTGATTACGTTTTATAAACACATATTTTTCCAGATGCGATTCTTCCTGGTTGGGCTGAATTTTCATTGTCCACGATCCACACAATAAATTATTGTGAGTCGTTTCACTCAAATTTGAATAGGCTCATACATACTTCCCACCACAGTGTTTAAACCTTTGTATAAGTGTTATAATACTATTGCGCGTCAGGGTTACATCACTCGTAACCCAGCTTCTGGAAAGATTAGCTAGTACTAATGTACTGTACCTTTGCCCAAGGGATGCCCGAATACTTTAATCGTGCATATTTCCATCGAGGCTCTTTCCATGTCTTGATGAGATGAGGTGATAGTGAGTATGAGGGTGTGGAACCAGTGGAAAAACTTAAATCTAACTTAAGCCTAATTAACCAAATCCTGGGGATCGTAGGGCTAATTCCCCTAAAGGGAGGAATATCTAAGGTAACAGCCAGGAAACAAGTCCGGGACCCCTAGGTTCTTAGCCAGGTTCACTGACCATTACACCACGGGTTCGATTTTAAGAAGTGTTGTAAGACGTACAGAGTGAAATGTAAGTTACATTCGCTTACGAAGCAACCCGCCAAAGAAATTAAAGAGAACAGTTGAAAAATAGAAGTTCTTGGCTGATAAAATGGATGAATCAAGTTGTAGAAAAATATGTATGTTTGATTTCATTAAAAAAGGTGTTATGTAAATTTTTACCTGTTTAGTATTTATGCTCTAAAAGGACAAAACATTTTCACATTTTGTAGAATTTTAAAATTTACAAACAAAATATTAATTTTCAAATAATTATCCAATGATTCTAGAAATTTAATTTCCTATTTATAAACAGATCACAACAAAGAATAAAAGTCATCAAATAATTATACGAACAAGACAAAGAATCGTTTCTAATCTAGGCTATAATTTATTTGATTTCTTTGGTAGGTTTGACCTCTATAAGTTGTCTAGTATGGCGTATAGCCCTAATTTGACTTTTGACCCTGAGTTGTGTGACGTAATCATTGTGTGTTGAGTCGCAACACACCCCCCAGAGTTTTCCCTGGTGACTCATACCTGGTTCCAGTATATTTCCGTCTGACCTGAGTTTCCCCTCTGGTTATTTCCATGACGACACGAGGTTAACGACCTGTTATCCTCCTTCAATGTCACAAAGGTTTATTTCTGGTCTTCTATGTGGCAATAGGTTTTCCCTGATACGTGGCGCCAGTTTGGCGGCTCGACAAGACAGGAATAGATCATGACCTTGAATGATGTCGCAACTCTTCCCATATATGCGGCAATGGGTTTTCCCTGATGACTGGTGCCAGCTTGGTGGTTCGACAATACATAAATTGAACACGACCTTGAATGCTGTTGCAACCCTCCCCATCTATGTGGCAATGGGTTTTCCCTGATGACTGGCGCCAATTTTGTGGCTCTATAAGACGAGTCGAGACAGGAATAGATCGTGACCTTTAAACCGTGAGCTAGTACATGAGGTCATTGACATTGACAACCCTCCCTCGGCAATGGGTATTCCCGATGACGTTATCGCACTGTCGCAGCCCTGATGAATCATACCTGGCACCAGTTTGGCGGATCAACAAGACGAGTCAAGACAGGAATAGATCGTGACCTTGAAACTGTGAGCTAGTACATGCGATCATTGACACTGACAACCCTCCCTCGGCAATGGGTATTCCCGAAGACGTCATCGCACTGTCGCAACCCTGATGACTCATACCTGGAGCCAGTTTGGCGGCTTGACAAGACAAGTAGAGAGAGGAATAGATCATAACCTTGAATGATATCGCAACCCTCCCCCTTCTATATGGCAACGGGTTTTCCCTGGTGACGTCATCAACCTTAGCTTGTAACAGCTATAAATATCAGCAACTGTTTTGAAATTCTTTCATTGTATAACTTGTCTTCGAGTGTTAAATAAGCAAACCAAGATGAGTGATTACGGTTCGCTAACTGATATGGGTGAGTAAATGTACTTTTCTAACAGGCACATTTATTATTTATTTGTTGTTAAATTAAAGTGTATATATTTAATTTATTTTTAAATTACAATAAACCATGTCAGAGTTGACTAAGTTTATTAATTTATAATAGGTTTATGAGAATTAAAACTATAGATAACATAAAGGTGTCCAAGCAGTCACTTTTGGATAAAAGTTATGCCCGAACAAATGTTTATTATAGTCAAGGATATTTTATTGAAAAAAACTGGATTGGTAGCTTTAGTTAAATGGCAATTAGTTTGTTGGTAATTTACTAATGGCTAAATATTATTTTAAAATCTCATAAATAAGAGTGGATATAATGAATTAAATAATTTGTTTTTTATCTAAGAGTAGTTTATTGAATAAATTTATTACAAATTAACATTATTTGAGGGGAGTTTACCAAAAACTAAATTTTATTTAAAAGATGTTTTGAACCAGTTTTATTATAATTAACATAATGAGGTGTTTATTAAGGGTAGTGTTTTAAAATACCACAATTCCATCAGTTTCTGTGACCCCTGCAATTATGAAAGACGTTGCATAGTCCAGCCTAAATTTTATAGTAAACAAACCATTTACAAATATTTGTAGGGTTTCAAAAGCACTTTTGTACTGTTCAAAAGTATCTAAAAACACATTCTCACCGCGAAAAAAGGCTGTCCATTTCCAAAAAAAGCTAATAGATTTGCAACGGTCCCCATCCTGCACATAGGGGAATATATGTAAAGCCCGGCCTTTGGCCGAGGACGCCCATTACTGTCGAGCTTTTAAATACAGATACCGAAAACAGGATAACGCTTCAAAGTGGGGCATGTGTTATAAAGTACACATTGCCCTAGACGAGCTAAAGTTGCTAAATGTCTCAGATTAACATAACACTCTGGATATTATTTTATCTTACTATTATATCACGTAGATAATCTGTTTTGTATTTTATAATCCAAGCTATACTGAATATAAAATTAAGCTGTTGCATTATTTTTAGAGAATGAGCTGTGGGGAGATTCTCAGACATCCGTGGATCTGATGGTCCTCGGTGTCTACCTGGAGGAATTGACCGCAAACGGTTGGTAATTGATTACTAATGAAATACCAGATTTGTAAGAAAGAATAATTAGCTTTTAAAAACCAAACAAAAAATACAACCATGCAAGATTGTTTCGAAATAGGAATAATGTGTTAAATTGGTGGGTTTTTCGTGAATAAAATTGCGTATTATCAGTTTTTGTTTTATAAATGCTCTACGGTAAGTATCATATTGATTTAAGGTTATTTTCTTGTTGCAATATTATTGTATGACACCTTGGCTCAGTTGGTAGAATGTCTACCTCTTGATCTAGGTGTCCCGGGTTCGAGTTCCGGCAGGATAGCTATTATTGTGAAAATTACTATTGAAATTAATAGTGCGTTTCTGTATGATGATGCATGGCTATCACTTACGTTAAAAATTCTAATACAAAATTATGTTTGTTTCAGATGCATGAGATATGGTATCTCCTCCACATAAGGTGTTTAAGTGGTATCACCCACTAGCACCCACTAGCACCCCTAGTACCACACGAGCCTATAAAGGACTCTTTTTTTTTGCTCTGGATGCAATTGATTCATCCAGAGGTAAGATTATTATTTTACGTTAAATTAATTAAAAAATTATGCATAAGTTGAAAGAGTATATAATGAGCAGATTGTTTAGTTAACCTCTATAATAGAATACTAATAGGTGAAACAATTTTAAAATAGAACCAACCTTAAAATAAACGTAATGTCCCAAATATTGTGTGAAATAAACAAGTGTCTTTTAAATTGGGTAGATAGAGCAACCGAGGGATCCGTTTTAATATTTGATATTTACACTGTCCGCTCCAAGAGCAAACTATAAATAAAATGGTCATTATGTTTTCAGGAATTATTTTACTAACATATATGATAATTCGATTGATTTAAAAAGTGCAAAGAATGATTTTTTTAGATTGACTTTGTTTGGAAGAATATTGTTTCAAATGCTTACTTTATATTTAGTTTGACTTGAGTTTGAATTCAAACTCTTGTGTTTTAGCTCAAATGAATAACGGAGATCCCTGTCCGAGCCAGGGTGAAGACGTGGTCTAGACCCCAAACTCCGCAGCACCCATTCAGCTGGTGGGAGCTTTGCTGCCTCCAGAAAGTGGAGGCATCATCTCACAATCCGGTGATGCCGAAAATGTCGGCTCTATCCACTCACTTCCAAGCCAAGGGAAAGACTCTGGTCCAGCCCTAACATTCGCAACCCCCATTCAACCAGCAGGAGCTTTGCCGCCTCCAGGTAGCGGAGGTGCCTTCCCACAAACTGGTGGTGTAGGGGTGAGGCAGGTGGGAATCACAGCCACCCTTCAAGGCGTGGATATGGTGGTGGCGTGCCCGTCATTAGCACCACAGACGAGAATTAGTGTCCCGGTAAATCAAGTTGTTGGAGCATTGTCAATTGGTATCTCTCTTCGAATCGTCGAAGAGAGAATAAAACAATTGAGGCGTTTCTATTATAGTGGTAGAGAAGTTACCGTATATATTGATACTCCAGCAAGCGATTGTGAAGCATTAAACTTGCTTGAAGAGCAAATTACGGTTTTTCTCAATCGGCTGCCTTACCATGGTATCAGCGCTGATGATCATGTCAGCTTAGTTTTGAATAGCACGGACTCGACGTTTAATCCTGTGTACGTCTCATTTATGCGGGCGGATCAGTTAGACGCTCGAGCCTTGCTCGATAACGTAAGTCATATGTTTCAGAGTATTAATTTGTTCTTAAGTAATGCACCACTGTATGTTAAACTCAGACATTTTAAGGATCCTCGCGGGAGTGCACATTATTTTGATAAACTTTCCCCAGCTACCAAATACAGTAGAAGAAATCAAGGAATCATTACAATTCAAAATGGTGACAATAGGCTTTGCCTTGACCGTGCATTGGTTGTCAACAAGACTGTGTGTGAATTTAAAAGAGAGCCAGAATGCATGGACATGAATATCTATAAGCACATAAAGGAGGGCTGCAATCTTCAAAATACTAAACAGAAGATTTATGCCATGATGCCCGTGTGAATCTTTTAAAAGTTGGTGGTGGAATACCTGAACTGAAACCATTTCAAACATACCTCACCGAATACAAAATCACAGTGTTCAGGGAACTTGGGGGTGGGGGGGGAAGGTCCATATGAGGGGCCTACTTATCCCGAACATTCCTTTAAGGGCTAACTTGATTTGTATTTTCACGACGATAAGCAAAACATTTTGACGTCATATCATCCTTGGCAGCCGGATTTAAATGATCTTAACTATGCCGTGAGTGCCGTGTGCCGTTCTGTATTAATAATGCGCTCAAGTGTGAATCCACGTGCAAAAAGTGCTACGTTTAAGCGGTCTGCAGTCGAGGTAGAACTGTGATATGTAAAGACTGTGGGCGTTGGTTCACAAATCAGATATATTTTGATAACCATAAACGTCCCAGTTTTTGCAGAGGTCACAGGTCGGTCTGTGATGTCAAAAAAGGTTTGTGAGGTTTGTGGGCAATTTTTTAGTTTGGAAAAGTCAACTTATTCACACAGTTGTTTTGAGACTTGTTGTAGAGTATGCGATACATATCGTTCTTTTGTTCATTTCTGCTATATCAAGCGGCCCCATCCAAGCCGTCACTGGAAAAGAGCTATTAAATGTTTGTGTTCTATGATTTTGAATGCAGACACAAAATGCTTCTTCAAGGTGCGGTCAACACGTACTTGCACGAACCTAACCTCAGTGTCGTACAGACGTGTTGCAAGGCCTGCCTTCATATCGATGTAAATGACCATCATTGCACCCAATGCAGGGGCGAGAGGACTCGCAAATTCAAGGGTGATACCACATTAGCCCAATTTTGCGGATTTATAGAACAAATTAAAGCAACAAAATTTAAGGTTATCAGCTTCCTATGCCATAATGCGAAAGGCTATGATGGGGAATTTATTTTAAAATATATTATGGAGGCTAAATAATGGATTCCAAAGCTCATAATGAACGGTGGGAAAATCATGGTCATGCGCTACGGCCCGCTCCACTTTATTGACTCGCTGAACTTTCTCCCGATATCATTGTCCAAGATGCCCAAAATATTAGGCTTGGACGAGTCTTTGGCCAAGGGACATTTCCCAATTTTTTCAATAAAAAATAAACGCAGGGTATAGGGGTCCCTTGCCGCCAAAGGAGGACTACTGTATCGGTGAGATGTCAGTTGAGGGAACAAGAACTTTGAGAAGTGGTATGACGCGCTGGTCAAAGAAAATTATGTATTTTAGCTTAACCACGAGTTGTAACTGTACTTTGTGAAAGATGTAGGGATCCTACGGAAGGCCTGCCTGCAGTTTAGAAACATGCTTATGGAAAAAGCAAAGGTGGATCTTTCCAGAGAGGTTTGTACGATCGCAGGAGCGGCCATGTGTGTATACCGCTTAAGTTATCATAAGGAGAATACCGTCGGTATCATCCCTAACGGTGGCTAACGGTGTGCATACCAACAGTCACACGTCGCCATAATATGACTCTGCTGGGAGGTCCACAGACGTGGTGTCTCTATCCGTCATGCGGGTAACGGCCTTGAGGAATATGTGTAAGGGCGACATATAGGCGGCGTTGTTAAATCTGGAGATACCACCAACGTCTTCCAGTTCTGGAACTGTAATTGGCACGGGTGCCCTTTCTGTTATCCTGACTGGACTACCACTGTCAAAAATAGCCCCCACGAGACCATGGAGACGCGCTATGAAGCGACCATGGCTTGTGTTGAAAAGTTTAAGAATGCCAGCTACACGGTCGTAGAGATGTGGGAGTGTATGTTTAATGCGATGAAACACACAGACAAGGACTTGAAACAATTTGTACTCCAGCACGAGGTGTATACCAGGGATCCCTCAGCCCCAGGGATGCATTCTTTGGCGGACGTACAAATTGTATCAAACTGTTCCACGAAGCAGACGTTTCTTGAGGATAGAATATCAAGTACTTGGATATGTGTTTTTGTATCCTTACGTTTCTAATTACAACAAATATCCCATCGGCCATCCCAAAATTCTATTGGAACCAAATTTTCTGTCTTGGATCAAGTAGAAGGCATAGCCAAAGTTACCGTGACGCCTCCGTGGGATTTATTCATGCCCGTAAAGCCTACATGGATGCCCGACAAGTTAATGTTCATTTTGTGCAGAAAATGCGGGGAGGAAAAAAACCAAGGCACGTGTCAGCACAACGAAAAAATTATCGCTAGTTTATAGGCGTCTGGGTGATTGACGATATCCGGAAAGCCGTTGAGAAAGGCTACACTGTTGAAGCAGTACATGAAGTGTGGGAGTACAATATATCTGTTTACGATCGGCAGACACGTTCGGGTGAATTGTTTCAAGGATATATTGATATTTTTTTGAAAATTAAACAAGAAGCCAGCGGATGGTCATAGTGGTGTACCTCACAAGATGAGAAGTACGCTTACATTCAAAATTACGAGGAAAGGGAAGGAGTAAAATTGATTTCGGCTCTGCTCATAAAAACCTTGGTCTACGCACTCTGGCTAAACTCTTTTTAAATTCGCTATGACGAAAATTTGCTTAAAGACCCGATTTAACACACGTGGCCGTTGTTAACTACTATCAGGGAATCAACAAGTACCTAACGGATTCGTAAATCACTATGGACAGCGTCATTGATGTAAATGATGAGGTTATGTTTCTCAATTACAAGGATTCGCATGACGCGTTGCACCCTAACCCTAACACGAGTGAGGTGGTGGCATGCTACACGACTGTTATGGCTAGGTTGCACTTATACAGCATCCTTGAACAATTGGGGGACCGTGTTTTGTATCACGATACAGGTAGCGTTCTATTCCCTGAACGCCCCGCCGATTGTAGTCCACCAACCGGAGACTTTTAGGTGACCTCATTGACGAACTTCAAGAATACGGCACGGAAAGCTACATGAGCGCCTTTGTATCTGGCGGTCCCAAGAATTAAGTGTACCGAGTTTGTATTGGTGGTGATCCTGCCAAAACAAAAACTTTTTGCAAGGTTCGCGGGATCGCCATAAGCTACGGCAACTGGAAAGACGTTAATTTTGACGTTTTGAAAGCGATGTTTACTGAACAGGCCGCGGAAAGATACATACAGATTGTAAGAACAGGTCTTGTGACTGATTGTACCGTTTCGTAGAATAATTTCTACCGGTCTGTGTACACCAAACGTAGGATAAACTATGATTATTATACGTTGCCGTTTGGGTATCAGAGACCTTGTAAACGAGCTCGCCACGACTTAAAGTTGATCACTTAGACGTGATGTATAATCACCTTTTTTTCTTTCGCTCTAAACAGTTCCACTGACATACCATTTCTAAAAGATTTGTGATTTTTTTTATTTTGTTCTGCATGAAAACACGCATATTTTTTATTGATTTATTTTATGCACCCGAGATACTTTTTTAAAATTTGTTTATCCGCCAGTACAATCGTTCACTTACCTGATTATTTCTAGTCAAATAAAATTAGCTGCTTGTACATATTTTAACTCTAGTTAATTTTTTTTCCTTGTACATATTTTAAATTGAAACCATCTTGTTGTGTATATATATTCAAATACTCTTTAAACTGGACTTTTTAAATTAATACCAAGGCCACTAATCCCCCTACGAGCTCAAGAAATTGATTATTGTTTCCTCTACACATAAACATGTATAATTTACTTCAATGTGTAAGATATATTCTATAACTATAATTTTTTGTAAATAAATATTCCAAGTATAGTTTGAACAATATTTCTAAAACTTTTATTTGTGTATACTTTTCATGGTGTGAGATATAGTTGTATAAACTTTAATTTGTGTAAATAATTATTCCAAGTGTACTTTTTACGGCATGAACTATATTTCTAAAACTTGTATTTGTGTGTGAATAAATATTGCAAGTATACTTTTTTGTGGTGCGAGTTATATTTGTAAAAACCTTTATTTGTGTAGATAAATATTCCAAGTATACTTTTTGTGGTGAAAGATATACTCGTAAAAACTTTTATTTGTGTAAATAAATATTCCAGTTTTCTTTTATTGGCGTGAGCCATATTTTTAAAACTTTTATTTGTGTGCCATTAAATAAATATTCCAAGTATACTTTTCACGGTGTAAGATATACTAGTATATAAATATTCAATGTATACTTTTAATGATGTCAGCTATTTTTGATTGAATAAATATTATAAAAACCTTTATGTTTTTGTTTTAACTTCGGTCCCCCCCACCCTCTTATCCTATATATACAAATTAATATAGCCTATAAGCTCATTCTCAAACATTATGGACAATTTTAAACATCAATTTGCGGCCATCATCAGCAGCCCTTCCGGCTTACATTTTAGCCAACTTTATCCGTCACTTGGACAAAATGTGTGACGTTAAATTTGATAAAATCACCTCTTATAATGCTTTATGGCAACCGGGATTCGAACAGGACTGGTCAAGTCCCCGCGTCATATTCTGTAAGGATTTTCCGGAAATAAATGACACCTGTAATGACTCTCCAAAGCTGAGTATTCACGATACGTCTCTCTATGTATCCAATATTGTGTATTTAGTCAACTATCTGGTCAGAGCAAGGATACACAGTGAGCCGTCTGGGTGGCGTGAGTTTCTCACGGCGCTTCCTTAAATAAACGTTCCGAAAAATTTATTGTAAATCCGAAACGTTTCGTGCCCATTAGAGATCAGACTCCCATACCCCAACCACTTACACCGTCGCAACGCCCCAATAACAATAAACTGAAAAGGGTGAAGAAAAAAGGTGGCTGCCGTTCCGAGCTTAATGGCCCCTTTAGCCAACATCTACTACGACCCATCTCATCCTGCATGCTTTGCAGGGGTGGTGTCTCTCATAAAGGCGTCCAAGAAAGATCCCGACAAAGTACGAGAATGGCTTTATGCACAGGACATGTATAGCCTACACAAACCGATGATGAAAAAAGTTTCCACGCAACAAGTACGTGGTGTCAAACATTGACGATCTCTGTCAAACCGATCTCAACGATATGCGAAGTCTCGGAAAATACAACGACGGTGCAGTATACTTGCTCACTGTCATCAATGTGTTTAGCAAGATGGCCTGGGCGAGGACGCCATAATTCAAGACGGGGAGCGTCGCGAGAGACACCCTTCGGGACATTTTTAAACAAAGCAGCCGTAAACCTCTAAGTTTACAGATGGACAAGTGGACAGAGTTCACGGCACGTATATTCCGGAAATTTATCAAACAAGAAGGCGTGCATTACTACACCACTCATTCGGACGTGAAGGCAAGCATCGTGGAACGATTCAATAGAACTCTGAAAGGGCAAACGTGACACTACTTTACCAAAGATAACACGTATCGTTATGTGGACGACCTCCAAGATCTCGTCAACGGTTACAACGGCGCAAAACATTCCATTAATAAGATGGCACCTGCCAACGTTTCAGAAACCAATGTCCTTAACAGATATAATCTGTACGGCAAACGGCGTCCAAACTCAAATAGTAATACAAAAATGAAAGTCGGTGACACGGTGCGTATTAACAAAACGAATTGCAACGCGTACGTCTTCCTTAAACTTTTAAAGTTTATAAAATACTACGTGTCAAGGGTAGAGGTGGCATAAAGAAAGTGTACGTGCAGTGGTAAGGTACCTCACAAAGTTTAATTCTTGGATTCCTGCCAGTTACGTCAGTGCCTTACCATGTAGGATCAGTTTTACATTACTTTACTGGGTGACAGCTCTATGGGATATTTCCCGAAAAGTACGCTCGCGAATCTCACCACGCAACTACCTTACCATGTTACAGTCGAAGACCCGTATGAAGTTGCTCTCGCTGAATTTTAATATCCATATTATTTAACCACCGTAAACGAGGGACAAAATATTGTATGGTACAACTGGGTTGACGCTAACTGCGTAGTACAAATATTCAAGGATCACATCCCTCTTGGAATCTACAGCACTATCCAAGAATTTGTCAAAGCCCTAAACGAAGTAGAAGCGTTTAAAGGGGATTCCGGAGTTGTATTCAAGTACACAAACCCTAACCAAAAAGTGGAAGTTGTTTCTTATTCACCAAATATAAAGCTTCTGAATCTATTAAGTCAACTAAGTCTACAGCTCGGTTTCGCTCCTAAGACTTATCTGATAAAAGTTCATAAGTCACCGTACAACGCCAACAATCTGTTAGGCTTGCCCTTGCAAATGTACATCTACACGGAAATCGTCAATCCTCAGCCCGTGGGTGACATTGTGGCAACTCTTTTACGTATCATCGGTATCAACAACATAAATTATCTATACGGCATACATAAGACAGTTAGCTATGACCAGTTGCATTACGTACCCTTACTTAGAAGGGAAATTGTAATCTTAGAAATCAATATAAGAACAAACACTGCTGAACCTGTACCATTTGAATTTGGAAAAATGTGCGTGAAACTTCATTTTCGACGCTGCTCAACAAGAACTTTCCCTACCAAAGATATTACGTCAACCAGGCTGGAACAGAAATATCTTTGATATACCATGGTGTTCCCTATCAACACGGGCATGGGATAGGAAGTTTTTCAGTGGCCTTTTTAAGGACGTCGTACCGTTGCTGAGAAGCGGGTCTAAAGCAATTAGGAAATAGGCGCTTCATAAGGATATCAACGTGCTCTCAAACGTCGTCAATCAGCGTCGTCCTTTCAAAGAGGCTCTACAGCAGCGTATCGGCGAGGCTGAAAAAAAACTGAAACGTAAGGTGGAGCAAAAGATCGACACACTGATGACCGGCTAAGGCTATAAAGGGCGTCGTAAGAATCACCGACGTCAGTCTTCTGTCGTTGTCCGACGTAAAAAGGTCAAGAAAGAAGCGGTAGATATTTTCAGTTGAAATTTCCTTTCTATACCCCAGTCTTGCGAGTGTGCCAGCAGTAAACTCGATCTCTTTTACGTCCCACCCACTCAAACCAGTCTTTAAAGTGGGCAATTCCTCCAGTACAAGCCTGTCTCTTCCCTCTCCAATGATTTACCCATCGAATCTACCAATACCGATCAAGGAGAGTTCTATATCGATCTTTCACAGACTATGCTTTATCTCAAGGCGGCCCTCATGCAACCCGACGGTGGCGCTTTGAAAGAGGTGGATCAAACAACTCCCGTCAACAACTATTTGCATTCACTATTCAAACAGATGGATTTGTTTTTAAACCAAAAGCTTCTCTCACCACACAGCAACTCGTATGCTTATACATTAAGACGCTGCTCAATTACAAGAGTGACGCCAAAATAACACATGTTACTTGCGGTCTGTGGTTCGCAAACAGCCCCGGAACCTTGCTAATGCCAGCAACAAGGGATTTGAGGCCAATCGCAGTCTCACCACAAAGAGTAAGATGGTGGTTATTTTGGGGAATTTACATGGTGACGTGTTTAACCAAGAGAAATAATACCTTTTGAACGGCACCGAACTCAGAGTCAAGTTGGTCCATTCCAGAGAAGAGTTTAGTCTTATGGCCGTCCTTGAACTCCTTCACTTTAAAGTGCACATCGCTGAAGCCGGCCTTCTAGTGCGACGTGTCAAATTAGTACCTTTTATACTGTTGACACATACCAAAGCATCGAAGGTAAAGCCTGGGAAAGTATCCCATCACCCACGTGGAATTAAAAACACTCACTATTCCTACGGGTGTGCAAGGGAAATGACTAGACAACGTATTCACCGGACAGTTACCCAAACGATGAATTGTGGGATTTGTATCAATGGTGGCACTCAACGGAGGAGACGCCACCAAGAATCCATTCAACTTCCAAACCTACGGCATGAACCATTTCTCACTGGACATGGACGGGGAACGACTGCTGTCAAAACTGCTACAGCATGATTTTTCAAACGGCAACTATGTCATGTCCTACAACACACCATTTTCTGGAACGGGTACTCATTACATGAACGAAGATAGTGACATCACACAGGAAGCCTTCCCTAAGAGATATCATCTCATGGCTTTCGATCTCTCATCTAATCTGTCCGCCCACATGACATCGCATTGGAATTTGACGAGGTATGGCTCTCTAATCATCGAACTGAGCTTCACTAGAGCTCTCATCGAAACCGGAAACTGTATCGTGTACGGGAAGTTTGCCAACATCATCACCATCGACAAGTACAGAAACGTCGTGACCGATTATGGAAGTTAATATAAACGGTTTCCCTGCCCTTACACTCGTAATTTAAATCATGGACGTCATTGTGGATTTACAGAGCTTCATCGACGACAACAAAGAGTTTATGGTCAAGGAACTGAGTGTTTTATATGTATGCGGTACATTACTTCAACATTGTGTGTAAAAAAAACCCATACTCTATCGAGGAACTTTCAGCCACCGCTAAAAAGCAAGCCGCCTATATCGTCAACAAACTGTACGGTATTCCCTGGGATAGCGGTGATGTGGATTACAGCCTGCTTGAATCCCTTATCTCCCATGCCACAACGCGTGCAGAAACCATCTACGTCAAGGGGGCAGAAAATATTTTTTTTAGTCAAATACACGCCTACGCCCGTCGTAGATCTGTACGACAGAGGTTGTTCGTCTTTGAAAACACTTAAATTGGGCCGCACCATGTCCATGGCACAAAGTTGTGTATGGAATTTCTGTTCGGCCTCCATCTTTGGGAATTTCAAGATTGGATGATTGAAGATGGACACGCACACCATAAGACGTGCGCTGAAAACAAACCCGTGGTTCCGTTCTTTACGGTCGGGTGTTTTCCCTGCTGATCAACTACCCGCAAGAATAGAGCTACCTGCTGCTCTCGTCATCAACACTGATCCACATACCAAGCCTGGGACGCATTGGTTTGACATCTTTATCGACAAAACGGCAGGGGAGAATATTTTGACAGTTATAGTTTTCCACCCCGTATAAAGTCGCATCTGGCATTTATACGCAAAATCACTTCCCGCACGTCTCATAGTACGCTGAAATTTCAAAGCATAGCATTGGACGTTTGCGGCAATTACTGTCTCATGTACCTTCTCTATCACGCTCAGAAAATTCGGATGAAAACTTTCCTAACACTATTCTCGCCACCAAATCATACAGGCAACGACGCTAAGGTGGTAAGATAATACAACACATTTTTCAAGACTGTAGGGTCCTGCCGCCCCTCAAGATGCTGCGTCCAATCAGCATGCGCCTATAAAAGGGGCGTCCCGACGGCTTACTTGCCATAACCGGGACATTCGTCGGAGCGATCAAACATCATAGAAGGCCAAGACGTTTGGACCAGCAAAGCAAAGCCGGTGAAGCCATTCGCCTTGACCAGTATTTTCAACACTTGGTTTCGACTGCACAAAGTCGACGCCAAGCGAGTCATCGTCGTCATGAGCGTCAAGAACAATTTTACGCCCTATGTTCAGTTATAAAAATGCGGAGGGAACTGTGCGGTGTTTAACTATACAGGGTGGCAAGAACTGGGCAACTACAAGTTAGTAATATCAAAGTTTTTCAGCAACACGCAACCTCCTCAAGATATAAGTCTGAATATTCATGAAATATCGCTTATACGCATGTACGGTACTGTATGGTCGTCATCTGCGGGAAACAAGACGCCAGACTGAAATGGGTCACCTATCTAGCACCTAGCCGGGTGCGTCTTTGGGAGGTGTGGGACCTTATCAACGTCACCATCGACCGCTGGGATATATGGTCGACACCCATCGCACGCTATTGCAACGATTTGATCGACACACTCGTCGTGAATGTATGTGACACGCTAACAGAATCAACGGATGTCATCGACCTCGAACAGCCTACGGTGGAAACGTACATCAGAAACCTGGGTCGTATCAGTGCTACCTACTATACACGTCAAGTCGTCGGTTTGGACTATTACATGCTGGATTGTGAACTTAAAACAATTTTACTAACCCATCTCAGAGACACTGTAGAAAAACGTATAAACGAATACATGTGGTATTATTGTAAAAGTGTATAATACATATTATGTATGATGTTTGTGTAACCTTTAATATATGTCTGTGAAACCTTTAATGTTTAATACATATATGTTTTGTAATATCGTGTTTTATTTACGCAAAACCTGTTTGTACCTTACACGTAGGTTAACCAGAAACAAGTCTTGACTTGTCAACTCGGCACACTGGCACCAAATATGAACAGGATCAATGACCTCACGGTCCCAATCTATTCCTGTCTCGACTTGTCTTGTCGAGCCGCCAGTCATTAGCGAAAACCCATTGCCTCATAGAAGGGGAGGGTTGCGTCATCATTCAATGTCGTGATCTATTCCTGTCTCTACTTGTCGAGCCACCAAATTGGCAACAGGTATGAGTCATCAGGGTTGCGACAGTGTGATGACGTCATTGGGAAAACCCATTGCCGGGGGAGGGTTGCCAGGATCATTGACCTCCTGTACTAGCTCACGCTTTCAAAGTCACGATCTATTTCTGTCTCGACTTGTTTTGTCGAGCTGCCAAACTGGCGCCAGTTATGAGTCATCAGGGTTGCGACAGTGCGATGACGTCATAGGGAAAACCCAATGCCGAGAAGAGGGTTGTCAGGGTCAATGACCGCATGTACTAACTCACAGTTTCAATGTCACAATCTATTCCTGTCTTGACTCATCTTGTCGAGCCGCCAGTCATCAGGGAAAACCTATTGCCTCATATATGAGGAGGGTTGTGACATCATTCAAGGTCGTGAACTAGTCTTGTCTTGTCGAGCCGCCAAACTGGCTCTAATCATTAGGGAAAACCCATTGTCACTTACATAGGGATGGTTGCAAAATCATTCAGGGTCATGAACTATTCTTGTCTTGTCGAGCAGCCAAACTGGCGCCAGTCATCAAGGAAAACCCATTGCCACAAAGAAGGGAATGGTTGCGACATCATTCAAGGTTACGATCTATTCCTGTCTTGTCGAGCCGCCAAACTGGCGCCACGTATAAGGCAAAACCCATTGCCAAATAGAAGACCATAAATAAACCTTTGCGACATTGAAGGTGATCAACAGGTCGCTAACCCCATGTCATCATGGAAATAACCAGAGGGGAAAGTCAGGTTAGACGGAAATATACTGGCACCAGGGAAATTCCAGGGGGAGTGTTGTGACATAAAACGCAATGATTACGTCACGTAACTTGGGCTCTAAGGTCAAAGGTCAAATTGGGGCCATAGGCCATACTAGACTACTTCTATATTCAAGTAAAAATACGTGGTCATGTTGAAATAAATGTTTGAAATGTAACGAAATTGTCTTCATTATTATATTTTTTTTTTCTGAGGGACGAAATTTACATTTAAAAAATACAACTTGGGCAGAATTTAGCATAAACGGCCAAACCAATTAGCCTTTCTCGACCCATTGTTGATTTCTAGTAGGTTTTAATTCCATTCGACGAATTAAATAACTCTGCTATTGAAGTAGTAACTGGTATCACAAAAATAGTTTTAAATAGGCACTAGAGATTTGAAAAAACATAGCAAAAATGTAAGCTTTCATTTGTATATCAACTTTGTTGTATTTTGTATCAAGAATTCTTTCTATAATTTCAACGCTTTATTGTAGTTGGAAAAGTTGAATTTATGTGTTATTGGTGCATCTAGTATCTCTTCATCTGTTAGCATCATATATATTTTATTTTAGTGAGAGGGAATCTAACGATTGCTGTATATTTTACGAAAATTGACAAGGGGGCCCATGACCTGGGTCCCCTACTGAATTCACCACTGTTTGTAATTAATATGTTAATTTATATTATATTATAAATTAACTGCAAAAATCATTAGACGACTTGGTTTTTATACAGAACTATATACTCCTGAGATAATATGTTAATGTATTATTAACATTATACCATATTATGCAAGACTAAATATATTGGAAAATGTATATTTGCAATATAAATCCACATTATGGGGATGGAATCCCAAAAATAAATTGTATAAGCTTGTATATATAATTAATGTGTTTTTTTTAAGTGATTGTGTTCACTAATAATATTATTGTGAACTATGTGTAGCTTTAATTTAAAACATTTAAAATATAATGATCAACCTGGTAATAAAATATAATAATTATTTTTATATTGCAATATATTACTTTTAAAGAACTTTTAAATTGTTTATATGATATGTTGAATTTTCCTATAATGTTATGAATAATTATGTTCTAGCAATATAATAAATTTGAATTAATCATCAATATGTTATTTTTAAATAAAATATTTAATATTTTAGAGAAGAACAAGTACTAAGGTGCGTATGTTTTAATAATGAAGGAAATTATTTCAATTAATTGGTTAAACATTGAGCTGTAACAAACTAATTTAAAACTTTCCTTCTTTATTATTAGTATAAATTTAGTTTCATAATTTAAAAATATTATATGTGGGTTAGTTAAACATAATATTTCATATGACTAAAGAATATCAAATAAACCAAAAAATTCTATTGTGATTCTGCTAGAAATATATTTAAATAAAAAATAACGTTAAAAATCATCTAAAAGTAAATATGATACAAAATATGTAATCAGTTGCAACATATTTGATTAATTGATTTTTTGTAACTTGGAAATCAATGTTGAAATGTTATTCTATTTGTCGTAGGTTATAACAACAATTGGACCTGCAAAACCACAGCGTTCCACATCCAACAACAACTCAACTGTTACATCTTTAGAACACCTTGACTCTGAACGTTGCCATCTTCTAGCATTAAACAACCCAATGCCAGGGTCTCCCAAAGCAGCTACTCCTCCTCATAAGCTTTGTTTGGAGACAAGCTTTACTTCTCTTCAAAGTCCTACGACTGATGCTCAATGCAGTGTTAGTCCTCATTCATCCACTTGCAGTCATCTAATAGTTTCTGGCAATCGAACTCTAAAGCCTGCTTACGCATCTTCACCATTTGCTTTACATCCCGTGCTCTCCTGGGAATATGCAGCCATTTTAGAGGAACATCATGCGAATAATGGCATAATTTTGGGGAGAAGTAAAGATGATAATGATCAGAAAACATTAAAATTAGACCTGATTCATGATGACTGGTTTGGATTGGCCCCTCTAGCTACTCCTGAATCTTTGTCAGAAGTATCAAGCATAAGTTCTCGTGCAAGTAGTTTGGTACTAAACATTGACAAAAGTGAAAAAGACTTAGGTTGTGCATCATCGAGACACTTGAATCGCAACATTTGCATTGAACATAATAAAGCAAATAAATCTCCTATTGTTTTGTATAAAAATTCTTTACCTTCTGAAATTCATAAAAAGAAATCCAAAATTAACTTTTCTTTAAAACAAGATGGATGTATATGTAATAACGCTACTAAAATAAACGATAGTATCAACACTAATATTTCACATTCTTCAGAGGAAGATGTTAGTTTTGAATCAGCTCAAGAAAATGATGAAGATGTGCCTCAATTTACTCAAAGTAATTCTTCTCTCAACAATGATAACTCTAGTGAAGTTTTTTCAAGTGTAAAAGGAACTCCCTTCACATCAGTTCATCAGCTTTTAATAAACAGAAAAGATGTAATTTCCTTGCGTGTGTTGAATAAAACAACATTTACAAGACCTTCTTCCGTTTCAAACATTTTAGATGACATGTGGCATAGTGATTTAACAGTTAGTTCCTCACCAAAGAAGACTAAGTTCTTCACACCACAAAATTCTTTCAATAGTAACGAGTGTTCTTCTACTGAAAAGTTTTCAACACCAGAAAACTACCCTCGCTATCAGAGCACTTCATCACAAGGTAAATTCACACATCCAAACGTCACAGACTACAACTCAACCTTATATGACGATTCTATTAAGAAATCGTGTTTGCATTCTTCCCCGTATTTTGAAAGTAAAAACAATCTTAACCATGATAAAAAAGACAAAAAAAATTCTAAGCTAGACTTAACAAATTTTCCTTTTGAAAACACAAAAGAAATATATTCTAAAAATAAGAATTTAGAAATATCATATATTTCCCATGGTAAATATATGAGAAGTGATACTAACAATATAGTAAAAAATTCTTCCTCCGATGATTCAATCTTAGTGCTAGAAGATGACAATATATGCAATAGTTATGGTAATAATAATGTAAGGAGCTCACAGGGGCCAGAATCTGTACATCATAGAGGGGAGGTACTACTTATGAACCAAAAAGAACATTCTAATAGAATAAAGGACTGTCATATTAAATCAAAAGACAAAACTGAAATTACAAATACTCATTTTCATGCTTTAGAATCTTTGCCCCTTCTAACTAATATTGGAGACGTTTCTGATAGTACATCTCGTGTTAAGAAGAAATACGTATATTCTATCACTTCAGTAGGTAGAGGTGAAAGTAGCGTGTGAACATTTTTGTTTACTCTTTGAAAAGAATTGTTGGGTAAAAATGTGTTATCAATTTATTGTTTTACTCTATATAGTCTATTTTCATTAATTTTCTTTCCACATTTCAAGTCAATGTATAGATTTTATTAATAACCAATATTGGTAAAAAAAAATGCAAAGCTTCTAGTTTTATATCATTCTGAAGTAGTTTGTATAATGTAGAAATAAATATGGTCATCAAATTATAGGCAAAGCAAAAGCATTTTACCAATGAAATGAGCCAAAATCTAAAATACTTTTTGTTTGAGATCATGATACAATATCTACAAATAATTATAGTAATTCTTTATATTAACATGTTTCAAAAGGATAAAAGCATACGTTGTAGTGTGTATACATGAAAACTAATGCAATGGTCAATATTGTTTATTTGAAATTTACTTTTCACCTAAATTTTGGATTATTGTAATTACATTTTCCTACATAAATACGTATTTATAATTTTTTTTAATAGTTCCACTTTTTTGATTCGTAGTTTTTTCTATATGATTATATTGATACATTATTTTTCTATTAATTAATATTTTTATTTTAATTCACAAAAACCTAATGTTGCTTTAAATCAATTTTATGTAATATTAAAAGAATAAACAATTGTAATAATTAAAGTAAGCTAGTAGGTATCTAAAACAAATTTAGGTGTATAAAACCAATTGTTTTGATTTTAGTAATATTTTTATTGGCTGAGTCATTGTGGAAAGAGGAATGTAGGTAAAACAAAACAATCCAAGCATTATAGTTTATACTTAAAAGCTGTCTCAATATGCCATAAATGTACTTATACAACTAAATTTCGCATGATTTTGGCCTACTACATATCAAATTAAGTTCATGGACGTTCATCCCCAAACTGTTTTATTCTGTTCTGCGAAACAGAAATAGATAAGTTATAAGTTGCTATTTCATTTCGTTCTTCAAATACGATATAGAAAGTATAATTTGCAAGAACGGATAAGTATGAATCATCATTAAAGGGTAAAATATTTTTAAACAATATGTTTTATTATGCTAACCAATTCCTACATCTAAAACACAAACTTGAATGAAAAATTATGAATTTTGTTTGTAAGAAAAACTGAGGTAAGTTTATTTTGGTTTCAAAATTTAATTGGCAGATAATCTTATGGCATCTTAATCAACCTGATATAATGTGCCCATATTAATAAAAGTTATTGTCACAGTGAAATCGTTTATGGTACCTACCTCTCTTTAAAAAAAATATAGCTATGCATATAGAAGAGCTCGCTCCCAGAAACAGTTCAGTCCATTATTATTTTTTAGTTCACAGGAGAGCCAAAAACACTTTTGCAATCAAGTTTCTTTGAATTTTTAATTTCAATATAATAAATAATTGCTCAAAACAGACACACAAATTCTTCAGATTAACGTGAAATATGTATCATAATTTGTGGATATCAAATAATAATTTGTTAAATAATAATATAATAATATTAGCACCGCGTCTTACTACCCGTTCGGGTTATACGCTTTAAGTACTAATTACTCTAATGGATTAGGAATTGGGAAGGTTGAATTAGAGGAAGTGAACCCGCATTTGCGTGGAGGGAGAGTGGAAAACCATTTAGGAAAAACCACCGACAATTCACCCGGCCGAGATTCGAACCTCGATCTCCCCGTCCTCAACAGTAGAGCTCAACACGACAAGCGCGTTAGCCAACTACGCCACCGAGGCGGGTAATTTGTAAAAAGAAAAAGTTTATATTTCAGGGAAATTAATCAAACCTGATGTACTAATAATACTTTTGTCATAATTCCCATTTGAGTATGGTGTGACAAAAGTGTCGTAATTGCAAAGTCTGCACACTTCTATTCCTCTATTAGCTATGTAGATCTGAAGAAGGAGATCCCGATAAACTGCAAAATGAATGGCTTATTTATTAAATTTGTAGAAATGTTGTATGGCCTTGTGCTACACGGTATTTAATACTGGAATTATTATTATTAGTATTTATTATTATTACTGCATTAGCCACTGTATTAACAAAGTTCAAAAAAATTACTCCCATATAGGGAGTACAGCTTTAAGCGCTGATAGCTCTGCTAACTGAACTAAACATGATCTAGCCCTTATTAATGTACCATTATAAATATAGGCCTATACTTGAACGAGATTATGAATAGATAAGTTGGTAGAGTGGTAAAAATGATCTAAGATCACAATGAATTAAGAGCGGGTAATGAATAGTGCAAAGAATTATAGTCAATTTAAATTGGTTAAATTGACACTTAGATACAGGGATTTAACCCGGGAACAGACAGGTTGCATATCATTGTAATTATGGCACTGTTCTTATGGAGAAGATTCAATTAATTTAAATTGGTTGAAAAATTACATTTGGACACGATTCCACACGTCCATAACAAACTCAGGCTTAAATTATGAGTGACGAATGGCCCTGAACATGAGACGAATCCTGGATCGAGTGATCCTGAGCAACCCAAACTAACTCTATACATACCATAAACCAATGTTTCAATGACTCGAAAATAATGAGTGCTTGTGTGAGTTAGGAAGGACCAATAAGGAGCCTAGATTCCAAAACCTCTCCATATAAGATAAGGAAAAATAATCAAGGTATCTGGAGGGCAACCCGCCTCGGTGGCGTAGTTAGCTAACGCGCTAGCTTCATGTTGAGCTAGACTGCCGAGGACTGGGAGAACAAGGTTCAAATCTCGGTCGGGTGAACTGGGGGTGGTTTTTCCTAAATAGTTTTACATTCTCCCTCCACGCAAATTTGGGTTCACTTCCTCTTAATTCAACCTTCCCAAATCCTAACTCATTAGTGTAATTATTACCTAAGCGTATAACCCAAATGGGTAGTAAGACGCGGTGATAAATAAATAAATAAAAAAATATCTATAGGGGGGTTAGATTGCCTGACTCGCCAACAGGAGTGGCTGGTTTGACGAGAAATAGCGAGTGTCACTGCCATTACTTCGTTTTTTATGTTGTATCCAGATAACACGTGCCGGAGTGGTCTTGCAAAATTGAGCAGGAGCTTGGTGAGTTAAAAATGTGTTGTAGCTATCGTAGTTAACGCTACAACACTCATCCTCTGAAGATATAAGCTTCTAACCTGCAGGGGGAGCGCTTTCCCCCACAAGGGAGAACCATCATCGGGGTGTACGTTAATCTACAGTCCCATCCAGAAGTCGAGTTGCGAAGACCACTATGATTTCGCCCCAAGGTGTGACCAAAATTCCGCCACACGGTCTCCAAGTGACGCATGTCAGACGAATGACCCAACCATCAGCATATACTGAGTGATGACACCCTGACAATCAAGGCCCCCTTCAAGTGTATTCGAGATCTGCTTTCATAGAGTATTTTCCCCACGCACCAAGGACAACTGAAAGGCCATCTCGACCAAGTTCAATTCACTCGTAGGTCGCAGCAGCTCGGCTACAGCTTCCCTTGCCCCGATGATCCCATGGCGGCTGAAGCCTTGACACTCGGACTCTGAGACTGTTGATTGTGGCAGGAATCTAGCTCTCAGAGAATCTAATAATGGAAACACGAGAGCACCCAAGAATGGAAAATTGACACAAGGAGTGCCAAACAAAATTATCATATCTCTAAAAATATATATTTCTAGCATACAGAATTTGCCTGAGACTCTAAACCAGTGGTTCCCAACCTGGGGGCGATCGCCCCCCAAGTGGGCGATTTGGGTCATCAGGGGGGCAATAAATAAGTGGGGGCGATTTGGGGACGATGAGTATTCAAAGGGGGAAAAATTAAAACAGTACTGTACAGTAGAAGTAGCCGGGTAGCACGAGTCATTGGTTATTCTCAGCCGGTGAGTTCACTACACTCACCCCTCTCCACAGTCCCCACCTGTTGTTGCTCAGCGTGTCCGACTGGTGACTCAACCCCCTCCCCCTCCTGCCATCACAACACACTTGCCATTGACCTACATTCGTCTTCAGTCTTCACTAGCCTTTGTGTGCCTAACCATCAGTTTTTGTGCATGTCTTTTCTGTTGTTGTGCGTTTGTTTTGAGGTGTAGAAGTTCATGCACAATGAATTCAAAAAAGAAGAAGTGTCGTCAATACTCAGCTGCGTATTTAAAATTCTGTTTTATCGCATCACCGCAAAATTTGCAGTTTCCACATTGTCTTTTGTGCGATAAAACATTTACTAGTAATGAAGCCATGAAGCTTTCGCGAATGAAAGATCATTTATCAAGAGTACATAGTGATAAAGTGAGTAAAGAACTTAGTTATTTTCAACACCTCAAAGCTAAAGCTGATAAACGGCCTAATGTGAGTGAATTATTTAAAAAACGAGCAACAGATCTTGACAAAGGTCATCTTGCTTCTTACGAGGTATATTTATTGATCGCTAAATGTGGTAAACCTCACACAATTGGCGAAACTCTTGTTTTACCGGCTACCAAAAAAATTGTTGAAATCATGCTGGGTGAGGGCCCTAGTAATAAGATAAGTCAATCGGTTCCTTTGAGCAACAATACTGTTTCCAGGCGATTTGACGAAATGGCCACGGACGTTGAATCCAAACTCACCAATTTGTTGAAAAAAAGTAAATTTGCATTGCAGATTGATGAATAAACTTTGATTGATAACAAAGCAATTTTATTAGCTTATGTGAGGTTTATCAATGAACAAAAGAAAATTACCGAGGAAATGTTGTTTGCTAGAACTTTGATCACTGATACGAAGGGATCGTCGATTTTTAAAGTGGTTCAAGATTATTTTGAGCAAAAAGAGATTCCCCTAACAAACATGAGCGCTTGCGCAACAGACGGTGCTCCTGCCATATCAGGTCGTCATAATGGGGTTTCTAGCCCACCTTAAGAAAGAAGTGCTAGAGGTCATCTCTATTCACGGTGTCATTCATCGTCAAGACTTAGCTGCGAAAAAATTGAGTGGTGTCCTGCATGAAACCCTACAACTGGTTATTACTGGTGTCAACAAGATCAAAGCTATTTTCCTCAATGACCGTCGGTTCCAACAACTTTGCCATGAAAATGATGAGGAATTCGAACGCTTGCTTTCTACATACGGCCGTGAGGTGGCTTTCCAAAGGAAACTGTTTGCGCCGTTTCTTCAAATTATTTGACACGGTTACTGAGTTTATCGACACGTCTGATCCTGTTTTAAGTGAGAATTTGAAGCAACGCAACTTGTATCTTGCGTACCTTAGAGATCTTTTTGAAAAAAAGGCTTCAAGGAAACAAGATGAACCTTATCAAGGTCAAAGGAATTATTTCATCATTCAACGCCAAGTTTGATATTCACAAGGTAGATAATGGCCGTAAAGAGCTTATTCAGTTTCCGAACTTTAAAAAGTGTTCAGTGCCAGATAACGAGACTCCTGAACTTCCAGAATACAAAATTCTAATTTTTACTGATCACCTTGACCAGTTAAAAACTGACATGGAATCAAGATTGGAAGATTTGGCCAGGTTACAAATTCCGGATTGGATTATAGATTCATTCTCGTTTGAAGCTTTGGATAAGCTTGATAATTCTTTGCAGACAGAGTTTCTAGATCTGAAGTATGACTGTGAGGGGAAAATCATTTTCAAGCAGAGCGGTTACGAGTTAGTCTGGGTGAAGCATATGGACACTTATTCCACAATTGTGGGGAAAAACTGAACCACTTCTCATCTCGTTCCCGTCAACATATTTAGTTGAAAAAGGATTTAGTTCTGTTGCCCAGCTCCTCACAAAACAAAGAAATAAGTTGGACATTTACCGCAAAGGAGACTTGCGCATGAACTTGACGAACATAAAGCCGGATATTCAAGCTTTAACTGAAATCCACCAATCACAAGGCAACCATTGAAAAGGTAAAATAAAACAATAACAAAGTTTTCAAACTTTCATTTATTTTTTCAAATTTTAACTGTCAATTTTCTTAATTTTTCCCGATTCCAATTTAAAAATGAAAACATGTACTCCTGTTTTTTAAATGTACGTCAATGATCTTAGTTAATTATTTCACTTCTTTGTTCTTAAAAAAATCTGTAAAAAATGTACATTTTAATTTTTTTCTATTTTATTTAAGAGTGACCGGATAAAACTGCTTTGGTTGTTTTTATATACGGTAGTAAAATTGTTTAAAATAATAAAACTGCTTTATTATTTACACTTTACTTCAAATTAAAATTAGGCATACAATGAAAATGAAAAGGGGGCGATAGGTTTTAGTCAATCTCCAGAAAGGGGAGATGGGCCACAAAACGTTGTGAACCACTGCCCTAAACTATACAACACCATTACAAGTTTTTGAATCATCACTTGTAACCTCTCATAGTCACTTACATTTGTTTACTCACAATCACACATAAAACATATCAGCACAGGCAATGAATACATATAACAAAATATGAGGGCACATTATATAAATAACAACTTCTTTCCCGCCTTTGATTTGGGGAATGACTTAAAACTATGCGACTTCGGTTCTGTAGGGCCTTAGGTGGCTTGTGTGTGCTTGCCTCTTCAGTGAAAGATCGTTCAGATCAGTAACACTCTTGCTGTTCCAATGGCCTGGGTCGATTCAGACTGCAATATCCTTTATGTGGATATTGGGGGTTATGTAAAATTAGGTGTTTTGACACCTTTCAGTACAATGGTGTACTATTTTCACCAACTACTCAGGGTGTACAAAGGAATTATCTAAACCAGATAGATAAGATGATTAGAATAACAAAAATAGATTTATTATAACAGAAAAATAAAATATATGATTGATTAAAATAGATATACAGAAACATAAGATATAAGTTTCAGAATAATACTGTCTTGTCGCATACACGAGCAAGATCAAATGCAGCAGGCTTGAAGAGCAATGTTCAATTACAAAACAGTTGGACTGACGCCAGGCTACGGTCAGTTGATTCTAAAAGAAAAAAGTGTGATAGTTATAAACAAACGTTAACTGGAAATTATATACATATAGTACTGTTAACACTTTTATAATTTAAACTAGCTTGCTTGATTGGGACAAAAGAAAATTCTTTATAAGACATAGTATAATGAATAGCAATAGAAAGGTTATTTGATTACATTGGTAGATGGATAACATACAGGTGTCTACACACAATAGTACTATGACCGGTCTTTTTCCTATTGGTACTGCCAGAGCATTCAATAGTACATGCATTTACTGACCCACTCCCTGAGGTACAATACTAATATAATTCATACAAGACTAATACTCAGCCAATAGGTGCCAAAAACGGGCAAAGAGAAAAGAAGGTATTATCCGCGCGGACCTCATATAGAAACAAGCGGAGTAGCCATAAAAACAAGTGTGTAATTCTAAGGAATCAAAAGAGAAATAACGTGCTCAGTGAGAATAGCAACCATTTGGATTAAGTCCTTATTACATCTGGAGCTCAAGGCTCCTATATCGACACTATATCATATGAATATATGAAAAACACGGCCTCTTGGACCAATATAACAAATCTGAAGGACTTGAGCAACATTAGAGTTACTGTGACTACATCAACATAGTTGTAATAATACAAACCCAAAATCTAGTCATTCTGACTGAAACAAGAAGTCAAAATAATCGTAATAATCACCTCGACTATACTAAGTCTGAAATAAACAATAAGTCAGATTGACTTATTAAATAAACAATTTCTAATCTTTTAACTAAATAATAAGTTAGATAGACGTCGCCTCTATACTTAAGATATCGGAGAGGATATTCCTTGTTGGCGCGGTGGTGAGAACCACGTCCAACACATCATGCCCACCGGTTCCTTCGTGTAGAGAGATTTTCCTCGGAGGCACTGCGGTGAGTACCACGCCCAATACTGCATGGCCACCGGTCCTTTAGTGAAGAGATGTTTTCCTAAGAGGCGCTGCGGTGAGTATCACGTCCAATACTGCATGACCACCGTTCCCTTCGTGACGAGAGTTTTTTCATTGGAGGCGTGGCAGTGAGCGACACGCCCAATACTCCAGGGCCACCGGTTCCTTCGTGAAGAGAGGTATTACTCAGTGTCACGGTGATGAGAACCACGCCCTATACTCCATAGCCACCGGTCCCTTCGTGGAGAGAAGTTCCTCTTCAACGACGTGATGTGATAGAATAATATTGTGTAAATTTAAGGGTACCTATTTTATACCCTTTTTTTGGACTAGAACGGAACAAAAAGAAATAGAGAAAAGACGTGATAACACAGATGATGATAGGAGCTTGCGGGGTGTGGAAAAGGGGAGGTTCGAAAACGCGCCGCCACGACAGTGATGCTAGAGGGACGTGGGAGCGAACCTAACATAGGTTTAGTTCTTTTCTACGACTGAAGGAGTAGTAGGTGTGTTAGCAAGCACTCTGTCGCTATTCGTGTTCTATATTTTGCTAGAAAGTATGTTGGTTTTATCTGATCCCATCCAGCCAAGGTGAATAAGTTTTGAAGCATATTATTCCTGAATGTATTAGCTTTAATTATCTTCTTTGTATTCCACTATTGTAAGTTTAGTATTTTTAGCATATTTGTATTATTAAAATGACTTGTAGTATTTTCTATTGAGAGCACGTGAATCATATCCGAGTCCATCCAGTCGTTAACAGTAGGTTTTGAAGGAAATTATTATTAAATATTTCAAATCTAATACTCTTCTTTGGATTCTGCCAATATAATTATTATAACTTCGTATTTTTACGTAGCGTAATTGTATAGGTGTCAACTTTACATGATTGACATGCTACAATGGGAAAAAGACTACCTGAAAATACACGGTATTCCACAAGCTAGACCGTTGCCTAGTTATGAAAATGGTCGATGCATGCCTTTTGTTCTGATTGAAGATGCTGTTTTTGGATTGAGTATAAACATTATGAAACAGTATAAAAAAAACTTACCTACTTTCAGAGGATTTTTAACTACAGGGATTTCAGAGCTCGTTGTGTGGTAGAATGCACATTTGGAATTTTATCGTCAAAGTGGCGTATTTTGTACAGGTCATTGAACACCGGTTTACCTCTTTCTGAATGGATCGTCAAGGTCAGCTGATGTTGCATAATTACATGCACAGAAAAGATAGAATTAATGTTGATGACACCTTGGATAAGACTCTTCTTTAACACGCCAACCCATGCAGAGTGCATTGGATGTGAGGAATTACTTTGCAGGAAACTTCACTTATCGTCAGGGTAGTGTCTCCTGGCAGCCCAAAAAAGTCTTAAGTTGATCTACAGGTGAAAACTGAAAACTTGTGTGGAACTATTCAAGAGTATTGAAAAATTATGTTTGGTGAGTTTTTTATTTTATAAAACACGGTTCTCTGATTCATTATTTTTAATGTCTTATACAATGTAATGTACAAACATTTCTCAAGAAATGGAAGATATGTTGAAAATATGTGTGAACTTTAAAAATATATTAAATCTTGACACACTAAAGAAAAAGTATTTTAACCCCAGCAATATTATTTGTACCTATAGTAAATGTGTTTACAAACTAACCAGCCTTGACCCATCTTGCTATTATAATTCTCCAACAAAGCCCTGCAAACCTCAAGCCACAACCTTTTCTTAAATTTATCCTAAAAATCGTTCAGGTTCTTGTAAAGAGCTGTTTTATTTTCAATCACAGAGTTGGATAGATCTGAGAATCCCAGCATTGCTAGGCCATTAATTGATTTTATATGGATAAAATGTAAGAGAGAATAATTACTAGTTCTCTTAACATTTCAATTTTATGTGTAGTATTTTATAGTTCAGTAAATTGTGTATAAGAATTTAAGGTAGAATAAATTATTTTAAACCAAATTAATGGTTAAATAAATAATTTTTCCATGCCCTATATGTGCATAGCATTTAACCCCTTTAATTCTCAAATATGAAAGGTGTAAGTCTTTATGGGTCTATTATAAACCAATATCTAACTAAATTAATTTATAATATAAGGAACGTACTTGGATGGAACAGCTAATTAGATAAATTGGTACAACTTCTTTGGTCAACTAAACAATATAAATATGAAACATAATATGAAGATAATTTATTCAATGAGAAACTAATGTATCAAGAAATTAAATCAAATAAGACAGGTACAATAACATTTATAAAAACCATCATTAAATTGTTAAGTAGTAAAATTCTGAGATTAATTAGTATAAAACAAGGAAAAATATAAATATGTGCAAGTACAATTAATTAATTAATAATTAATTTCAAAACTTTACTACTTAACCATCTAAATGATGGTTTTTATAAATGTTATTGTACCTGTTTTATTTAACTTAATTTCTTGAGATATTAGTTTCTCATTGAATAAATTATCTTCATGTTTGTTTCATATTTATATTGTTCCATTTGACCAAAGAAGTTGTACCAATTTATCTAATTAGTTGTTCCATCCAAGTACGCTCCTTATATTATAAATTCATATTTCTCCTTACTACAACTAATATGGATATTACTAAAATAACTTAATTAAGATTAATACATGTAAATTACCTTTCGATAAATCAAATCTGGCTCAAAACCAGCCAGATCTGAGCCAAAATTAGGTCAGAGCTGTGCTAGAACCAGCCAGAATTAGCTATATTTGATTTCTCTACATTCGGTAACAACATTGTGAAAGAAAAAACCTGTACAGAAATAAATCAAAACAAATAAGCACAATTTAACAATAGATACGGATTGTATTCCTTTCAAAAATAGATTGAAGTCTTGGACCAGTTTATTCACATTTTAGTGAGCAACGACAGAATTGTCACCAGTGCATACGGCTCATCCTAATTGTAAGACAAATAAATTGTCGCAATGTTGTGGCCCACCACAGCTATTTTCATCAGCTGAGACACAATTTTAACGTTTCGTTTCCTGTGTACACAAATTCAAATTTATTGATTACATCGTGACAGCAAGAACATGTTTAGACGATTTGTCGATTGTGAGCACATGGCCTTAACCTAACCTATCCCAACATAGCCTAACCTAATATACTGAATGAAAATTGTTACAGATAAAAATATTAACGTTAAACATAATTGATTAAATACAAGTAGATGAATATACATATACATCAAAGGAGGATCAAAAGTTCAACGCTTAAAAAAAAATTAAAATTTTTACTCTGGTTTTAAGACTTTAAACAAACGATTCTGAATGATTGTTTTATAAAATGTATGCTGTAAGGGTCACATAATTTTAGTGTCTGAGAAATATTTACAATGAGTAGGTTATTTCTGCCCAATGTCTAGGCTAGTAGATTATTGGAGAACTACGCAGTTAATTACCCTACAAACTCAAATTGTGTTTTATTACTTCAAAATAAGTCTTTGTTTAAAAAAAAATCCTCACTATCTCCTGTTAAGATATTTAGTCATGATCCAACACAACTAAACATAACACATAAAAATAATTACAAGGTATAACCATGGAATTATTCTACATCTTTGACTAAACAAAAAAAATTAAGGGCTGGATCAGAAAATTACTATTCCACTTGTGTTGTGTACTCATGCAGCTATGAGTAGAAGAAGTTAAATAGTAGTAAGTATACAAATGTGCTACATCACATAGGGGTGGAATCTTATTGGTGTAGAAGAGGTGGGGGTTGGATGTTAACTGACTGAAAATTGTATACTCCTAGAAGTTATTAGTGTGGCCCTACCTTACAAAATAATGTCAAATTTGGATACCCTGAAAATATATTTATAGAGCGTCCTTGCTTGAAAGTTTTCTGAAAAGTAAATTTCTAAACAAGATATTTGAGGGGTCTTTCCTCATTTAACATTTTTTTAAATTGGATACTCCTAGAAGCTATTTAGAGTGGACCTCGCCTGGAAATGTTTAAAAAAATAATAGGCCTCTAAAATATATTCAGAGTGCTCCTCACTTAGAAATTAGTTGTATTTTTTTATTATTACTATTAGATGCCTCTTGAAGCTATTTAGAATGGTCTCTTAAAAGATTTTAAATATTAAATCCATCTAGAAAATTTTTTAAATAAGAATTTATTTTTGAAAATTGGATGCCTTTTGAAGCTTTTTGAAGTTTGGTGCAAGGCCATCTTTTAACTAGCTATTCAAGAATATCATGCAGGAATAAAATATATTTACAGGGAGCAAATTTATTTTATATATATGTATATATATATATATATATATATATATGTGTGTATATATATATGTGTGTATATATATATATGTGTATATATATATATATATATATATATATATATATGTATTTACATACAATATTAATAAACCTTTAGGTTAAGTTTTATCTGATTACCAAACCCTTCCTTCACCTCTGACAAGACATCTTGTGAATATGGGGAATGCCAGGTCTCCACTGTGGTTCGGATTCCACGTTAAACTGTAGGTCCTTCATTTCATCTCACATTCACCCTACCATTACACATTAGCGTAAGTGCGTATAACCCGAACGGGTAGTAAGACGCGGTGCTAATAATAATAATAATAATAATAATAATAATAATAGGTTAAGTTTGATATTATTTTACTATATTTGTAGTATTATTTTATAGGTATTAATACTATATAACAAAAGTGGCGGCTGCAGATCACATGGCTTGACATTAACATTTACTAAAATTGTTTTAGTAAATGTTTTAGCTGTCAAACTATCGTATTCTTATCTGAATGAGACAGTACGTGTGAATGTTAAATCACATTTTATTAATTAGATAAGAAATGTTGGCAGCCATGTTAGTGGTAAACATGTCAAGTTGTGTGATTTTTATGGAAATTTAATATCAAATTGAGTTCAGGAGAACTCCTATAACTTATTAGTTTGGTCATATTTTTGAATTAAAGAGCTTATATTTTTAAATACCTGACAGACGGCAAAATTCAAGCATTTTCCCAGGGTTTTTCCCCCATGTTTAAAATTCAAGCTTTATTCCAGACTTTACTATTCATTGGGTAGCCTGAGTCAGAGTAACTCTTTGTGGATAAAGTTACATCTCCTTTTAAAACAACACAATAATTTAGGCCCTGTTAGGTGTTGCTATTATAGTACAGACTTAATCCATCCCTAAAATAGTTTTACTAATCTTTCTTTCCAAATTAATTGACATTGACATATGAGAAGGGATTTAGAGCCCATTACCCATTATCTCTGATAAATAATAATAAGAAGAATAAGAATAATTAATCTGCTATTTTTCAAGTGAAATTTAATTCAAAATTAACGAAGCTAAGGAAACAATGAATTATCATATTGGAAAAAAGCTTTTTTAATCTAAATTCCAGTTATGTTCATACTCCTGCGTCTTTTGAAGATGATCAGATAAATAAGTTTGTTACATGAAATGAAGCACACCTAAGACACCTAAAATGCTTTGAAATGTAATTTTAAACAATATTTAAAGGTTCTTTGTTTTACTGATTCCAACTAACAAACATTTAAACTGAGTTCAATTTACTGAAATATATAAAAATAAATGCAAAATTTTTTTAAAGAGTATGAAAAACATATGAAGCCAGTGTCCAAGGTACAGGGTTACAAATCTTGTAACTTCACAGAAGAAAAATTAATAATAATAATAATAAAGCTTTGGTTAAGTTTTAGTTGGATGATGATGAAGTGACTGGATTACCAGATACATCCCAATAGCTGGTGCATTTTTCCTTTGGTGGATTTATATGTATATGTACTTAGAATATTGATCTAAAAATAGGTAAAAGATTTTAACTCTCATCCAAGATTGTACTGAATCAAAAAAACTGTAAAAAAACACAATCTAACCAGTAATTTCAGTCTGTGCTTCTCTTACAATCTCTAAGATAATTTTGAGAACTAATTTATTTATGAGTTCACCTCATTCATACAGGAGTAAAAACCATACCATATACCTGAACAATGGTATATTATTCTGCACATGCATATGCATACTATATCAAATTATGTACTGAATGCTTCTTTTCTTATGAGATTTAAGAATTTTATATACTAAAATCATGTCCCAAAATAATCATAGTTTTTTTTAGAACCGCAACTTACTACCCGTTTGGTTTAAATCACTAATTGATGAATTACCTAGTGACATATTTAAATAACTCTGTGTAAATCTTATGTGAAATGGCCCTCAAATAAATTGTCTGAAATTGAAATATGATGTAGTTATTTAGTAACTGATAAAAAGTCGCAATGGCTCAAAAGCTTGAAGATTAATGGTATTTTTTTCTAAAGCTTTTTGAAATCATAAATGTTGTAAATGTAATAACTTATTATGCCGTAGACCAGGGATCCCTAACCCAATGCCTGCGGGTATCATGGCGCCCGCCGAGCCTTTTCTGTCTCCCCACCACTTTTTGACCACAGCTGAAATGTTCTTGACTAATTATTTTAATCTGTCACTTTTCCTACAAAAATCAAGTTTGTGCTTATCTTCAAGTATGCTGTTATCAATAAGTTGGTGATTGAAAACCCCCCTCTCATACCTCTTTCTTTGCAGGCTCATTTACAAAGTGTACTTTTACTCGAAACCACCCCGTAGTTTCAAGCTGAATGGTTTTGCTTTTTCCTAATCTCAAAGACCTACCCCCTTCCATCATTCTCTTCACACTCACTAATACTATGCTAATACTTCCCATTTCCTTTGTAAATATCTTGGCATGGGTCTACCCAGCTTTGTTGCCTGAATAAACAAAGAATAAATATATATTTTAAAATTGTACCCAAGCACCAAAATGGTGGTGAGTACTTAAATAGTTCCTTAAGTGTTTTTATTTTGGTCTTGTAAAAACTGTAAGTAAAGCAGTATTTTTTAAATTTAATTTTTGTCAACTTGGAGGGAGTTGAACCCCTCCCCCGTTATCCCTCTAACCACCCCGTAGTTTCAAGCTGAATGGTTTTGCTTTTTCCTAATCTCAAAGACCTACCCCCTTCCATCATTCTCTTCACACTCACTAATACTATGCTAATACTTCCCATTTCCTTTGTAAATATCTTGGCATGGGTCTACCCAGCTTTGTTGCCTGAATAAACAAAGAATAAATATATATTTTAAAATTGTACCCAAGCACCAAAATGGTGGTGAGTACTTAAATAGTTCCTTAAGTGTTTTTATTTTGGTCTTGTAAAAACTGTAAGTAAAGCAGTATTTTTTAAATTTAATTTTTGTCAACTTGGAGGGAGTTGAACCCCTCCCCCGTTATCCCTCATGGCTACAGCCTTGAGTATTACCCACAACCACATGTAAAATCACAATCGCTGTTGGAAACTTAACATGGCAGTTGACCAACCGTGTTTTGAGGCTGGCCTCTGAGCATGGTGGGAGTTAGTAAATTTGCTTTAAAAAAAGTAATTAGTGTCCCCCGCACTACCGTTAGTTTTGAATGTGCTCTAAGGTACAAAAAGGTTGCGGACCTCTGCCTAGTCTATTTATTCACATAGATGTAATTGTTGTGTGTATGTCTATGCAAAATTATGGGCGTGTATGTGTATAGATAATATACTATTAATTCATGTACACTCCGTCGAGATTAAAAGGTAGCAACTTACTGACTCAGCCCACGAGATATGCTATACATTCACACATAGCTGCAAAATAGTTTGCTTGGCTACGCCAAAGGCTGGAGTTAGAGAAGGCCTTAAGTCCTTAAATTATTTCTTGACTTTTGGGAAGGAGTGATGGGGGAGGGGTTATGTCTCTTAGCAATGCCCAAATGGTTTGATTTACTAAATTAATTTTACTCTATTGTTCTGATCATGATAAAATCAATAATTAATATTTACATACTAAGTTAATTAATTATGTTTGCTCTCATTAACATACGGGCTGGTATTTTTTTTAGTTTTTACAAATTTAACCACGTCAAACGTTATTTTGGCACTGTTACCCACAGTGATTGGTTTTATATGGTAACACAAAGCAAGTCTCCCCTTTTCCAGAATCTTCATTACTGTTTATAGCCAATTATAAATTTATTAATGATAAGTTATTAAATTACAAATATGTAGCATAAATAACAGATTAATTCTAAGAGATTTTTTCTTTAGATTTAAGAAGCTGAGTTTAAAAAAACTTCTGTAATTTAATGGTCTTAATCCTAATTTAAAATATTATATATTATTTCCGGGTGGACAAAAAAAGAGATAATGATAAAATCTTATCCATTGGACATATTTCAGTTATAAAAGTGAATTTATTTGTTTCTTCAAAGTTATTATGACTGTGTATAAATTTGTGGGACCATAATTCCATTGCATACTTTATTTAATGTTATCATAACGGTCACAATATAACTATTAGGAAAAAGTTTTGATAAATACTTTGACCGAGAAAAATTGTGGTTTATTAAGATTTACGTTGATTATAATTTTTTAATAAATTTAATATATAATGTTAACTGTGATTATTTTTGTCAAATCTGCTTTTTTTTTTTTTACTAAATCAATCCTAAATATCCAAATAAAACTGGCCATGTCGTAGGCAAGTATTGAAAAGCAAGGATAAATATTATTTTGGTTTACGAGCTTAAAACCACTTTAAATGGTATCTCTGCATTTTTAAGTTTTGGAATATAAATATATTTAAGTAAAAAAATATTATAGTTCTGTACTGTTTTTAAGAATATCTGTCTATATATAGTCAAAGATACCTGAACTTTCATAACCGATTGCGGTGCATTTATTTTTATTCGTTATGATGTCTGCTAAGGGAGGATCTCTCATACATACAGTCAGGGTTTGATTTTCCTTTAAAGATACGGCCAGATTTATTTATATCTGTAACATAGGATCTGTGAAACCACTTAACCGATTGAGGTGTGGTTTTTACTTTTGTACCAATATCTAGGCAGGTTTTAGCATTATTTGTGAATAATCAAGTGTTTCGGTGCGAGTCCCGGTGAAAGGGCCAGCCGATTGCTTTTATACATTTATGGAACCACACAATTACTATGGGGTAGTTTTTCTTATTCTGTGGAGTATTTATCCAGACATTTTTTAGTATATTAATTATAATCGATTGTTTTGGTGTCAGTCCCGGTCAAGTGTCAGTCGGATATTTGTATATATCTATGGAACCACTTAACCGATTGAAATGTAGTTTTTTTGTAGAATCTTTATCCAAGCAAGTTTTAGCTTGATTTAATCATGTTTTGTGTTGTGAGTCTTGGTGGAGGACCAGCCGGATATTTGTCAACAACTGATTCCGTAGTTAATTCTATCTTGTAGGATATCAACCAGGGAAATTGTAGCATGATAGACTTAGATTTTAGGGTTCGAGTCCCTGTTAAAGTTTCGGATGGATGGTATGTATATTTTATCTAGGATATTTATAACCACATAAGTGATTGCAGTGCAATTTTTTTTTCATCTAGGCTTACATAGTTTTTATATCCAGGCAGATTTTAACATCAGTTTAATCAGGTGTTTTGCTGTGAGTCCCTTGAAATACTGACAGGCCTAGCTATAATGGATTTTGTGGATCAGCCGGTAGGTGAAATTCCGTTTATTCATGAAGGGGATAATATAGTCCCGAGTGAACTATAGGAGAATATTTATGTGTAACATAATATTACCTATTTCAACCATCTTTACTACTAATTACTGGGGGATAGTGATGAAAAAGATATACATTAAATATGATGTAGCCACATTTGCTTAGAGGAAAGTTGGAAAACAATTTAGGAAACCGTGTCTCAATATTCCCGGCCAAGACTAGAACCCTGTTTCATCCATCAATGAAAATGGACCATATGAGAACATTTGTGTGCACATGAATACCGAAGCAGTAAAATATAAATTATTTAACGTATTTCCTAGAATATTTTACTTTGTAATTCTGTTTAGTATAAGATACTAAATAATTTATTTTGTGGGTGTTTCGAGCAGATATCCCACTGGTCTATAATCTATTAATAATTTGGGGCTTTCTTTTTTAAGTTTAATCAATAATGTTTTTATTACAATGAGATTATAAACAACTCTCAGACCCGCTACGGTGGTGTAGTTATCTAACGCGCTAGTTTACTGTTTAGCTCGACTGACAAGAATGGGGAGATCAAGGTTCTAATCTCGCTCGGGTTAGCTGGGGTAGTTTATACTAAATGGTTTTCCACTCTCCCTCCACGCAAATAATGGTTCACTTCCTCTAACTTCAAACTTTTCAATTCCTAACCCATTATAGTAATTAGTATTTAGGTGTATATTACCAGGATGGGTAGTAAGACGCGGTGCTAAAAAAACACAACAAAAATAACCTACCCTCAAAAATTGCTTAAAATACTCTTTCTTATCCTATTGATTTAAGATTGACTATATGAAGGTTATCTAAGAAACACTGTAATTTTCCTGGCACTCAAACATATTAATAAATAGTTCGTTCTGTGTGAGCTAGCTGCCCGTGAAGTTCTGAGTACATCGTATAGTATTTAAATGGCTCTTGTCTAAAAGGAAGGTTGGATCACATTATTCACTTTATCAATTAATGCACTAGCAAAATACTGACAGTTTCTAATGCATTTAACATTCATACATCTTCTAAACATTTGTGTTTTGCAATAAGCCTACAGTTATTACTCCTTCCAAGTTAATTTGGAGACAAAATAAATTATGTATTTTGTAGTCTGCACTACTACTTGTATGTTAAAATATCATACTCCTCAAATAATTATTGGTTACCTTATTATTATTATTATTATTATTATTATTATTATTATTATGATAAATGCTTTCTAAATCAAGAATCCTACAAGAGCACGACTTACATATTTATTTAACATTAAGATAGTGCGACAGCTTAGATCAATCAATAGCTTGTTTTTCTACTGATTTAAAGACACTAGGTTCGATTCCTGACATCGTGGAACTTTTATTTTTAGTGAAACATTTGTTTCTCCTTCTAAACTGATGAGCTAATGGACGGGGATGTTGTGTCTTTTCAATTTTTAAGATAGTATCAAAGTAGTGTGGTGATGTTATCATTCGGTTCAGAAAGTGTACGCCAGATACCTCAAATAAATTTATATAATGAAACCTTAGGATGCTACGTGTCTCTCTAAGTGAGATCGGTTATGACTTATTGAATAAAATAAGAAAACTTAAGGTGTACTCATTTATATTAAATATAACTTTTGCTTTAACTAGGAGCCAAAATAGTAATCAAACAAACGTTCAGCAATATCTTTATGGCTTAGTAATATACGTTTTGGCTAGTTTTCATTCTTTGCACATCTTTAATGTATGTATTACTAAGGATTAAGTGTGCAGGTTATTTGGATTTCATGCCTAGGCTCACCATACTTTTCACATTCATGCAGTCCTGTTCCATTGAAAGTTGTTGGCAGGCGGCATTCATGAGTAGAAGTACTGAGTGAGAGTAATATAGAAATATTTCGAAAAGTGTTATTTTCATATAAATAAAATCATTTTTTCAGTAAATAACATGTTTTTAAATATTCCTTTTTTTCAGTGTTTTCCCAACATTTTTAAAATTCCGTTTATGAGACGATTTGTTTTTTTTTAAATTATAATATATGCATACCATTAGTATATTAAAATATTTTATGTGTATATATATATATATATATATATATATATATATATATATATGTATATATACGTATATATGTATATATATTTATTATATGTATATATATATTTATATATAAATATATATTTGAAATCATCGCAGTAAAAGCTTTTCAAAAATACCTCACATAATTGGGTAATAATAATAAAACGTAAACTTAATTTTAATTACTCAGAAATTCCGTTGTTCGCTTTTTTTGTTTTTAATTGTTACCAACCCATTTCATGTGGCCACGCTAACACTTAACTGCAACCCAAACTTTGGCTTTATATGTCTAACCGTTCAAATGTTGAGATCTGTGTGGGACCGAAGAAAGATATTTAACTTGAGTTTTTCATAAGGGATCCATTCTTGTTACGGAACCCCAAAAATTAGTTGTGACTTTGAGTGTAACTTACGTGTGTTTATTTTTTTAATTATATCATAATTCTTATAGTTATATTATTATATTTTAAAAACAATTATATACCAACAATGTTTTATTCTCATGTAGGTGGTATTTTTGTTGTTTGTGAGTATTTTAAATTCATTTGTAATAATGACTGAGCTAAAACAAGTAGATCACACGTTGTATGAAGAATTAGTAGTAACTTAAACTATTAATTTTCGTCCACCTTTTTATTTAATCAGATAAGGTATTCGATACATTTTAACATGTGTAGGCCTACAAACAGTAACAGTAGTAATAATATGACAAATAAGTTATAATAATTATGATTGTGTCTAAAAAATTGACAAAAATATTTTGAAACATTTTCTTTATACAGATTGGTATCTTGGATCCTAAATATTAGTTCAAACCCAGCTGAGGTCGATGGATTTTTCTTGGGCGTTAAAAATACGTAGCACAACTTCATTCTGAGGGGAAGTAAAGTCGTCGGTCCCCAAGTCGATTGCGGCATTTAATAAAACCCTGGAAGGCGTGTGAAAATACTTTTACCGGCAGAATTGGAATTCCCGCTCGCTATCGCTCATAGAAATTCTCGTTGCTGATATAATCACTGGGCGCATAATGTGGATGTTAAATACTTCAAGTAAATAAAATAAATAGACTACTAGTTATAAATTACCTATAGTCTAAGGCTCTCTCACAGTGAAGTAATAACCATAAATAACTTTTTTTGGTTAGCAAGTTTTGTATATTTTGTATACTAATTTATCAAAACATAAATGTTTCTTTGCTTTGCGTCTTATTTAACGTCCGGGCATTACACGTTATTATAATGGTATAGTCAGGAGTAATGTAGCGTTACTTGCAAACTTACCCGCACGTGATTAGGCTAGATTTAATTATAGTGGGAAATTATTTAATAAAAACCTCCCTTAGAACACTAGACCGGGATTCACCCTGCAGTAGAGATGGGAAAAACAGTGATTTTACGATATCAGTGAATACAGTGACTGTGATTTTAAAATATCGGTGATTTATACCAGTGATTTTCCACTGTTAGTATTTAGCTGCTGTCCGAGTAGGCGCGTACAATCGAGTATCGAGTAGGAGTATGGAGTATTTCTGAGTACTGGGTATTGAGTATTTACTCGAATAATCCCATGACATTCGGTTGTCGGTTGGAACTTGAAAGGAGAACTAATTACTTGGAAGTTTGGCGGCTTGCAATGGAATTTGATACTTAAAGACTTAACATAAGCTCTTTCTGTCGGCACTCGGCACTGACATTGACATTATTGACATACAGCTACCTAATCTCCGGGTTTCGTGTTGCCTGACTAATGTACAGTCAATACAAATGTATGTGTTTTAAGAAGTTTAATACAATTGAAAAATAGAGAAATAAAATATGTTATTTAGTATTTTATAGTGAAATGTTATGTAATTTGGGCAAAATTAGTGGTCCAACAAACATTATGTTAAACTTGAATACCAATATTAACTTATTTTACGTACTATGAGAAACTCTTGTAATTGTGTAATTTATTTAGTGATTCCCGGCAAAGATTTATCTGATTACCAAACCCTTCCTTCACCTCTGACAAGACATCTTGTGAATGTGGGGAATGCCAGGCCTCCACCGTGGTTCGGATTCCACGTTAAACTGTAGGTCCTCCATATCATCTCACAATCACCCTACCATTACACATTAGCGTAAGTGCGTATAGCCCGAACGGGTAGTAAGACGCGGTGCTAATAATAATAATATTTAGTGATCTATTTCACTACAATTAAAATTTATGTGAGATTAAAAATGAACATAACATAATGGTGATTTGTTTAGAAAACGTTTGGAAAGCAGGTCATATATTATATTATTGTAGTGTTATTTTATTTTAAATACCGTACATATAATAGTAGATGAGCTATACATCTAATAGAAGCAAATAAACCTATAAGATGCTAGAAAATATTTAATCAATTATTATATAAACACACTTTAGATTAGACTATAGGATGATGAGGATCATCAACGCATTGTAAATAATATATTAAGGTTTATTTCTATTTTTTCTATTTTGTTACTTATTTTAATTCATTATTTACGATTTTGGGGATAGGATCACCGAAAAAAAGAAATGATTTTTTTTCGTAGCCTACTTTTAAAAAGAATCCGAAATGTGATTTGCTTAGTAAGCTAAGCTTGCTTTTGAATTTTGCTCTTAACAACAAATGTTTTGTATTGAAAATGCATGTGAAGGAAACATTTAAACTATTAAAGTCATTTTTACGTAGCAATCTTATACTGTTTTTGATAAATGAGCTCTAAGAGATCAAGTGTTTTAAATAGAAATAACACGTAAAACATGCCAGTCAATAAGGTCGATTCTCAATTAGTTGGTAGAAAATAAAAAATAAAAGAATAACAAAGGCCGTGAAGCGAGTATTTATTCGAGTGTCTAGAAAAAGAAGCAATACTAGCTCCGTAGCTCGAGTATTGCGAGTATTTCGAGTATTGTGAGTATTGTGAGTATTGTGAGTATTGTGAGTATTGTGAGTATTGTGAGTATTTCGAGTATTTCGAGTATTGTGAGTATTTCGAGTATTTCGAGTATTTCGAGTATTTCGAGTATTATGAGTATTTCGAGTATTTCGAGTATCACTGATATCTCAATCACCGATACTTTTGGGATCGAGTAACTGGGAGTATCAGTGATCAAATGGTATCGGTGAAAAAATCACAGTCAGTGATATATCGCCCATCTCTACCCTGCAGCCCAGGGCTCTAGGCCTTGAAACGTTTGAGCTGTAAAAATAGGTGACTTCAGACTAGTGATTAGACAGGCAGATCTCCTCCCCAGCAAAACACCTTGCGAGACAGGTATTGTCTGTCAATAAGGCAGAGATTACCAACACACGACACTAATGGCACGCAAAGTCATTTTAAGTTCCACCCTTAAGGTCACCGTAGATTAAATAAAATACATTACACCAGAAAACCAAAAGATCGGTTATTTCGGTCAACTTCACTTGTTGCTAAAATTTGAATAACTTTGTTTATCCCCTATTACAATCTCCAAATAGGCCTATTTTTACTGTCCACGATGAGGAAAGAGGGCAGTAGTCAGGTAAGGTTTGAGGTTTTGAGCTATAGTTACATGCACAATGCGAACAGCGTAGAATGTAGATCGTGGTATGACAGAAAATAGTGTTGGCTTCCTCTGGATCCCTAATTTTGAAATATAGAAAGAAAAAAATATTCGCTACTCATGATCTCGCAAATCTCAGTCTGTACCAAAACAGAGCTCATTTTGAAAGGTTGTTAATCTCGTGCTAGTCGGTGTGGCGTTGTTTCGCTTGCGAATGAGTTTTCAACCTGACAACCCTGTAAAACCTTGATGTAGGCCTACCAAAGGATTAAATTGAAGGGATGCCACACTCTACCATTCTACAAGATACGTAACTGAAAGTAAACACTATTATTTTATCGAGTGCATCATGTAACTCGATTTGTTTGGTTTATTAGAAAACCATCTTCCATTTGATTGCATCTAAGTTTATTGTCTCAAAAATTTCTCGGGTTATATAAGTATGAATTAAACGTTTAAAATATTTCATATGTGCTTTAGGTCACTTGGAAGCATGCTTGTCTGAAGCTCAAATGTTCAAAAGATCGATTCCATCTAGAGTACGATGTTTTAATTTTATGTTGGAATAAAAAATCACTTGTTAAAAATTTGAATTTAGTAAAATATTATTTTATTTTCACATCAATTTTGAAAACATATATATTCACTAAATGTTTTACCATGCGATCAATAATTAGCTTGCTTAGCCTTATTTTTAAATGTGTACATTTTTATATCATACACCCATTAATTTAATTTTTAAATAATCACCTACACACAAAATTTCGAAATGAATCTACTGATTTTTAATGTATTACCTTGTTAAATTATTTTTCAATAAGAGTTTTGTGGTATTCTACGTAGGCTCAAATACCTTATATACTTCTAGACAAAATATTTTTAAAAAATATATGCTGATTAATACAATAATAGAATGAAAGGATTTTTTCAGTCTGATAAATTTAAAAAAAAACTAGAAGCCTCAGGATTTGATAACCTGAATTCTAGATCATGAGAATGTCACGTTACCACATCAGCCAAACTGACGGTTAACACATATGAATATAATTAAGAAATATATTATTATAATTTCACACAACAAATATTTGTATTAAAGTATTGAACAAAGTGTCCAAAACAATCTTATTTTTTACTTCTGTAAAGCTATTTTGTACAATGGTAGGCTTATTTCAACAAAATCACTCTCAGAAGTCTGCAACTGAAGTAGGGATGGCGTCCTAGCTGAACGGGCAGTGAGACGCGATGGTGAAAAAACGAGGTGACTGAATTGTATCCACTTGGAATGGTATCCATTCTGATGGTTTGTAAAAAAGGCTTTTGTGAAAAATCGGAATTGTATCCACTGGAATTATATCCACAAAAACTGGAATTGTATCCATTCCGATAGTTTTGTAATAAACTGCTTTTGTGAAAATCCTGAATTGTAGCCACAAATGGCTGACTTGAGGTTTAACAGAAGGAACGTTTTACGTAAAAACTTTGTCACACTTCTGGTAGAGGGCAGCAGGATGGAATCTTACTAATTGTATACTAGAGTGCAGCCTTGTCTAAAAATATTTTCTTAAACATGAAGTATTTATTCTCTTTAAAGATTGCATTGCATACTAGAAAATTAATTTGCAATCTTATTTAACTGGTAAGATTCATTTTTCAGGTCAATACATTTTAAAGTATGTATAGACTTCTATAATTTTAAAGAGATAAATCAATTATTTTATTTGGCAACAGACTTTAGCCACTATCATTTTAGAAAACATTCTAAATTCTAAATTAAGTAAAGAGTTGTAAATATATGGTTAAGACTTAGAGACCCACTTAAGATTATAATAAAAAGGTGAAAGGCTGGATGAAAATAAGAATTACTAGAAAAAATAATAAAAATTAATCTTAAGTTAATAATGATTATATTTAAATAATGAAGAACACGTTAACAAAAGATACAACACGCATGAGATAAGTGAGATAAAAAATGAATAAATTGAGAGACTCTCAGTCCAATCATATTGATATATAAAATTTAAAATTGAATGGATGAAGTTCATACAGATATAAATAACAGCAAAACAATGGGGTAAAATGAAACACAAATATTATGCAACAGAAAAAAAAATCACATTGGAGCTTCATTGGGACTCACTCCAAAACACCTGATTTATCATGCTAAAACTTGTCTGGATTAATATCATACCAAAAAAGAAAAACTTCAACGCAATCGGTTAGGTGGTTTCATAGATATATAGAAATATCCGGCTGACACTTCACTGGGACTCACACCAAAACGTCCGATTACAGTTATTATTCTAAAAAATGCCTGAGTAAATACTCTAGAGAATAATAAAAACTACACCACAGTAATTGTGTGGTTCTATAAATTTACACAAACAATCGGCTGGCCCTTCACCAAAACTCACACCGAGCATGGCAATAATCAGGTTTTTTATTAATACTTATATCATATAAATATTTAAATGTTAACATTAAATTAGGATGTTTCCCAAGAGGTTGAAAGACAAAAGTAATATTTTTTAAACAATATTATTTATTTTTAACTAACCATAATCCATTTATAATGGTTGTTGATCAAAATGATACAGTATGGACCAACTGTCCCTAAAAAATACATCGATTTTTTTTCTCAAAGAATACATATACTTGAATTCCACTTTTTCCTAGCACAGATACTCAAATTTCATTTTCATTTGAATTATGTTAGGAGTCTAGTAACATTCATTTGTTCTATGTACCTACTAACTTAAATACATGCCAATGAAGTTCTATATTGTACTATTATATAACTTATGAACATGAAATAGTTTGTCCACTGTATTTTAGACCAAATGATTTATTTTATATGACTTTTTGCCAAGCACAAAAATGTGCCTTAGTAAGAACACGGTAAGGATAGTTTAAAGAATGACATACTTTTTTGCAATCAACCATGATAGCATTTTACTCTTGTATCAATATATTTTATAGCTATTGCAAAAGAGTCAGGAAGTCCTGAAATTAAACTGCACAACAAAGCTATTAGGATACACAAAAATTTTAGATTTGTTAAATAATAGTAAGGAAGCTGTTGTAAGAAATGCAGATATTTTATTAGAAGCCAGTAGGGAAAATAGGTTTAGAAGTGAATGGTGAAAATATCAAGTACATGATTAAACAGAGAACACACATTGAGGACAACAATTTATCGATTACTGTGAATGATTATATTTTATTAGGGTTATTGAGATATGGTTCAAAAAGGGGTGAAGAAAATACATAGTTGAGGAGTTGGGCAGGACATGCAGCAAGAATGGAAGAAACTGGAAGCGAATTTAAGGTATTTATTAGCAAACCTAATGGAAAAACCTAGATGCAGATGGAGGGATAACATAAGAACAGAACTGATGTTGATATGGTGTAATGAGTTGGACTATATAGAATTAGCTCAAGATAGGGATAAGAACACACTTTGGTAATTGCAGCAATGGACATTTGAGTCATTGATAGGTATTGATACTATCTATCAAAAATTAAAGCTGCAGGTCACATGACTTAACTATAAATATATTAAATTAATTTAAGTATTTTTTAAAATGTCTTATTATTGTATTCTTACTTTACATCATGCATCAAGAATCATAAATAACTAAATACGTGTGAAATTAGTTTGAGCAATTTTTTTTAAGCGTCTTATTACTGTATTCTTACTTTACACTGTGCATTAAGAATCATAAATATGCAAAAAAAATGAATCCCAAAATCTCAAAATTAAAATGAATGGGTTAGTAAACATTTTTGAAATGATAGATAGCACAGGCCTGGGATGAAAAAAATACAAGGGACTTAATAGCTGAACTTTATGTATTTTTTGGTGCTGATTTAAAAAAATAATGAAAAATTTCTATCACGTCACGTTTTCTTGAAAGATTCAATTTTACTTGGATTTTTATGAAAATTTACCATAAAAAAAATGTCGGCGTTTAATTTCTTCCCTTCCTACCTGATTATCATTCTACCGTGGTGAAACCTACAGAATACCCCTCTGTGACACCTCCCCATCGCCGTCCCTCCCTCCCTGTCGCAACCTCTCTCTACCAATAGTGTCACGCAAATCCTTATCTCAGTTCTTTATCTTGGTTCGCTGACATCGCAGGAACGCTTACTAAGCGAGCAGAGCATCGAGCATCGGCAGTCACCTATTTTTTCGATCTTTATCTGGATTGATTCTGAACGTGTTATCTTTCTTAAGACTGAATTCTCTCCCGACTTTTCTGGGGTCATCAGAAAAGATATAAAAGAGATGATCTCATGAGGGACTCAGTTTATCTCTCTTTAACCCAGAAGAATGTGTACTTAGTAAGATAAAAGACTTTACGATTTTGAATTCCTATGACATGGAGGGAGCCGAAAAACCACTCTGATGATTGTTACTTTTGTTCCTGCCATTTCCGTGGGTATAACCGCAAAAATCAAAAGCTAATCTATTATCCTGATAACATTCCATCGGCCATACATCCCGTTCCTCATGGACCTGACGTGTCAGTGCCTTTGCTTCCAACTGAATTTCCAGGCATCTCTTATAAGTCTTCAGACTCGTAACATCCATTAGTTCAAGGCTCCGATACCGAATATAAGCCCTGGCGGCGATTCACCTCAGCCCTTCTCTCAGGTTGAACTTAATGATCTGACTAGAGATCTGGGCCTTTCGAAAGAGGCAGCAGAATTGTTGGGCTCCAGATATAAAGAAAACACTTATTGGCCAAAGGAACCTCTTTTTATTGGTACAGGAATCGAGAAAAGGAATTTGTTAAGTACTTTGAGGAAGAGGAGAAGTTGGTCTATTGTTCTGATGTTCCCGGATTGATGAACAAATTAAATATCACATACGATAAAGATGAATGGAGGCCGTTTATAGATTCATCGAAAAGGAGCTTTAAATCTGTCCTTCTTCATCACGGAAGCCAGTATGCATCTGTACCAGTTGGACACTCGGTGCATTTAAAAGAGCGCTATGAAAACCTGGCTCTCGTCCTCAACAAAATAAAACATGCCGACCACGGTTGGACCATTTGCGGTGATTAGAAAGTTATATCCATGCTTTTTGGTCAACCTGGCGGATATACAAAGTTCCCATGTTTCATTTGTGAGTGGGACAGCCGTGATAAGACTAGATATTGGGTCAAAAGATAATGGACGAAAAGATAAAACTTGAACCAGGCACCAAGAATGGGATTCGGAACAGCTTAGTTGTTCCAAGATAAGTATTGTTAGCCCTTCTGCATATAAAATTAGGTGTAATGAAGCAGTTTGTCAAGGCTATTCCAAAATATGGCGATTGTTTAAAATACCTGTGCAAAAAAATTAAAGGTTTATCCGAAGCCAAGATGAAAGAGGGACTCTTTCTTTGTTGGTCCAGATATCTGCAAGCTTATGAAGAATAAAGAATTTGAGACTAGCATGACAACAAAGGAAAAAGAATCTTGGGTTGCCTTCAAAGATGTCGTCAGCAAATTTCTGGGTAATTACAAGGATCCTGACTATAAAGCAATCGTTATGAATATTTTGGACAAATTTCAAGTGTTGGGTTGCTCCATGAGTGTCAAAATACATTTCCTTCACTCACATGTGGACTTTTTCCACGAAAATTTAAGATCAATCAGCGAAGAACAGGGTGAAAGGTTCCACCAAGACATCAAAGATATGGAGAGCAAATATCAAGGAAGATGGGACAAGAACATGCTCGCCAACTACGGTTTGATGTTAAAACGAGATAGGCCGGAGATTGAACTTAAAAGAAGAACATCAAAAAGAAGTTTCAAAGGAAAAAGAGTACGTACTTAAATAGATATATATTGTTTTTTCCTTAGTTTAAAATATATATATATATATATATATATTGTTTTTTGCTTAGTTTAAAATTTGTTTCGGACTTTCATGTATACATACATAATATTTGCTCCTCTTGGTCAATCGTCTATTTTATGTAAGTTACCTTAATAAAATAAAATTAAAATAATAAGTTGGTGATTTTCTTCTAGAAAATGCACCATAATTTGACGTAAAATGTTTAAACTCAAGGGAACTTCTTGTTTATCTCTCGACCAGAGGTGGCTCGTGCGATCTGGCAACAGTGGTTTTCACCCATTTAAACCTATACAAATTAATAGATTGCTGAAAAATCAATTTGCCTAACTAAGAATTGATTATTTTACATAGATTTAAATGGATAAAAACCACTGTTGCCAGATAGTACATTCAAAATTGTTTGAGAGAATTCCTTTTCAAATAGGATTTTAGCAAAAATATCGATATCGATTTTACAAAAAATCCTGACGTGATGAAAAAGAATGCAGGTCAGTTTCGAAATCAGCACACCAAATAACATAAAACTCAGTGAAAACTTTTCTTATATTTTTCAAAAACTTCAATTTCGCAGGCTTGTGTAGTTGATAATCAATATTTACAAAGATGTCTACTAAAATAGGATTGTTTTAACAATATGGGGTTTGGACAAATTAGATGACTATTAATTACTACTTATATAAAATAGTGTTACTACATTTTAAGTACTTAAACAATATAAAAAAATCAGATGTTGGCTACATAGCACATGTTAGAGAAATTACACTATTTTACTTTAGCAGTTAAAGTGGGTATTACATACAGTACAGTTTTCTGTACATCCAACTTCACTAATACCCTAATTCACTTCTCTTGATTAATTATTTAATTATTATGAAAGACAACTTTCCAAACTTATCTGGACTACAGAAGTGTGTAGCCAATCAACCTTTGAATATAATTACACCTTTTTTGTAAATAACCATAAAAGGGAGACAACAAATCATATTTAATCAGCTGTATAAAAGGGAATGATAAATAATTGAAATTTATACTATATTTTTAGTGTTATTTAAAAATTAAAATATTTTAGTTTATTTTACATTAAAATTCATTATTTTAACTTCTTACTCTTTAAAAATAAATGTATTACTCTTAGAACAAGACAAGTTTTGTTAAACATTGCAAAGCTTATTTATTAATAATGAAACTGTTGTGTGCCTTGTTTGAGTTTACAGTGAAAACTATAAATATTTTATTATGTTATTTTGAAAACACCATCTAAAATATTACAATGTGTAAAAGCAATATTCCAATTCCCATATCATTAAGCCCAAGTCAAAACCCAATTCCTAAATATGGCCAATAAGCAACGGCCTTAATTGTAATAAATGTGAATCACTACACTCTTAAAAAGCACATGTGATAACTAATAAAACTAAGTCATTTTTTAAAGGTGCTTTTTAGTCAGACAGGCACAGCTTAGTGTTGTCCATTAATTGCCCTTTATTGTACACATCATTTGGCCTTATTGTAGCCTTAATGCCACTCTCCTTCCCCCCTTCACCCTCCAATTCTAAATATTTTAAACATAATAAGCTACTTTTATTAAACGATATAGCACTTCAAAATCATGTTCCCAATATCAGCTTATGGCTGGATAAGATATTTTTTGAACAAATGATTCTGAATATCTTTTTTATAATTAAATTTTTCTAGAATATATATAAAGTGGTTTTCACCTGGTATATGTTTGAAAATTGGATGCCTTTAGAAGCTAATTGGAGTGGTCTATCCTTAACAAATTTTTGAAATTTGTATGCCCTTCATAACTATTTAGTGAGATCCTCACTTTAAAATTCCAAACAGACACGAAAATTCAAGCAATTTTCCCAGGCCCCTGATGCACAAAATTCAAGTGTAGTTCAGTTTTCCTGATCAGTGGCCAACCTGTTGTAGACCATCAAAAGTTTTGACTAACATTTAGAGCCAGGCTTGTGAAAATTAACTGATATTTGCTCCATATACTTCAACAAGACGTATTAGATATTCTTTCAGTGAGCAAGTTAAACAAATTATAAATGAGGATGGTTTATGTTCCTGATTCACTGTGATTGTTGTCGTCGTCAAGTTTTACTTCATCAAATATATTTGTACATGTTTTGTTTTACTTGTTAAACCTAACGTTAATAAAAATTTTCTTAGTTTTAAACTAAAGTGAAGGAGCCTGATATGTGTGTGTGTGTGTGTG